>CM052342.1:2797792-2851239 GCA_028455595.1 Lasioglossum vierecki | reverse complement strand
GGTCGACTCGCACGCTGGAAAAAGATCGGGTGTGCGAGCACACGATCGTCGAACGCGAGTACGTTGCACGGTAAGCATCCTGGTAGCACAAAATATTGGAAAAATATTTTTTAAGCCACATTTTTTCATATGAGAAAAATATTGGATCTGAATATTGTATACACGTAAAAGAAATATAAATTGAATGTTTAAAAAATATAAGCTAAACATTCAGAGAATATAAACTAAATATTTTTAAAAATATCAAGTAAATGTGAATCCAATATTTGAAAAATATAAATTCAATATTTAAATAACATTCAATAAAATTTTCAAATGTAAGAAAAAGTTATAACAAAAATTAGAAACCACGAATATCTATTACTTTCTGTGCACTGCTAGAGGAAATATTCCATTTTATCTTCCAAAGGACCTTATCACAATTAAGTAATTTTTATATTATATTACATAATTTTATATAATTTCTGATATTACATAAAGATTTATTTTGTGATAAGAAAAAAATGTTTTTTTAATAGTATGAAATGTTAGTATCTGTACATTAGGAAAAAATATTCTATTCCTAATATTAAATAAAGATCCATATAATATTTTTAAAAAAATATTTTGCTCGTAACATGAAATAGATATTTTTTGCATATTAATATTATATGAATGTGTATATAATATTTTGTACTACTAGGGCTGAGTTGTTTAGGATGGATACGCGCTTCGCTCATGATTTTTCACTGCTAGGAATCACTGTGTTCACTATTACACGATCCTGTCCCTGTGTAAACCTTCTTTAGACTGTTCCTGAACAATTATTAGCGTGGTATGTTTATAAATCGACGCGCGAAATGTATATATAAAAGTCGGCACACGAACTTACGGGACGATCTAGACCTAATACTTGCAATTAGTTAGCTGTTTATTGTCGTATGCTGCGTCGGGTCGCACAGTGCGGCATGTAAATGGACATTCGAGTCAAGAATCATAACTTCTAAACTAATTAATTTTTTACCTAAATACCTTAATAATTTTTTAAAGGGAATACAAAAATGTATCGATTAATGTACCAAAAATATAAGGTTCCATTAGTAAAAAAGTTTATTCTAATTTTTTTTAATAAAGAGTTTTTTATGATTAGTTGTTATTGCAATTTGTTGTCAACTGTATACCGTTCAACTTTTGTTGTAAATATTTTTTAATTATATCTACTATAATGCATAATAATTTACTTCAACCAAATTGCGATTACGAATGCATTTCTCTAACAAAAATTAAATAACGTCGAGTCTTGCAATTTATCGCAGAAAAAAATTATAGAGCAATATACTACAACATTATGTTGATATGGAACAGCCAAAATTATAGGATGTTTTGAACGGTTTTTTTTGTAAATTGCATTTTAAGGAAAAACCGCAATTCCTAAATTGCCAGTTAAAATTGTGCATACCTCTGGTCAAATTCTCCATACCTAAGTTGTAAGAAACATTTTAAAACAAAAACGAACCTAAAAGAGGAATTAGGGCACGAGTAATCTAACTTTTTAATATTTATACTACAATAAACTCTTGGCTATTACTAATCCCCTATTGAATTTCTTGGATATTTCTTTTTACATATACATTAGATTAGAATGGAACCATGATTATTTTGATTTTTGTCCATTGCATTCCGCACTGTGGGTCGCCCCGAAACGCGGGAACATTTGTATTCCTTTTCAATTTATTCGTGTAGGAATTGATTTCGTATACACGAATATTTAGTGAAAATTCCAGATACGTTTACGGACGCTCGACGAATTGATTACTGATTAAACTTTTTATTTGTATTTCAAAGCATCGTTGTAAGTTTTCATAACAAAGTTCCACATATGATTGTTAGCAACGCTGGTACATCCAATAAGACCGACGGATGACCACAGTGCAGTGTAAATATAGTTTTATTAAAATTTTCATTACGAGTAAGTATACTTTATCGCTTTTTAACTTAATTTCGGACTATACTACAGATGCAATAAGTGCGTACACGTTTAATTATAAAACAAATAACCCGTTTAACATTTACTTCTTACTGTGCCGATAACTGTACTATTTTTCGTATTTCGATCGACAATTGTTTAAACTACAATTTGTGATATTGGCGCACTGGTTCGATCAATCTTCACTGGTTCTATTCATCTTTCCCACAGAAATATTTGAAAAATTCTGTAAACTAGAAAATATGAAACATTATAGACTTTTTAGGAAACACAAAAAATATGTTTAAGGAAATTCAACAATTTAGTACAAAGAAACGCCAACTTTCAATATAACTAAAAAAAACATTGGTCGAACCAGTGCGCTAATATCACAAATTGCAGACTGTACTACTTGTTTTACGATTGTTATTCACTGAATATATTTTGTAATAACAGATTTTTATAATAATTGAATGTTATTAATTTTCGATCGCGAATAAATTTTACCGTTAACAGATTTTTTATTCGAAAAAGTATTCGACTTTGCAGAAAAATCTTTATTAGCTCATAATAATAGCAAGTTAAGCTCGTTTAAACATTTCAAAAAAGATAAAAGGACTTTTACTACGGTACGGTTTACCCTACGCGAGCAGGGAATCGTTCGAAAAGTCTGTGCACTTGAATGATTATCGAAATTGAGTTTCTAGATTGTCGAGGTTTCACGCTGTGCGCTTCGCTGCGGAAAGAGAGAAGGAGAACGGAGAATAAAGCAGGACAGGTATATCAGGTAGGGAGGAGAGATGGCTCATGAGAGATCAAGTTAGAGTACCGGCACAAAAAACCTGTCCCGCATAATTACATTATCGGTCACATCTCGTTCGACTTCTGTCCGCGCGGTTGTCTCGCTTGCCTGTCCGAACGTGCTCCCGTGGACAGAGAGGGCTGCCGTCCTCGAAGACAATGCTACGGGGGCCCCATACGTGCCCTCTTCCCTCAATCTTTCCACGGAGCTTCGATCCGGATCGAAAATTCGAACGAGTCACCTCGCGAAGCATTCGGATATCACATTGAAATCTAATTGCAAGTGCTGGGATATCCCATTCGAATTCAAGTACTCGGAGAAATCGTATACAGTGGTTTGTGTACAAGTGTTATATCTGTACCCTAAATGGTGTACAAATTATTACAACTTATTTCAAAATTGGACCTAATAGCTTGAGTCTTTTTGAGACGATAGAAGTATTAGTTTACTAGCTAATTTAGAAATAATTTATCTTTGAATTGTTATTGATTGTAATTGCGAAGGAAAAAGTAAAGTTGATGGTTTTTAAATTTTTCGTCTGTGCCTGTAATGAAAATGGAAAACATATGTTTTGTAAATCTACTTTTGTCGCATAAAAAAGCTATAGGCATTATAACATGTAAAAATATTCATTTGAATCGCGAAACATTTAACGACCTTCCTTGATCGATTTCGATGAAACTTTGTACATGTATGTAACTTATAACACAGATAAAATATTTAGAAATCGCCATAAATACTTTTTCCATCGTAATTGCAATCTATAACAATTTTTAAAACATATGATTTATACATTAGCTAGTAAACTAATCTTTCTAACTTCTAAAAAAAACTGGAGCTGTTAGGTCCAACTTTAAAAAATTGTTATTCGTTTCTTAAAAAGTGTACAAACACTTCGTACGCACATTGTACATACAAACTGAAGATCACAGTAGAGACGACACAACGAAAAACAGCTTCGATAATCGTGTATTGTCGTTTGTTGATTTCGCTTTATTTTACTCGTCATCTTTTTATTGACATGGGAGATGTTACACAGGCGATGGAATGCGCGTTATATCGTGATCGCTGATAAACGGTCAGAACTAAAAGACGGATCGGTGAAATTTTCTTTGCGTTTTGTACATAACGGTTCTAACAAAATAATTGCGGCGCATCATCGTCGTCGCGAACAGATGAAACGAACTTTTATTTAACCAGGTTTGCTAAACTCTGTCATTCTCTACGTCGTAGAAAAAATATTGAAACGGTGTAGGTAGCACCGTCAGAAACATGCACCTGGGATTCCACAGGTCCCCTAATCATGCATCTTTCTGCCGGTAAACGCATCGGTATCTTAATAGTAATAAGACAATGTACAATGAAAAATTAGCACGATAGGCGTACACGTGTTTTTATTTGTAAATGAAATTTCTATCTCTGTTTGCGTTACGATTTTCGTTTTTGCCTCTGTTTGTTCCTTCCGGGATTAATATTGTACGTAACATGTGCTCTCCTGTCGTCGTTCAATGAACACTGCTCAGCGAACAGCCGTATTTCTTTATTTCTCTTTCTTTCTTTTTATTCGTAAAAATAAAACTTGCTTAATAAAGTCGATAAAACTAGATGTCAGATCCAACATATGAGATTCCTTACGTCCCTACCGTGACAAAATACAAAAGAAGAAGAAAACGGTTTCGTCGTGTACAATAACAGTCGATGAAACAATAAAGGGAAAAAAAACTATATCAAAATATATTAAAAAGTATCAAAACGCCACTTACGCGTACGAAACGTTTGTTTGGAAGTTCACATAAGTGCATACTACGTATTTCGTCCGACCGGAGATTCAGAGAACGCTACATGTATGTGTGTATGTATTCTCTGTGTGTGTATATGTTTGTATGAGTGTTTTTCGACGATTTTCGAAAATATACAAAAGATAGTATGATTAGGAGACAATACATTGAGAGAACGTAATCGCGTACGTTTTGTAACTGACTTGGACGTCAATGCCTACCTTGCAAATATAATTTAAATACATATGTGTTACAATAAATGACGCTCTAATATATTACATATATATGCCTCTGCGCTTTTACTTTTCTTTCTTTCTTACTTCTTTCCCTCCGCCATCATATACTTCGGTATCATTACAATAAATTATTGTTTTCTTCTTTTCTCTTTATTAATTTACAATACGTCCTCCACGGCTCGCGGGCGCCCCTATATACGTATGCATATATGTATAGAGTTCGTAAAAATTACGTGACGTCCAAGCCATTTAGTTTTGTATATTTGTACAGGATAATCGGCAAAAAAGACCCTGACAAATATCAATCGAGACTCGTCGACGCTCGACGCGCAAAGGAAATGCATTTTACTTTTGTTGTCTTCTCGACAGCGACGCCCAATAATACGAAAAATATTTCACAAAGCAAATCGGAAAGCGAAAGCTGAGAAGCATGTTTTATTTCTTTTTCGTTGGAAGTATCATATAGATTTTTACGAACTTTACGCGCACATGTATTGTAAGTATATTCTATACTTTGTACCTTTTCTTATTTTTGTACCTGACATATTTGCTCGCGACACTTTTGCAGACAACCTGTACATTGCATTGTATATGCTAAACTTAATGTGGTAAATAAAAAAACGTACATTTACTCTCGTAGAAATCAACTCTGATCATCATCCGTGATCCCATAACATTTTATATACTAAAACGTAATAATAGCTGCTCCTGTGTGATCGCATACATTACTTTTCCATCTTCTTCTCTTTCATTAAGAATCTAAGCATTAATTAATAATCAATATATGTCTCTATATATATATATTTATATATTTAATATTTTATATATTAAATAATCAAATACCCTATATTCATTGGATTATAATAAAATTACAAAAAAAGAAAAGAAATGAAAAGTAAACATTCATAAAAATAAAAGGACTTCTCATTTGTCTCAGCTAAAGCACGTTTCACATACAAAAAGCAACAATTAGAGGCCATGTGAAATATTTTTTTTGTTTCTTTAACTACTATAGTGCATGTACAATGTTTCTTTTAATATCATATAGCATTAATAATAATATCTTTCATATACTTTTTTGTTTGTTTTGTCGTTCGTGTATCGTTAATGAAAGTGCGAGTGCACAATACTTGTTTCAAGATAGTCACTGATTTTCGTTTAATATTTGGCCCTCTGTCGGCAGAGTAAAAATCGATTGCGTCTAAAGACACTTTAGAACAATCTCTCTCTTTTTCTTTAGTTTAAAAATTAGAATCAGTCGAGGCCAGATTGCGACACAGTAATCCTTGACATATCAGTCCCCACCTCTATTTTTGACGTTCTTTTCTCTTCTTCGAAGAGTTCGTGTAAGTAACACCAGTCTAACTAATTTTGTATAACACGAATTATAGATACTGATTATCTTTTCTATCTTTTTCTCTCTCTCTCTCTCTCTCTCTCTCGTTCTTCCTCATATGCAGCCTCAAAAGTGCATCACTCTTTTGTGCCCGTACATACTTCAAACAATATACATAAACGTAACTCGTATACCCTGTGATAAGCGGTTTAGTGTCCGTACCAATCTGGCCTTGTCGAGAAATGTTTTTACAGGGCCCGTTCTACCTTATCGACAGCGACTTCCTCGACAATGCCCGCCGTCAACGCTATTCCCCAAATATACGTTTTCATCGTCGTACACACGAGTATGTATATTCGAAACGAAATGAAAAAAATACAATTGGGAAAATAGTGTCGATGTAAAACATTGTCTAAGAAAGCCCGGGTCAAGTAGAACGGACCCTTTTTAACGGTCGATGCTAGAGTACTTTCTACTATGTTATGTCCATAGATAGCTTGCAACGCTATGAGACACCTATCGTCTTTGGGTTTTATAATTAGTCAAAGATCTTCAACGAACTCGCAACTAATTTCGGTCACATCCGCCCCCGACTAGCAAATTATTTTTCTTGGCGGTGAAAATAATCTCGTCGGATGAACGTTGTTTCACGAAATTGTTTAAAAAAGAGAGCAACCGTGATCCTAAGATTGTTACGTATCAAACATTCAAAGAGGAATTTTCAAGTCTTCGGATGACACGAAAATGTACAAATGTTGTGCAATGACTTATGGGATCCCTTACGTACCAGCTACGTAATTAGAAACATTTAGCTATTCTTCTATGTAAACTATAAAACCCAAAACCAAAAGTCTAATTGGCAGTATAGTGTTGGACATTGCGCCCAGCGCAAGGTGCATAGCAGAGCTGCTGCGGCCGACGAGGATGAGAGACTCCTCGCTCTCATGACAAGAAAACAATGTTTTTTTCCTTTTTTGCGGCTTCGATGAAGATAATGGCAGAGGTTACACGTATGTGGCCATAGTACCGCTTGGAATGGGTGGCGTTTCCTCTGGTCTACCCTTCGGCCCGTATTGTCCGATGAAAGAACCATCTTCCGTGAAACGTCCTGGAAACGAACATAATTTCCATCAACCCCCATGCAACTTTGGATTAACATTATTCAAAATATTATTTAGATTATTAAATATGTTTGTGTCCAATCAATTGCTAAACATTTAAGTATTGTACGAGGTGTTTTATCAATTTTATGTTCATAAAATGAAAAAGAATGATATTGAATCGAATTATTCTAGAATTTGCAAGAAAACACAATTTCGATTAACACCCATGCAACTTCCGATTAATCGATTAATCCTTAGCATCTCTGTGACACTGAGTCACCACTAAAAATTGTTGTACCATTATTCAAAACATTATTTAGATTAATTATTATATTGGTACGAGGTGTTTTATCAATTTCATATCCATAAAATGAAAAAATTATAGGGAATGGAATTATTCTTTACTTTAATTGTCTAATACTTAAAGAGAATGCAAAAACGGAGAAATTGATTTTTCGAAAATGAAAAACCAGAGCATATGCTCTAAAATTTTGCATTTCATCCTTCCATTTTTATTAAAAGAATCTTCAGTCTATTAATAACGCGACTCATCTTCGACGCGTCGGCTGACCTACCTTACACTAACGTTGCAAACGCTTGCGAGTTTGGCTCTGGTTTACGATGTTGTCGACCGTATTGACCAATGAATGATCCGTCTTCATTCATGCCTTCTACATAAAGTCAAGCAATAAAGCAAAACACCAAATGAAAAACAAAATATAACATAACGTACTGACTAGAAAGAAAAAACCAATGAGTTGAAAATAATACTTCAATCGATACTATAAACATGTATAATACTGTTCAACGTACAGGGTTCGTTCTTTAAAACAGGTCAGTCGTATACAGTCGAGGACAAGAATAAGTGGACTCCTTTTGAAGACTAATATTCGTTCTTAGAATTGTACCGAACGATTTGAACTTTTTTCAGGTGCTATTCGAGTGACCTGTTTCAAATGCTCCACTACATATATATCTAATACACATCCCATAATTGTTCTATACAGGACGGGACGATTCTTTCATCCATCTTGAATATTTCCATTACTTGCATATTATAAAAAAAATTATACATACAAAAGTTGCATAGTATAGAAGGGAAAATATTATAACATTTTTTATGTCTACCCTCTATACCATGTAACTTCTGTACGTACAATTTTTTTCATATTATTACAAGTAACAGAAGTATTCAAGGCGAACAAAGATTGTTGGTCGGGCCTGTATACGAAAGAAAAGTGAAGACCCTTTGAACAGAAATATCTCTAACCACACTTCCGGCTGCACGTAGCGGTACACATGTGGGAATTGGTGCGCTAGTAGTGCAGTACTAAGAATATCCTTACCTGAATTGCCTCATTACTTCGTTAATATAAATTGACCTTTATTCGATTATAAACTGACCTGTGTCACCCTCCCCGTACTCCGCCATGGAATCTGTGTCAGATTCCGGATGCTTTCCATCTTGGTGAGAGGATGACGCCAAAGACGTCCGTCCGCCCGCCGATTTGGTATCCAAAGGCTGCGAGTATTCGTGGAAACCACCCTCTTCAGGGTAATCGCCTCGACCAGCGGCTAATTCCCTTTCGTGAACCGCGTACTTGCCGCCTCTGTTGCGCTTGATCACGCAGACGATTATAAGTACCAATAGAAGGAACGCGATTGCTAGCATCATTCCAATGAACCAGCCAGCGGTCGCGACGTTCTCCTTCGGTTGAATGATAGGTCCTTCGCTGCTAGTTTCGACTTCCTGCTGATCGCTCTCGGTCATATAGTCTCCGTCCACGGCGACGATGGACATCACGTATACCTCGCCGCTTTGGAGGCCACGAATTTCGATCGTGTTCAATAGATACTCCGGATCCGACTCGAGGAATATCGTCTCGCCCTTCAGCTTGTACTTCACGAAGAAATGGCTGCCCGGATTTCCGTTCAGATTCAGCTGCCAGATCACCCTCACGTTCGAGTAGCCGTTCTCTTTGGGAATCGCCTCCCACGTGAAACGAGGCGTGTCCGGAGGCTGCGACTTCCGCGTCATTTGCTCGATGAAGTAACTGATCGAGTGAAGAACGGTTCATTAGTTTAAACAAATATATACCATTATATGCGGTTGCGTTTAGTTAACCCTCGGATAACTTTATTTATTAATCTCTTCAATATATTTCCCCGAACTTTTAATGTAGCAAATATTTGTTTCATTTAATCGCCCTGAATCGAATATTCCTGACAATTTTTATAGGGTAGGTAGAAATAGACCCAGACACCGCTGTCGGAGGGTTATGGTATTGACCGACTGATCAAACTAAGGATCCATGATTCGAGTCGTATTTATATTTGACGCTAACCGTGCCGAGTACAAAAGATAACTGTTAAAACGTAACTTCGAACCAAATGCGTTGGATATTCTCGGAATTCGATGGGAATTACTTGAATTAAAAAACATACTCGTTTCCTTCACCCATCTTCGTCGTGGCTCGAACGTGTATACGGTATTTCGTATCAGGCATCAGATCCCCTAACTTCGCACTGGTAGCTTCCGGATCCATTACGTGGGGCTTCCTTTCCAACAATGATCCCATTCTAGTACCAGTTACGGACTCGTAGTAAACCCTGTATCCAGTTAGTATACCATTCGGCTCTACAGGCTTCGACCACACCAGGAACAGTGCGCTCGATCCCATGGGATACGCCTCTAGGCTGAGAATCGTTCCTGGTACTCCTTCCGGTGTGTCGAAGCTCAGCGTCTCGGAATGCGGCCCCGCGTACCTGAAAGCATAGGATCGTTGGAACGCCGAATGTTTAAAGCATTAACCCTTTGCACTCGGAATTATTTTTCAACTTTCTTGCCAACAACTTCCTACTGTTTTAAGTGTTTTATTTACTTCAAAGGACAGTTCCTTGGCTGCTACCTATTTTAAACAATTTTGTTTACTAATTATGTTAGATACAGCTCTCTGAAACTTTGTTATGATTTATATTTGTGGAACTTTTATTTGTTTCTAACTGCAAAATAAGAAATTAAATAGATAAAGGAAGAAGACACTCGAGAAAGTAGTGCAAAGAGTTAATGGGGAAAAAATAAATATTGAAAAGAAAGAAATCTTGTTGAAAACGATTATTTCAATTTTCATTACCGTCCGTTGTACGCCAGTATCCGGACGAAGTTCTTGCTGAACGGGACGAATTTGTTGACGAGAGCGTGGGTCCTCTTGCCACCTCTTATATCAATCTCCCGCATCCCTTTCTCGCCGTCTTTCTCTGTCCACGTTTGAATCTTGTAACCCTGTAGTTCACCTCGCACGGAGTCCTCGGGAACCGGGTTCCACGAAAATTGTGCGCTAGTGCTCGAATTCACATGGATCAGCGTGAAGTTGCTAGGCGCTTGTAGCGGCACTGTAACGTTACAATAGATTTTAGCGAAATCGTCTTCAGAACGCAACTCCCGTTGA
The DNA here is from genome assembly GCA_028455595.1 of Lasioglossum vierecki. Lineage (NCBI taxonomy): Eukaryota > Metazoa > Arthropoda > Insecta > Hymenoptera > Halictidae > Lasioglossum > Lasioglossum vierecki. The sequence goes on along the minus strand of CM052342.1, from coordinate 2,840,590 downwards.
ATAGAAGGCAAGTGCACAAACCATCTTCTCCAGAAAATCCGGATATTTCATTGGGCGCGATTCTGCACTCTCCCTTCTCGTTGATAGCCACAACTTTGATCTTGTATCTCTGGTAAGTGGGTTGATTCTCTACCACCAGATTGTTTTTCTTCCAATCGTGTATATCCTCTATGGTCCACTTCTCGCCGGGTATATCTCGCTTGTAGTACACCCTGTACATGAACTTCGGAGCGTTGTGCTCTATCTGCGGCATCACCGTCCAAGTTATCACTAGGTTTTGTGGAGTGGTTCCCTTGCCCTCGACATTGTCGGGGTTCTTGTAAGGGACATCCGGCAGCGTGGTGCATACATCGCTGTGCGGCGACGGCAGTGATGGTCCTGTGGAAACCGTTAACACGAACTTAGCATATTTATAGAAAAAGGACCTACTACCGTTGCACAGTGCTGCAATTTGAGGTTCTTTGCTGGACAAAACCTTCTTTACGATACTAATATAAAGCGGTAAAAAGTTGGGGACCCTAAAAAATTAGTGAAAAATACAAGTTGCAAGAAAACTCTCATAAACTTATTAACAAAAAAAACGTAATGAAAAATTGCATACCGTTACACGTTAAATAAATCTATTTAAAATTCGGGGCACCATAAATATTGGAGATACAATATTAACCCGTAAATATTTTTCTGCTTCTTCGCATAAGATTGTCTTTCCGAAAATTTTAACGAATAATGTATCCTTCCTTTTCTTCAACAATCTTTCGCCACAAAGAATAAATAAGAAAGTCGTTTATTGATTAAAGTTTATCAATGAATAAATCGGTTTCTGTTTCATCTTAAAATACCAAATACCAAAAATATTATTTTCTTGCCATGTCAATATTTTTTACAGAATTACGTGATGAGTTTTGTCCAGCTAATTAGCATTAGTCGCAACGACTGTGCATCGTTTGGTCTTCGAATCTCACCTATCTTGTTCCATGCCAGCACACGGTACGTGTAGTTAGCCCAGGGCGACATGGGGACAACGTACGTTTGTTCAGTGGCCGGTACATTGTCCCTAGCCACTTCCCAGGTGTCTGGCGTGAAGGTAGTATTGTGCTGAATGGTATATCTTAAAATTGGCGCCCTGTTGTCACCCATAGGGGTCCAATGGACGGAAGCTTCCTTCGCCATGCAGCGAACGTCGAGTAATTTCGGCGCGTTTGGTACGTCCTGAACTGTCAGCGTCGCTTGTGCCTTGGTGTCGTCCAGTTCGGTGCGAGCGATGCACGTGTAAGTACCAGAATCCAGCTCGGTTGTCTTCGTGATCATCAACGAGTAATCGGTGCTGCGAATGAATCGCGGCTCCATCTCGAAGTCTATGGGCTCGCCGTTGCTCAACCAGTCGATTATCAAAGGGAGGCTCGGATCGGTTACCGCGTTGCATCTAAGTAGAAAACAAAAATGATCAGTGGCAATCGATCGACAAAGGATATAACTGGATAAGGATCTTTCGTCGTAACATTTAATATTGGCAAGCTTCAATCGACTTTACAGTGAAAATTTCTGAAAAAAATTCACAGTCGCGCGAGCTATCGGACAGAATATTCATAAATTTTTTCGTATTTTTCTGTCAAGTAGTACAGAAGAAATAGAGCATAATTCGTTAAACCGTGCTTAACCCTATAACTACCCTTGTAGCGGGGATACCGATTTGAAACTTGCCACAGAGAGCTTTTTTGTGAGGGACTCTATCGAATGGCCACGACGAAAGAAAAAAAGAGTTGACAAAAGGTTGGCTATAATCACGTGAAAGCTTTCTTGAAATCATGCTACATCTGATAGAAAGACTTTCGATCGAACTGCTAATAACAGGTAGATTCGTCGATCCAGTAATTACCTAAAGGTAGCGGTAGATCCTGCAGCGACCTCGTAGTCCTCTGGTTCATCGGTGATCCTGGTATGCTCCTTGACCATCAATGTACCGGAAGCCTTAACCTGACCGAACTTATTGGAAGCATGACAAGTGTATGTACCCGCGTCCAAGAAAATTACATTCTCGATCTCCAAATCCCCGGACTCCAGAGTTTTGTACCGACCACCGGTCAACTCTTGATCGTTGCGGATCCATTTAACGGCAGGTTTAGGTGCTCCGAACACTCGACAAGTAATCCTAACCGTCTTACCGTCGACGGTCGAAATATTCGCTGGCGCATCCGTGATTTCAGGTTCCAGAGCCAACACGTTTACATAAACATCTTTGTACACATAGCCCAGCGAATTGGTCGCGTTGCAGCCGTAGTTTCCTGTGTCCTTCTTCGTCAGTCTCTCGATAACGATGGAGTTCACCGAGACTTTCCTGCGCGGATTCGGCGGCGCCTCTGAAATCGGCTTTCCATTGTGTATCCATTTGATTTCCGGAACAGGTACACCTTCGGCAGCGCATTTGAACTCGACCGTCTCGTCCTCCGCCGCATTGATTATTTCCGGTTCAATAGTGAAGAACGGCACGGCCATCACTTGCAAGTTTATCGAGTAAGATTTAGCATCTCCCACTCCATTAGACGCTTCACAAGTGTACGTGCCCTCGTCCTCGAAATTGGTGTGCTTTATTATCAACGATTTCCCATAATTTCCGTGTGTTATCCTATCGTTCGTGCTGAGAACCGCGCCGTTCTTGCTCCATACGATCTGTGGCAGCGGCGTTCCGCCGTATATGCAATACAATTCGATCTTCTTACCGCGTAAGGCAACTTCGTTTTTCCTGCTGACGTACTGTTTCACAGGCTCGTGTTTGTTTTGGCTGGCAGACACGCCCGAGGAGATAACGTGCAATATAACTTTGTTTCCTAATTTGTATTCGCTCCTGAACATAGAAGTTGCAGCGCAGGCATAGTAAAAGTCGTCGGAGGCGTCATTTCGGGAAACGTTGCTGAACCAAAGGTTACCCTCCGGGTCCAAGGTCATTCGAGAGTTATTGATAGATTTGATGCCACCAAGGGTGTCCTGGATCATCCAGTAGACGTTCGGTTTTGGCCAACCGTCCGGTGGCTGACATGTTAACTTGAACGGTTGTCCCTCGTTGGCGTCCAAGCTTGTCGGATTTTGATCTTTGAAGGAGTTCAGCTCAGCTTTCCTGACGAAAACCGAGTTTGACGTGGCTATACCCCATTCATTCTCCGCGAAGCACTGGTACTGGCCGAGATCTTCGTCACGGGGCCTCGAGATCACCAATGTTCCTCTTCCTGGTTGCTGAGAAATGCGATCGTCGTAGGCTGGCCACTCGAAATCCTTTCCATTTTTGATCCATGTGTATCTAATTAATAGACAGCGGATTTTATGCATTTACGCAATGACGAGTAGGTGTGATTTAAAAGTTATATAAAATAGAAAAATATTTTTGTATATATTCAAATGCAACAGTTTAAGTGTCTACGATTTGTGCAATTTATATTCACATAATTGTTCAGTACGATGATCGCTAAAAACAAACAAATCCCGTAAAAGTACATTTTATCTCTTGCAAGTACTAATAAAAGAGAAACTAAAATAAATCGTATTATATTTAAATTTTAGATTGTTTGTTTACTTTTGTTATCGCAATAATGACCACTCCCATGCTTGGAGAATTTACACCACGAGTAAGGTATCTTTATCGGTACTTGTAACTTTATACCCCCCTAAAGCTATGAGGTCATCTTGGTAATTAAGACCAGTTACTCTGGCTTCTTGACGGAACAGAGATATTGCACTTGAGTACAAGTGCAATGAAACTACTGTACATGAATGGAATCTTCTTGGAAATTATGAACTTATTGTTGAGCTATCGTGTAATTGCTACTTCCTACTGAATCATTGCATTCTTTCGGTAAACACGTGCATATTTACTAGTGGTCATCTTGATTAATTTTATTATTATTAGTAGACTATGGACCTTTGTACAAATATGCAAATGTACTTACAGAACAATGTATAAAAATTGCAAATGAAATCAAAATTTATTTCTTCGGAGACTGTGTTTCTAAGAAGACAGAAATTTCATTAGACCTTTTTAAATACTTTACAATACTGACATTTACTTTACACGAAATTTACATAGTGTTTTAATCAATTAACACATTATCTACCAGTGATTATTCCATCATTCTTGGAAGTCTGTTTTTAAACTCCAATTATAGACCAACAACTCTAAAGCTACCAGTAGATAAAGTGTTATTAAAAAAGCACCTTTAAGTAACATATACGTCACCTTGGAGCAGGTTCTCCCTCCGCTTCACACTCTATTAGAAATGGTTTGTCGTTCTCGTTAACCTTCACTTGGGCCACTTGAAACAGCAGCTCATCTGTCGGGGGTTGTTTGGATATCCGTGGTGGTGATTGAGCTAATGGAAGGAAAAAATGACAAACATGCATGATTGATACACCATGGAAGTATGTTTTGCTTTTGCTATGCAACAATAAGTTGAATTTCTCTGTTAAACAAATGTCTAAGCAATTATATATGAAAAGAACAGAAAATTAATGGTGAAAATAATAAAAAAAGAAAATCATTGATAACTATTTAAACAATAGAGACACAATGAATGGAAAGGAATGCAACGATAAGTGACGTCTGATCGAATGAAAATAATGGAAACAAGCTTTTAATGTAACATAGCGTCGTAATGTGAAAAGAAAAATTCATGTAGCATAAACAGTGCTACTAAAGCAAGTAAAAGCAACAAAACTATATCTCTGAAATTCCTGAAACATGTAGCGATAATTCTCTATATTTCGATATGCCTATAAAGCATTTTGTATGTACAGTAACAATGCGGTTCGTTATGAGAAAACTAGATTTGTGTTAAGCAAATCTTTTTCGAATAAACTCTACTATTCCTTCACCTCCTATAATGTCCGGGATACGAACTATAATTAAAAATCAGAAACTGTTATCACAATTGATCAACGTCGGCAAGTGTTACATCAAAATTTATCATTGCAACACGAAACAAATTGACAGAATTGTACTCACTTATTGCCGATGCCTGCAGTACCAGCGTCGAGATGATGCACACGATTAGCTTCATGATTGACCAGTCTTTTATTTATCTACAAAATGCAAAAGATAAACATTCCCAATTAAATCTTTAAACGATTATGGGTCCAACATATTTAATATCGATTAACAAACGACGATTACAATTGAAAACTTTCATTATCAATTTCAATCGAAATAAATATTTAACTGCCAGATCTCGAACAAATCAATCGCCGACTAATATTTATAACTAGACTGTATATGTTTATGCAATTTTCAATTTTTGTAAAGAAAATTAAAGAAAATTTTAGATCTGAAATACATAAAATCGTACGAAATTTTGTCATATTTTATATGCCAGCATTTTTGAAAATTCTCGAAAGCGATAATCGCATAAAGATTCGCAGTCTATTTATAACCTATAATCGACTATCAATTTTGTCGAACCATTGATTCAACTTTGAATTTTAATGGTATCGAGCTTTTTAACCAAAAGCATAAATCAAAATTGAAAAGTTCAATCGATTCGAATCGATCGCGGAACGTACACAGCCGAGAGAGGTCGTGTATCTACGCTAATAACATTTTCAAATTCGTTTCGCCAGTTCGAAAATACTACGGGACACAGAAACCGGAAATTCATCCATTCAATCTGCACCATTCAAACCGAATTTATCGAATGAAATCATCGGCACGGCTTCACTGGCTACTATGCTCCGTTCATAATAGTTGATTTTCTTTTTTCAATTCGAATGACACCAAGCGGACTGTTTCGAACCACTTCGCGCCTATCATTGCAGTCCGCAGTGGTAGTACGTACATGCGATTCTAGCTCGGCAACATTTTTATTTCAACGTATTTATCGTAGTGTTTACTTGTTTCTCGACTCGTATTCTTTCAATTTTTTCGACGCTGTTCTTCGGAATATTGTCAACTAACGATTACACCGTAACATCTTTTAATAACATACGCGATGGTGGTAGAATGAAAATAAATGGATCGATCGCTATTATGCCGAAATAATACCGCAACGAAGATAGCTCTGAAATGTCAAAACGATTAGATAAACAAAGCTCGAAAAATCTTGTGTACCGTATTCGAAGATATTATTGAAATCTCGGACGGTAGATCATTTTTTACAATTCTATTGTTGACGATGCTCGAGACCGTTCACAGTCTTATTCAACAATTTTGTGTAACATATTTAATGCTACTTCTTGCGAAAACACCTGCGTAATTTAAAAAAATTGACAAGCATCGAGTAATCGACAATTTTGATAACTTCGAGTGAAAATTGAGCCTCTAATTCGAAAAGCATCTCCTACGAAAACCTAGGATCTTCCGGAAGCGTTAGAAACAGCATATAATTCACAGAAAGCACATTTTCGAACACGAAGGCATCCTAACCCTTCGTTGTAATAGAAAAATGCATCGTCGACCTAATATAAAAACTGCCTAAGTCTATTTCCTATGAAAATTGTTTCAGGGTAATTCAAACATAGATTGACAAATCTCCGCGTAAAGCAAAATAGTTTCGCTCTGAATCCTGTAAACTTTACTTTCTTGGACTTACGATGTAGGCAATTTTCATACGAGACCGACGATATTCCGTTTCGATTTCACTTTCCCGTAATCCGACCGACGAACATTTCGATTCGCGGTCGAGTTAGAATTTTCGAATCCTTAGGAAACGTTCGCGAGGAGTGCGTGTTGCCAATGGAGACGTGAAAAATGGGCGTGCTCTGTTCCGTCGAGCAGTAGAAAAACCGACGTATACATAGATTCGACATGTGTCAGCGTGCCCGGCTAATCCGAATCAAACGGTTTCGCACAAGGTTGACGTTCACGATGTCGGAAGCGTGAGCTTGGTAAAAAGTGCAAAGAAAAAAAGGGAGCGAGCCGAGAGAGCACAATGTAAACCGGATTCGGTGGTCTCTCGGGTCGCGGCACGATCGTCGTCGGGAACAGGTGATGGTGTCACGATGATCTCACCAGAGCCGTCCTTCGAGATCACAACATCGCGACCGGGAAACGAACACCGATTTTTCACCGTGGGCCCTCCTCGAGTCGTTGAATCGGATGTCGAACCTATCGAATCGCTGTTTTCGTCGGAAAAGCGGATTTCCGCGATACGGTTAACCGAAAAGGAAAAAAAGGGAACACACACTGGGCTGGGCATACGAACGGGCACACCCGCGAACCAACATTGATCGCTGACGCTATTCCGTTCGTTTCAACGGTGTTCCCCACAAACGATACCTCGATCGAACGCACTATGAACACATCGACGCACGCGATCAAAGCTCTCACCTATCTCAACGTTTTCGGAAGCGATCGAACGTTAGAATCCCGTCATTACCATGGCATCATTGAAAAACCACTGACTCGCACAAGTAACGCACCGTACGGTACTGTACCGCCTATAGATGTGCACGTTTCATGTATTGCAGACTCGATCCCCCACCCCTGCCGACTCGCTGACACACTGATTCACACTGATGCGCCTTTAACGCCACACTTTAGGCAGCCCTCACAACGTCGACAGACTTAACCCCCTCTAGATGTTATCGCGAAAAGCTGTTTATCTGCAGGTTTATGTTTACCAAACGATTAACCACCTTTTGGCCTGTTTTACATGCTAATCGCAGGCCACTTGATTCGCGATTAACCTATTGTCGTACTGTTTATTTGTTTCTACGTGCAAATATTTGGAGTTTCTTTGTGCCTCGAAGGAAAGGGAGAATTCTTGCTCGTCGACTGACTTTATGCATTTGCGAGGAAATTGGGTACATCAAACTTGAGACGACGGAAGAATATCCTTTTTAATGATTAAAATTATGTTAGAGAAAGAAAGAACATTTTGCTTGGTTCCTATTTCTTGCGATCGTTGCAGACAATTTTTCTTTTGCATAAACGATCAGTCTGATGATACATGCACAATCTAATAATTAGACTGCGCGTTTTCCTTTAACTGTTATTACGATTATTATTATTATGAGACAGCAGATCTGTTGTATACCCGACAACTCCAATCGCCAAGCCAACAACATGTCAGGCTAAACATCTGAGTCACTAGGACCTGATGATACTGAGCAACCCTTTGACCTTTTCGCCTTCGCGTAATTCTTTCCCTTAACGTCATTTTTTCCACAATGGATCTTTCCCACTCCTTGCCACATTTTCCTTTGCAATAGAATATAGCAGCTCATCAAAACCAGGCAACTCATTTTTGTCTCTTGCGAATTCGAGACCAAAATGCCATTCTGTTGTATCTTACTTCGCTACCGTGCATATACTTCTTAAATAAAACTTCTTTACGATTTATAAAAGTGTTGTACTCGATTTCGAAAACACGGAATCCAACAGATCTTTAGGCGAAATAGAAATGCTCCGAGTCTAACTGTAAGGAGTAGAAATTATATGATAATGGGACACATCTTTGAATAGTTTCACCAAGACGAGGAAATAATATAAAATGAATGAATGCAGCGCTTCGATACGACGAACATTTAATGAAATGAATTGTAAGCGTGGTTCGCGTGAAGGTTCAGAGGTGTAGAATCCGTAGGCGAAGATCATCGATCGAATATCCGGTGTGAACGAACTCTTACAGGAGTGAGGTGTCCGTTGGCCAATAACGGTCGAGGTAGATCGAAGATATCTGTCGCGCCAGATTCGAAAAAGGCGCGCCCTCTGAGTAAACGATGCTCCTATGTATAGGATTTCTAAAGTGCAGCTGAGTGCAGCTGCGTACACTTTCCGAGCAGGGGAAACGATACGTTTTTAAATATGACGTTGTGCTACATTGGGGTAACTGACTGACGCGCCCTTATTCGACCTGCGAGATCTATTCATCGAACGTGCGAATACAATTCGCTTCCCATCGAAAATCCTAGTTCCAGCGTGACTTCGAAAAATCAATAAACCTGGAATTCGACTCCGACAGAACGCTAGAAAATATGAATAACTACTGAATGTTCAAAATTGGAATTTCCCAACAGCCAACTGTCACGTCCGGTGGTTCTGCCATAGACAATAATTAATAAACTCAATCATGTAATTTCTGATTTTCTTTTTGTATTTGTTCCATTAATATTGCACGAGAATTATAACGAATTATAACATTAAATATTATAATTAATACTTGAATTATCGTATTTTATACTACATTGCGAGCGATAGATTTAAGTATTAATTATAATATTTAATGTTATAATTCGTTATAATTCTCGTGCAATATTAATGGAACAAATACAAAAAAAAATCAGAAATTACATGATTGAGTTTATTAATTATTGTCTACGGCAGAACCACTGGACGTGACACAGCAATTAAATTGTCTTCTCAACACGACTATAATTCATAATTGAAAATTATTTTATTCTCCATATATATTTGGAATCAGATTGTAAAGGAATCAATAGATTTATTTACTTATTCCCAATGGAAACAACTGTACTGTTTTCAAACGGGGAGTATATAATTCAATGATTAATTTCAAGGATTTAGTTACGGCTCACTGCAAATATTTAAGTTATCAATGTATATTTCTGGTTCGTCTCAATGAACAGTACCGGAAGTTATCGGGAAGTTCCCGCCAATTGTCGATAACCTATGTAAAAATAGCGGACCGAGTTTTAAAACGGTTCCCGTGACGTAACGGCAGATGCAAGAAAGCATCGGCATGCGAGTGTTAATTGAACAGTGCATTCCGTACTCTCTCGCCAAGAATATATCGTTTCTCGTGGAAATATACACAGCCGGCAACTCTTTAGCGCACATATTGTAACAAGATAGCTTCTGCATACCATCGAAAAGAACCAATGGCGAGTCTGTCCAGCGATAAGCAGTACGTCTGCGTAAATTTAAACGTTCGATCGAGTACCTGAACGAAAGATGTAGGTCAAGCCGTGCTGATGGTTGTGTATTCGTTTAAAATCAATCGATTTTCTCGATACCGTGGACCGTCCGAAATGGTATCGGCTCAGAAATTATGGCAACGATTACGCGCGTAAGCATATTTGGCGATAGTTTGTCGGACCACACACCGTGCAGCGGTAACGAGCGTTGCTTACAAAGCACCTAGTCGCGCCATTTCTTTTGGCGACGATTGATGGGACGTGCACGAAACAGAATGCGTCTCGTGCGACACGCACAGAGCTAAATATGTACACGTTCACAGTGAACGTGATTCCTTTCGTTCCATTCTTCTATGTATAATAGAATTTAAAAAATTCCGTAAAGTCTCTTTTCCCCTTCCACTATAACGCAGTCTACCGAGTCTGTGCGTTACTAATTTCTTTTAGATCGTAATAAAAGTTCATTTACCTAATAAAGCACATAGGCATCCAGTGGATATCAATTTGTTTTTCTTCGAAGAAATAACGAACGAGAAATTTCACGGATCCCGTTCGATGCATTTGTCGTTCACGTTTGAAACGCGGTGCACAGAATCTGGCGAAGTTTCAAAAAGCCAGAATTCGGGTGCATTGCACGCGAGAGAACATTGTTGCGAGTTTAGATTTAGCCGCGTGAAAACGACTAACCTGCGAACATTTTGGGTTGACGCACACTTATCGAAATTCAGATGACGTTGCGACTATGAATACATCGTATTTTATTGACAATTTACAAGATAAAAGATCGAATACTTTGTACTATGATAAATGCCGATACGGCAGGCTACGTAACGGAATAATAATCGACAATTTTGTACAATTTTATACACCGTTAAAATGAACTTTGTCTTTCGTGGCTTCGGGTATTCTTCTAATATTACATGATTCGATAAAAATAGAAGTAGATTTAAGATTTAAGATTAAAAATAGAATTAGTAATGACGAAGATAATTTAAGTAGATCAGTGCTACGGTTAAACGCATTGTAACCCCTATCTAAAAAGTAACGCAGTCTTGTATTTGCATAAATTAAAAATCACTCTGTCCGACGCTATGCAATTAAACACATCTAGAGTCGCTGGAGTCTCCGGCGACACATCGTATGTTACACTGTATAAATAATTAAAGTTAATTGAATTGTCTAGTTAATTGAATTATACTATTTGATACTGTTCTGGTTCTACTTCATTTATATGGCGTAGAAAGAATGTGACTTTGACTTGTTCCACGTGGCGGCATAGTTTCATGGCTAGACTCGTCCGCAACTTCATGTGCTGCGTCAGAGACGGCAGATTCAACAATAGAAACGCTAGTCCGTCGATTTCCTGAAAATATTCAATAAATCTGTATAGCCTACTACTCAAACTTGACTATTCTCTTTAAAAGTAAACCTAGTGTTAAATCATCTTGCATACAATACCTCTTGCTTGACTCTGTACGCGATATCTTTACAGTCGTTCGTTTTCCTCAGATATCGGAACACATCGTCCACGCTCCAAAACAACGGATTCGAATCCAGCTTTCGCGTTTTCGGTCGTCTCTGTTTCTTCTGCATTCTAACATACTCTGCATCCGCCTCCGAACAATCGGATTCGATGCTTGTGTCCCAATCCCGTTCCCTTTTGCTCGCTCTAGTGACTGTACTGCTTTGGCTACATTTCGACGAATGTTGTTTATTGCTCAAGTTGTTCGGACTCCCTCTGTCTTTCATCTTTCTGTCGTTGAACGAGCTCCCGGAGTCTTCCGAGGCGTTGCTCGATGGTGGTTCGGTTTTGAAGTCGTCCGACTTCTCCACCTTCTCCAAACCCTTCTGAATCATTATATCTATCTCGGAGAGCTGCGGCCTTTCCGTATCCTCGAAAGACTCCTCGATGCTCGACACGTGTTTCGCCAAGTCTAGTGACATGAATGGCATCTCATCCTCATGATCGAAATCATCGTGCGTTTCTTTTTCCCTGTTCGCCCATCTGCCTCGTCTCCTTTTCTTTCTACCACCCCATGGCCTTGGTTTCTGCACCATGATGCTGGTATAGCCTTTCGGCTTTCCTCTTTTTCCGGTGCCTACCGATGCAGCTGAAGGAAAACGATAATTCACATTAGTTTACGGTAGAGTCGAGCATTACAATTTCATTAAAGAGGCCACAAAATGCATCGATCACTTCAAAACCAGGAACCCGTCCTTTTTTCTAGGGAGGCATCTATAATCTACCAACTAGATGGGAAAAGGTGCTACAAAATGATTCTTTGACTTTCTTTACGAATAAAAGTTAAACATCACTAAACAGGGTACTGAATTTATTTGTATACCGAATACGTTACTTCGTAAAAATAACGAGTGGTGTGTTTATTCAAATTTTAAATAATTCCTTACGGATGCATCTTTGCGATATCTATAATGGCGAATTAAAAGTATTAGAACGCGTCCCGTAAACTTAGCGTTCATCCCTGACGAGGAAATAGTTTAATAAAACATGATACTCACTGAACTTGGCTTTAGACGTTTTGTGACACCTATCCGGACACTCATTCTCAGGTACATGTAATGGCCCGAAGAGATTTGGGCAAACCATCAACTTTTTACAAATATTCCTACAAAAGTCAGACACCATGTCTCCAGACGTGACCACAGCGACACTAGCACGATAAGTGTTGTTTTTATGCTTCGCCTTCAAAACCTCTAAATGGTAACCGGGATCTGGTTTCGAATCGCATTGCAGCACTTTTAATATACGCGCACTTCTATATCCGACGGACACGATCATCGATAAAACTTCTCTCATGACTAAAATCACGGGGCCAGGTCCAACGGCTTTTGGCAAAGTTGCCAATTTCCCTTTCGAGATCATAGGCCCTGTGAAACAACGGTAATTAAAATATATCTTCGGGCACCATAAAGAAGAGCGTGGCTCGGATATCGGTATATCCAGAACGTTGTTCTTCTTCTCCTCCTTCGTTGGTATTTGCAACTTTTTACAAAGTTCTGCATAGTCCTTCGGTGGTTTCAGTGGATAGTGATTGGACTCGCACCATCCAACAGGGAATATTTGCAGGCTGTGCATGTCGACTATATGCTCTGGCCACGTGTTATCGTAATTATCTAATTTCAACCACAAGAGGTTGTCCACGATTTTGGTAATGTGCGCAGCACATATGATGTTCTCGTTTCCTGGATCGACTGCTTCCAGTCGCATTCCAGTTTCGAAACCTGCTTCGACTGCGCTTTGTCTCTCAGAAAACAGTCCTTCCTCTGCTATAGTTCCTTGAGTCTCGTTTAAATACGCGTCCCAGTCGAACTCTTCTTCTTTTGGGACCCAACCTTGCGGCGATGTGATTCTGATAATATAGAATGAAACTTTAGAGTTAGTACCAGTTGTTTATTTCGGTATTACTATACAGAGTATCTCATTTGAAGTTCCACACGCAATTATTTCCCGAAATTTGACTTGATTTGAAAAGTACTTCAAATAAAACTTACTCTGTATAGATATAGTAGAAGGAGCTAAAGTATGTGCTTACTTAATGTCCTGTTTCTTAGCCCAACCAACTGGGAATATATACGGATGTTCCGCAGTGCACAACCATGTGTTCTTTTGAGTACTATTATACATAAACGTCTCTGTGTCTATCGCCTTCGAAGACTCGTCATAATTATCAATATGTACAAGAAAGTAGGTATCATCGAGTACTTTAACGACGGTAGCTGGACATATTTTCATGTGATCATTCGGACTGAGAGCCTCCAGCTTCATGCCTACTTTGAATTCATGCTTCTGATGCTCTATGCTATTGTTAAACAATTCCTCTTGTAGATCACCATCTTTTGGTATGGTTTCTAATAAATCTTTCCATTGTTCGTACGTATGCATGTCTACTATACAACTGGGAGGCTCTAAAAACCAAGTTGAATCCGATTTTGAAGCGAATCCATATGGATGAAGATGTTCCGATGTACAGAATATCCAGAAATCTTTGCGAGACGAACCAGGTGTGTCGTATCTTAATAGTAAACGACCTCCTACGTTCTCTATGATCTGAAATCAATGAGTAGGTGAGAGAAAGATGAAAATAGTAAGCAAAAATGTAGTAAATTCCTGCTTACCGTGGCCACCCATAATTTGTAGGGATGCAGAGTGTCGCCGACTTCAACTTTCATACCTTGTTTAATTCTCTCTGTCATGCTGAGACCATCCTATAGAAAATGGTGAGTTAGCAGTGGAAGAGTAGCCTCAGAAATCTGAAGTTACAGAATGATATTATTAGTTTGCAACTTACCCCTGATAACATTTCAGGTGGAACAGTCCGGGCTGTTGTTAAAAATTCTGTCAATTTTTCCACACAGTCCGGAGACCTCTGAATTACGATATCAGGAGGTTCTAATTTTTTATTATTCTTCACACACCAGCCAAGCTCGTGAGCAGCTTCTTTGGTGAGGTTGAACCAGAATTCCAAGGATCTGTCATCCCCACCAAAATATCTCAAGCGCAGTAGAGGTCCGCACGCCATCACAATCGAAGCTACCCAAAATTTCAAATTCTCTTCGTCCGCGGTTTTCGATAGTGGTACTTCGAGCGACATGCCAATTTCAATGCCGCTCTGCAGCGTAAGTTCCACATGTGGGAACATAATTTGTGGCACCTCGACGCTCTCTGTGGCATCAAGGTAATCTTGCCAGAAGAATCCATACTCTAAATCGTGAATTTTCATTTTTAATATATATTAAAATACACAATTATTATATAAGGAAATATAAATACAATTACAATGTATTTCGTATAAACAAATAATTTCCCCGACATTAGAATTTTTATTAAAATTATTCTTATTTAAATGCGACAATACAGGTAGGAGTAGATTAGAAAAAAAAGATATCTTGTGTGATGGATTTTAAATTTACGTTAATTATAAACGTGATTATAAGTGAACAGCATCGATTCGCGAATATTATGACGTTGACGAGCTAAAACGGATCATTTAAGTCTGATTAATGATCATAAGTAAACGTCACAATAATAGGAAACATAAATTAAAAGCTCGTATACATTATCACAATGGAATCCCCGACGAACAGTCAGCGAGCCGTGTTCAAAAACTTGGAAGGTTACGGAATAATAGAAACGGTGGATTTTACCGCAAACAAACTTCGCCGTTATATAATACAAATAGCGCGAATCATGAGTGTAAAATTAATGTAGAACAGAATGATCAATTCGATTTACCTCCTTCTTGCACTTTCTCTTGCGTACAGCCCTCGCGAGGTTCCATGAGATATCGTTATAATATATTATAAAGCCTGCACATAAATACAACTCGAATGAATCCCGATTCTCTTAATCAACAATAAAACAAACGTACTATCTGTCGCTGTCGAATGCGTTCGACGTGTTGCGAATTATTCAACGACCTACCTTGTCGCGTAACGCACGTATTTTTCGAAAATCCCGTGGTGCTTGTTTTAATGAAAAATAATATCGTCGATCGTAGCTGTCCGTGCCGCTCTATACTGGTCTACTGTGCGTGTCTTACTGTCTTGCTCACTCTCTTCTTCCTCTCTCTCTCTCTCTCTCTCTCCCACTTCTCCTCTCTCTTCCTTTGCTCGTCGTTAGCCGCCTCTCGTGTTTGGCAAACTTGTCCCGAATATCAAAGCTATCTACTTCGAATTGAGCAACATTTTGAATTACTTTCAACGTTATTTCATGAAACGACTGCTGCCCTCCCTCGTTCCATGTGTAAACGCTTTAACCCTTCCAAATCGTTCACCTACTTTTTAGATAATCGTGTTCACCGTATTCCTTTTGTTCACCGCGTGCAACATATCTT
Source organism: Lasioglossum vierecki (assembly GCA_028455595.1). Classification (NCBI taxonomy): domain Eukaryota; kingdom Metazoa; phylum Arthropoda; class Insecta; order Hymenoptera; family Halictidae; genus Lasioglossum; species Lasioglossum vierecki. Next base: position 2,824,880 of record CM052342.1, on the reverse strand, counting down.
TCGCGATACTTCTCGCACTGCAACTTTATATGTGCAACGCTTTTAATCCCTTGCCAAATAATATCGAGTCAGTTCTTCTATGTAGTAATGTATTTAGAACAAAAAAATTCTAAGTGGTGCAACTGCGAAATAATATTATATGGCGAGGGGTTAAACACCACCCTTGCTCGAAAATATGCAAATATGGTCGTTCAAGGAATTATTCGAACGATACATAAAGATTTCTTAGTTTTGTACATCTTGTATGAAAACAAACATCTTTACTAGACTGCGGATATTTACGGGAAATAAAAATGTTTTGTATATTAATTGTAGGAAACCGGAGTTCGTGAAAAATTTATTTTCTTCTTCAATTCTTTCGATACCTTCACTCTATTCTGTATTTGACTTACGTATTAATATTAATATTATGTTTATATATATATAAATTAATTTGCTATAAATAATATATATATATTAATTTTGCAATAAATGCATAATAAAAAAGAAATTTTCTATACACGCATAAATAACATGCAATAATTATAATGAATTATCGTCGGAAATAGTGAAAAATATGGTAGGAAAAATTTGTGAAAAGTACGATCCGAAATATAATAATAAATATTAATTTATTACAAGTAGGCTGTGCACCTTCATGTATAATAAGGATATACCCCAGATAGCCAAGCGACTATCGAGCTGAAATCGAGACCATCGTGCCAAAGGCAGGTATCGGGAATTATACGGGACGAAGGTCGCTTGAGCAAGTTTACTGAAAACTGACAGAGACACAATATGACCGTTTGGGCTCGTAAAATTTCTTCGGCCCAAACGGAGAATAAACTGTCTTCGGACCGACGGTCTCGTATTCTGCCCTATTTTACGTAGGTCCGAGACTGTAAGGGGGCAGCACCTATACCTCGGACCCACTTAAAATAGGGCAGAAAACGAGACCGTCGGTCCGAAGATAGCTCGATCTCGGTTTGGGCCGAAGACAGCTTGTGTCCGATTTGGGCCGAAGGAATTTTACGAGCCCATACGGTCATATCGTGTCTGTGGCAGTTTCGAGAATTTTTGCTATCTGGGTACGGTCTATTACAACTTCACGTTCGCCATGAATAATCTTTACTCGCTAAAATATAAATCAGCCCTCTACATTGGATTCTCGAGAATAATCTATGAAAAGAATAATGTGCATAAAGCTCCGCAATCTAACGATGATGCTCGAGATAGTGGATCGGTAACGATCAAGGATTTTCAAACCGAAAAGACGAGATAAGCATCGCGATATTATTTAGATTTCTTATCGTAATTCCCGAAGATGTTTATAGAAAGAACCAGATGGTTCGAGTAATGAATATGCGATCATTTACGTTATCAGAAACGAAACGAACTCGTTTGCACACGGAACGAGATCGTTTTTACCGAACAAGGGCTCGCAGCGAATCAATTCTGTGATCGAGAAAAATTCCTACCTTCGTATCCTGAACACGTGCTCTTTCGCGACGAACAATACGTAAACACACTCTGAAAATCTGCGGTACACTGATTCGATGCACGAGTTATCCGTTTATGGTGACTCGCGTACCTTTATAATTGTGTCATACATTGTAGAACGATGTTGCATATCTATAATGTTACAAAGACGAGACAGAAATGTGTATATATTAGCAGCGAATCGTGTGTACTAGTTAGAAAATCGATACAATCGGTGGAACACGCTTTTCGTTTCACTTCCGCACACGCGTCTCTCACGCACCTTTGTGCTCCTTCGTACACAATATACATATATAAATGAAATAACAACGAAACCGTTGCTGTTCCACAGCCTTTATGCTTCGCAAAGATTCAACTAAAACATAGTCGTAAGTATAATGTATAATCAGAACTTGTGGGATGAGCTTCTTCGTCGAAATCGACGGGACAAGGCAAAAATAAATACTAAAAAATACGCTGGGCTCTTATATTGCGTTTCTTTTTGTTCTTCAATAGCATCCAAGCAAGATAAACTTAATTGAATCGAGATTGTAAAAACTATCGAAATGGTGTGCAACCTGCTATTACCAATAGAGGAAACTCAAGGTGTTACGAGTAGTCGATCGCATTATATTTTGTCGTTCTTGATTGATACGAGAATACGTTTCTCCTCGTAGAAAAATAGATAAGTTGTTCGTTCCGCTCTGCTTCAATACGTTAATTTTCAGCACATGTGTTCGGAAAAGTAGTTGAACTGTTTTCTGCTTTCACGAAGTTTTCCATACTGCTAGCAGACGACACGCGCGTCGCTCGTTTTAGTTGAAAACACCAATGCACGTCGAGGGATGTAATTTCTCTCGAAAGTGTTTTTCATGATAGTGTAACAGACATTTTCGATCACACAATCAGCTGTGAAATATGTTTCTCTTACGAAGATGCGTGTTCAATGCTGTCGACAAGATCAAGGCTCTCGAATCCCGGGTTCCGCTGTTGCCTAACCTCAAAATCGGAATCCCGTCACTTTGTAGCAACTCGTTCTGCTCGGCGACGAAGTCGCTCGCGGAAGATGCGGCGGTTAAAGAGTATTTGAACCACCTGGTGAACGCACATCAGAATGGAAACGTGAAAAGCGAAGGTATAAGCGAGATTTTGAAAATACGAGCTGTGTCAGCCTTGTTGAACGAAAAGCTTGGCATAATGGAGAGTTTGAAGAGCTTGGAGGAGCTTGGTGAGTTCTTGAAAGATCAATCGCAAAGTAATGGAACCGTTTCTGTAGAAATTTTTCGTTTTAGGAAAGCTAGAAAGGTTGCGTTGATAAAATGTATCCTATTTTGTAATTCGTTGCTTCTTTGTTGGCCATAGAAAATTACAGGACAGGAGACAATACTAGCTCCGTTGTTTAACTATAACTCCGGTGTTGAAGATGCACACGGTACAAGAAGTTTCTCGATTGGTAGTATGGAGAAATCTAAAAAGTTCGTGACAGTTGCTACCGAATAAGTAATCAGGTTGAGAGCTCCTTGAATGCGCTATGTATACTAATAAATATGGAACATTCTAAAGAGTACTGGATTCTCTCTTTAGTAAGTACTATAAAAAACAGTATGGTTCCATTACTTTGTCTACCGATCTAAAACACTCATTGATATAATTATAAATTGTTCTCCAGCTCGCGAGAACGAAGAGATGAAGAAACTGGCTAAAGAAGAGGAAGTAATTTACGAGCAGCAGCTTCTAGATGTAGACAGCAAAATATTAGAAGTAATTTTAAAGAATCTGAGTATAGATAATTACGACAATGTTATCGTGGAGATTTTACCGGGTGTGGGAGGGCAAGAGGCGATGCTGTTCGCCAAGGACCTGTTGGATATGTACACTGGACATTTAGATTACTTGGGATTGGACTATGATATGATAGACTTGGATGAAAACGAGCTGGGTGGTATAAGGAAAGCCGTTATGGTGATAACGAGTCCAGAGGGGTTTAGGAAATTGAAGTACGAGGGTGGAGTGCACAGGGTGCAAAGAATACCGGCGACAGAGAGATCTGGACGATTGCACACGAGCACGGCTACGGTGATTGTATTGCCGGAGCCTAAAAACATAGAAATTGAGTTGGAAGATAAGGATTTGAAGATAGAATCGAAGAGAGCGTCCGGCGCGGGTGGCCAGCACGTGAACACCACGGATTCGGCGATCAGGGTAACCCATTTGCCGACCGGCATAAGCGTAAGTTGCCAGATCGGCAAGTCGCAACATCAGAACAGAAAGTGGGCTCTGATGAAACTGAGGAGTATACTGTACGATCAGCAGTCCGAGAAGCAAACCTCGTTCATCAGCGGGTTGCGCAAGAAGCAAATGGGAATGAAGTCCAGGAACGAGAAGATCAGGACGTACAATTATAATCAAGACCGTGTGACGGATCATAGAATATCAAACGGCACGACGCACTCGTTGAAGACGTTCATGAAGGGCGGTCAAGCGTTGGACGAGCTCGAGGACAAGCTCCAGCGGGACATGCAGCAAAAGATCTTGCTGGAGATAGTGCAGAGAACGGAGAGCGAGTTGAAGCAGGCGCGGCGACGTTTCGGAGGAGAGGGTTGATTTATCATTCAAACGTTCGGTGAGAGATTTTTGATAAGAAACGACTTCATTTTACATAGGCAAGCCATTGTACATAGCAAATTCGGTAATAAACTCTGTGTAATACAAGTAACATTCATTCGTATTTCGGCATTGAAACTCGCCACTTTTGTTTCTTCTGTTTTGTACCTGGCCGCGAACAGAGCGCCAGATCCCGCTCGAGGAAGCAGAGAGCCGGCGTTAGTAGAGTTCAGTTGTTTTCTTTATTTTGAAAAACATACAACAAGATTATCTTCTCTTTGGTAATCGTTCTGCTCTCGAACCGCGCGTGTCCAAAGGCACACATCCTTGTAACGTCTTTGTATAATACATTAATATACAAAATTAATATCCGTAATCTCTATAAATATCAAACGACGACACCGTCTTACGTTCGGTTTAATGTACAAAGCGCAAAAATCTGTTGTGAAATGTGTCCCATATATTGTCGGTGTCCGCGGGCACGTGTCACGGCCCTGCCCCGGAATAGCATACCCCTAATCAGACCTTAACTACTTACTTCGTCGCTCTGGGAAAATTACGCTGGCGCAAGCGAATTACGACCGGGCAAGTCAAATGCGATTTCATCATCGGGACGGTTCCGTTCGGCGATTACACCGCGCGAAACGTAGACGCGTGCTACCTACGAGCCCCGAATTGACTTCCTCGTTCTCAGCTCGGCTCTTTAAGCGAGGGATATGCGTTACGACCACCGGAAGTCGCCTAATCCCACGCCGAGCCGAAAGCAAGCTGCAACTTTACGCTCAACACGATATAACTCGGCCATGATCGTGCGCGTTTCAACCAGAGCCGTAAGAATTCTCATCAAGAATTATTTTATTTTCTTAACTGCGACGTACCAGACCGAAAAATCTGAAAAGAATTGGGGACAGTGCTGATGACAATACCGATAATACCACAATCGTAGTATTTCTCAACTGTTCTACATATCGATTGACGAAGCTATTGGGAATATAATTGAATTACGTGTTGCAGCGAGTTCTGAAAAGAAAGGGAGCATCTTGAACTTGGGATTATTTTGAAATCAACCGGATGTTCGAACTTACAGCCCTAGCTTGAGTGACGATCGACAACGAACCTGAGTATGATTCCTCATTGAAGATTGAATCAAAGAATAACTGAACTAGGATTACGATGGGGTCGGAGTCTGAATTTCTCGAAGAAAGGATCGACCCCCGTGAGTTGCAGAACACATTTAGTTGACGAGGAAGTGTCTTCCTCCGTTGTTCCCTCATTCTGTCGGTGTAAGATTTTCGATCGAGTACCCTAGGTATGATCTATTTTCGAAAGACACCTGAAATATGTTCCGCAGTCGTCGTAGCTGTCCATCACATTTTTAATGGCCACGTCTCAGATGTCTTTTCTTTCTAACAGCAGATCAAAGTGGCCTTAATCCGCCATTGGTCACGACGGGGGTATCGCTCGATACTCTCGAGAACACAGCGATCTAGCATCAACGTTGAATTTCTAACGTATACCAGTGAAGGGCAAAACTTTTGTTCAGACAACAGCCAGCCGCGGTCAAATCACTTGAATCCGTTCGATTCATGTTCGATAAAAATCTTGCCCGTCTGTCGGATTTCGGCTGAAGTAACGATAACGAGGGGGCAGAGCAGAGACAGCCACGCGCATTGCCAGACACCGCGTTGCATTTCGGGCAGTAAGGTCGTTTGTTTCGTTAGGACTAGTGTTCGGCACCGAGTGGCGGATGTCCTCTTCAGGTTCTCGGCCACCGCGCCGTGAAGACAACGATGGCGGTCATCGTCTGCCGAGAATTCTATACACAAAATAGCCTGAATTATGAACCGACCCTCGGAGAGTACAACAGACAGCACCAGGAAACTGTCTCCGCTAGTACAGCGTCGCTATTTATATAGAACAGTAATCGCCTCGAGAATGATCGAACGTCCTACTCTGGGTGTTAACAAATTATTTGCACCCAATATTAGAGACAGTGCTAATTATCAAGACGATGAAAAAAGTAACGAATACCTTCATCAACGTGATCCACCATTTGCGATCGAAATGGAACCGTCCCCAATACAAAAAGAAAAAAGAACAGAAGCCCCTTCTAACCCTTATCGGACGTCGGATACTTGGCCGATAAAGCTTGCTATGCTACGCAACGAGTGGCATATGTCCTTAACGGTAAAAACAGAAATGTAACGTGGGAGGAGACATGCGTCCGACAAGGGTTGCACCTTTAGCGAACTATAAACAACGTATCGTTCGTCCGCCAGATATTGGCTGGGCGAAGTGTTCACGTGTTCACCGTAAACGACTTTAATCTCTATCGGCTGAAACACGATGATTCGTCTTCATTCCCGGGGTTCGATCATTCTCGGAGCGAGTTATCGTGGATACTAGAGTACCTCGAAACCGCGGTAACTATGAAAAAAGAAACAGAGAAAAAAACATCGATTGCTTCGCAACGAATCGGCCCGAATTGTACTTTCTCTCGTTCAGAAGCTGAATGACGATTGGCAAGTGTAATCACGTCGCTGGAGAGTGCCGCTAACGCGATCTATGATGGCCACGAAGAACGAAGGACCCGTATGCGAAGAAGGAGGACCGTCGGGAGACTCCTTCTCGTCTGGTATCGTTGGATTTCTCGGAGCCCAGGCGGCGAAGAAGGTCTCCGGAGTCGGGTTAAATTAATTGTGATCGAAGACGACCCGTCTAACGAGGACACAGATGGCCGATAACAGTGCAAGGAGGTAGATATTCGGCACCACGTTCACAGCCAGCCCGCACAGGTCCTTGATCTCGCTCTCCCTTGGATGCGTACGGATGCAGGACTGAGGCTTCTTCCTTCTCAACGTGTTGATCGCCTTCTGGCACACCAGCGAGTTGTTCTCGTACATGACCTCCTCTGGCAGTACGCTCAATGGCGGCGACACCGTGTCGGTGCAATCCGTGTTCACCACCACCAGCAACATGTTACTGTCCGCTACCGGTTGCACGATGTACGACCTCATACAGGTGTCGTTTATGTCCATCTCGACGTCGAACGTCTTGAACGACACGTTGCGCAGGTACAGGTACACCTGTTGGGCAAAGGATTCAAAGATTCATGGCCGTTTCAGAACACTTTCGGAAAGGAAACAAGTTACAATGACAGTTAGAATGTTAGAATGACCCCAGGAAAGGGACCACTCTTTTTAAGGACGTACAAAATTTTTGGGACACCCTGTATGGAATTCTCCCGTTGTAATCATGTAGATGTTGACTTTTGTTGCGAAAGCGAATAGCAGATTCTCGTTTCCAGATAATGCAAAGGGTTTTGTCAATAGTCTAGATAAGAGATAAAGATTAAGCTAGATAAAAGATTAAGCGGCCATTGTCCTCGAAAGTCCTATTTTTACGTTCACGAGACGTAATTCGCATAATTCGGAAGAAAATAGCTCTTGTAGCTATTTTCGTAAATCTACGACAGCTACATGCTGCGGAATAATAGAAATTACTCCTTGTAAACGTGAAAATATCATGAATTATCGAAAATTATCGAGAAATGAGAAGGCGCATCCCGCACCCTTGCAACCATAGAAACCCTTTTAGTGTACTTATTTGGTCTTAATACGAACCGTACCGAGTACAAAATGTATCGTATATATCTATTGTTTTATCAAAATGACAAGTTTGAATTGATGTCGATTTTTCACAATTTTTATAATAATACGTGCTTGTATAAAGAAATGTATTGAATAATTCCTAGTGGAAGACGGCACACATCTTCATAAATTCAATAATTATCTGATACGATCGCGGTACGGTTAGTGTTAACCGCTAATAATTGTACTCTACATAAAACTGAGAAGATTTAAACAATTTTTAAAACAACCGCTATACATTCAAGTAAGTGTTCCTGAAGCCTGCAAACTCGTGTACGCATGCGCACTCGTATGCGGCCATGTTCACAGGAACTACCGACGCATGCGCATTAGAAATCGGTCAGCGTGAAACGCGGGAACGTTGCCAGTCGCCAGTGTTAGAATCTTCTGTGTTTAAATACTAAAAAGCAGTACTGTAACAGGAAATATTGTTCGGGAGTCATGAATTGTTCTTAAAACAAGTAAAAGAATCTTCTAGAGCAAGCGTGTGTGTAATAAGAATGCTCTTTTTTTTGGTTAAGGGGAACGTTAAATGAAAAGAACCTTTCGGTTTCCCACAGGACATTCTTCGCTCGTGTCTGCTCCGAAGTTAGTATAGTATTACCAAAGATATGAAATTAGTGTACCACTACTATTATATACGTAGATTGATCGGAAATTATACCTCTTGATCACATGCTTCCGGTCGCGTTCGATTGATCAGGACCTTCTGGTCGAACATTTTCTCGTCCTTCGCGTCGACCGGCGACTTTTCCTCGCTTTCCTGGTAGTCCCTCTGCATGCCTTCGTCTTCATTCGGATAAGCAAACGCCTCAGCGTACTCGGATTCCCACATTCCTGCTTTGGCCCAGGCCCACGCTGCTTGACCCAGGAACCAGGTGATTATTTTCTGCATATTCTTCCATGGCTGAAAAGAACGGCGTGTTTCATTATCCGGTTTCGGTAAGTACGAATATACTAAAAAAAAAAGGATAAAGGAAGGTACTTGGTCCCCTTAGGGTTTCAAGTCCATGCACCACTTTCCTTCTCTTTCCAATTTCACCTATCGCCTAATTTCAATCAAATCCAACGGGACCTACTTTTTATGGTGGGTTCAGAACCACCTAGTACGAATATACTATTTATCTACTTTCAATAGAATTAGAACTTTAAACATTTGTTTACCAAAGCATCTCGCTGGAAAGTGAACTAAAATATAACCTAGCCCTGTCGTAGACGAGCATGTTGTTTCCCGTTGCACTTCTCTGCACTTTGAATCTTGTTGCTAACGACTCCTTATACAATTTAAAGTGTTACATTTCAAGTTCATTTCGAAGGACAGTTCCGAGATTCCAACTTCCCAGTCAACACGCCTGCTCTGTTTCTGCAGGAACACTGATCAAGCCTGTGCACGCAGATCACTTGCAAAATAACCGAGTCCAGGCCCTGCAGGCCGGGCTCAGAATCTGCACAAATGCAAGAGTACGGTATTAGCGGTGTTATTTGATAATAATATAATCTTGGGTTTTTTCAGTAGTCGAAAACGCTAGATAAAAGATCAATCTAGGCCGCAAGCGCCCTGAAAACTCATATTTTTTCCGTATACAAAGGTAATTTGCATTATTCGACAGCATATATGTGCGGCCTGCCCTGTATTCCGTATAACTACGGCAATCGCGACATTAGTGCTGCCCTCTTGCGGAGGTAGATTCCTTGTTCCAGGATTGCAAGTGTGCGTTCTCATTTCTCGATAATACAATAATTTGATTTTTCGCTAGTCAATAACGCTAGACAAAGGATCGAATTTTCTCGAAACTACTAATTTTTACGTTTACGAGTCACAGTTTGTATCATTCGGAAGCATACAAATGCGCACAAAGCTATATGTTTTCATGGCATATACACTGTCGAATAATGCAAATTACCCTTGTATACGGAAAAATATGAGTTTTCAGGGCGCTTGTGGCCTAGATTGATCTTTTATCTAGCGTTTTTGACTATTGAAACAACCTGTGATTGTGTTATTATCAAATAACACCGCTAATACCGTACCCTTGCATTTGTGCAGATTCTGAGCCCGGCCTGCAGGTGCTGGGTTCGGTTATTTTGCAAGTGATCTGCGCGCACAGGCTTGATCAGTTACTCTGCAAAAACTGTGCCGACTCGGCCTAAATCAGCTCGAAGCGATGTTTGGCACGGAATCTGCAGGTCAGGGGCCCTGCAGGCAGGGCTCGGCGACAGATGATGCTGGCTGAGATTATTTGAAACAATTTTGTTTAATTCCCTTTATGAAGAAATTCGTTGGGCGAAATATAAAACCGTGAAAGATTTAAATGATTCAAGACTGTTGTAATCTTGCTTTTAATGTAACAACGACTTTCAATGTTATTCCTACTTCTCACAATCAATGCAAAACATTTTTCTTTTGTATAAAGATCCGAGTAAACTTTCCTGTAATTTATATATGTCGAACTTATATTTGTTTTTAATTAAGAAGTACGACTTAAATAACGAACGTGCGGCAAATGAGTACATTCAACGTATCCGTGTCTCATTAGTACGAAAAATTGCAAACAATTCAAATATTCAAAATATTCAAACAAACGTAATTTTTCGACAAAACATGAAAAAAGCAGTAAATGTATTTTCTACTCCGGTGATTGAAGACTGTTTTCACCCTTTCAATTAGGACAATGATCAATAAAAAAAACACTCTCGTACGAGTTTCGCGGAGATCGAATTTATGTAACTCGAAAGTGAATTAAAACTAATATACAGGGTGCCCAAAATCAACCGTCCAGTGGTGTTAACTTCCCAGATAAATATATTCGGCAAAAATGTTTAGAATAAAAGTTGCAGGGATTAATGGAGGACATATGTCTATGAACTTGTATTTAACCTTCGGATTCATTTTCAAGGTTATTTGGAGATCAGTGTGTATTTTTTAAATGGGAACCCCGCACTTTCGACTACGAATTCTGAAAAAGCTGAAAATTTCATTATTTATTATTATTTCATTATTATCATTATTTATATTTCATTATTTATTATTTCATTACTTATGTTCTAGATTAAAATGACTGCTAGATTGCATTCAGAGGTCGAATCACTGTTTGCTGGTAAATGAAAGGTGACAGAAAATACTGGTATCAAGATTGAACGAAGGTCAAATACAAGGTCATGGACATATGCCCTCCATTAATCCCTGCAACTTTTATTCTAAACATTTTTACCGAATATATTTATGTGGGATGTTAACACCCCTAGACGGGTGGTTTTGGGCACCCTGTAGTAGTAAGGTGTCCGTGAAAAGATGTTACCGTGAGCAAGATACTGCCAACATTGGAAGTCTGTGTGCTCTTGAAGCATACAGCTTGGTAGTCGAATATCCTGATCCTCTCGAAAACACCTTCTTTGACAAGACTGGACATAATGGGTCCTCTAAGTTCGCCGAAGAATTTTCCGGCGTCGACTTCGTCTTCGGCTGCGATGACGTAGCCATTGTTGTCGACAAGGTAGCAAGCCCAATTCTCCGCGCCGCAGTGCGTATGGCAATTTCCGATACCCTCGCAGCTGGTGGTTATATTCTGGAAGAGTACTTGAAGGGCAGTGTGCTGGAATTGGAAGCCAACCACTGCTGCCGGCGCCTTTGTAGCTTGGCTTTCTAAAGAAGTGTCAAACGGTTTACACCTCGAACATTCCCATTCGCGAGAATAGAATGAATAAACCAAGGAGTGACATTGAAAATGCGATGATGTAAGTTTTTAAAGAATTGAACAATGCTAACTTGTTTTACCAATGAAAATGGCACGACTGGCTGTGACGAGGGTGGTGTTATCAGCACCCTCCTCGTCGATTGGCACAGAAAAGACGAAGCTGTCCGGCTGGATGTAGTTCTGCTCCACGGCTCTTTTGTACCATACTTCGTCTATAGCTTTCGAATACATCTTGCCGAAGTGATCATCGGGGGTATTGCCATCCTCGTCCGACAGGAAGTCCTGCCATCTTGTCAGGCCACTGTGAGTGGCCATGAACGCGAGCGTCACGCCGAAACGTTGTTGGAACTCTTTCCTACAAGAAGATGAACGTCAACGCTTCCGGTCGGAATCAGTCCTTCAAAGAAACAGACGTCCGACGAGATCGGTCTTTTCTAATGTTGTACAAACGCTAGCGCGATACGGCGGAGCTTCTTCGAGGCTCTATCGCATCGCAAACAATTGAATATAATGATCGAAAGTGTTGCTTAACTAAAATTCATTTTGAATTCTCGAAAATGAACTTCTAAAAGTACTTCTTTTTTTAGGTAAGAACAGCTTTGCGACCGAGTCTCCAAGCGTCTCTCATCTACAATGTACGCTTCGAACTGCTGAACATCGATCTTCCGGTTCCGAGATCCACAAGTTGCTTCTTCTTGATCTTTCCCCAGGCCTGAAAGATCCTCGCGATCCAAACCGACGGCGATTAGATAATCGCAGAAGGAAAACGAAACACGTAAACTGCTGGTGAGTACCAAAATGAAAATCGCTTGAGAAATGTTGAAAGTATCGAACAGAACTGTGGTGTCGAAGAGAGAAAGAAAGAAAGTAAAGAAAGAGAGGGAAGCGGACGCAAAAGAAGCGATAACAACGAACACAGATATCGTTACGGACAGATATCGTTTAGCCTCTAAAAGAAAACGTAAGGTGGTTTTTTGTGGTGGACGTTACCTGGGCAGCAGATTCATCAGCCTAGCTAAAGGTCTGCATGGCGTCAAAGTGGTAAGTATTAGTACAAAAGAACGGGCGCGTTTATTTTTGTTATCCTGACAGAGGAAATAATAAGGGAACGGAACCATAGAAAGAGAGAGACAGAGAGAGAGAGAGAGAGAGAGAGAGAGAAAATTGTGCAGAGATCGGAAACATACACACACATACAGAGGGAACGGTTTCACTGTCTTTAGTAAACGCTTTTATCGTTGGTTTTCTTCTGCTACCTATCTTTGGAGAAGCCTACTATTCTTCTATTTTCAATCTAATCAATATGTAGTTCAATTATAAAGCCTTCTATACAACCTTACACGAATACCCAAAGTTTTTCACAATTTTATTCTTCTATTTTCAATCTAATCAATATGTAGTTCACTTATAAAGCCTTCTATTCAACCTTACAAGAATACCCAAATTTTTTCACAATTTTATTCTTTTATTTTCAATGTAATCAGTTTGTAGTTCAATTATATAGACCTCTATTCAACCTTACACGAATACCAAAAATGCTTCGCAATTTTTGATTCTTCCAGAAAGTAGAAACTTACAGTAATTGCAACAAGAACGTTTGAAAATATTTGAAAAGAAATTGGGAGAATGTGTTCTGGTACCTGGATATCGACGTAAGGTTTAATCTTTAGATTTATCCAACTTGCTAGACTCTAGCTTTTTTCGAAGTTACCTTTTGTACCATTGATTCTTTCTTAGACTGACATGAGATATACGAAATTGTAAGCGAGATTAGGCTCTCAAAGTGTGTAATTCGCCATTGTAAAGGACGTCTATCTATTCGGTTGCTATGTTAGTTCTCGTGTAGTTAGTTCGGAACGTGTCTCATGCAATACACAGATTTCTATGATGCTCACCCGTTTTCTTCGCGTGTGGTGCTGGGGTTCGCAAACCATTCGGTTACCTTTGCGTCGAACACGAGGCTCAGGAGAAGATCTCTGTCGCAGTAGTACAAGTCTTTGTCCGCTTTGTAAGCCGTGGCTGTTTAACAAACACGATATGTTATCGTTACACAACATCATTGTTTGGAATCATCATAGCAATTTTACATGTTTAGTGGAAAGTTCTAACAGCAACAATCTGTAAGCTTGTTCGTTATTCGAACTAAACGTAATTTGCTCAAAAATTTTCATTACATGTATAGTAAACGTCCATTTATAAAAAAAGTTCTTCTGATCGAAAGTGTGCGTCATCAATTACGAGACTGACGGTATGTATATAAATCTCGAATTTTCCTGAACAATGCGCCATGGTAGAGATAATTGTGCCATGAGGATGCATACGTTTCGATTTATGATGAGTGTCGTTACCGGAACTCGTGGCCGAGTATTCCGGCGGCTGGGATGGTTGTTTCATGTCTTTCCACCTCCAGGCTGGCTGGCGGATACGCTCCAGGAAGTGCAGGAGCTGAGCCTCGGACGTATTGAACGGTCGTTCGTCCTCGTAGTGATACCTGGATCGAGAAATTTCAAATACTATCAATCTATTTTACCTCGGGCAATCCATCGAATATCGCGTTGCGCTTTCTTATCGAACAGTCTCATAACTAGACTGCGGATGTTTATGCAATATGCAATTTCATATTTTAAGACTGGGATCTAGTAAAATCTAATCTTCAGTGGCAATAGCATTTATAGATATGAAATAGATAAAAATCGTACTCAGTTCTATCGAATTTAATATCCTAGTATTTTTTGAAAATTTCGAGAAGCCATAAAGATTCGTAGTCTGCTTATAACTTTTTCGATACTTGCTAAAACTTGATGTGTGATCGGTAGACTGCGTACTTTTCTACACAGGTTCAACCCTCGGACAACGGACGATTTTCATAGCTATATAATTGGCAATGCTTAGGACCATTCACAACTCAAAAAGAATAATTTTTAAAAATTTAATTTTGATGATACTAATGTGTCGACACGAGATATCATCAAAACTAAATTTTTGAAAATAATTAGAGCTGTGAACGGTTCTAAGCAATGTCAATTATTTACTATTACTCATAAAGCAGGGTGGTAATTCATTACCGTTATTTTGAATTTTGTATTTAAATCTGTTTTTCAGTACATTAATATTGAAAATTCTTTCAAAAATTTTTCAGACGCAGTTGTTTCCTCTTTCTTGAAAAGGATCCATATTGGGATCGAAACGTAGAAAGTTTAACCAAACTAGCACGATTGCTTTAATTTAATTTTTGATCGAACCATTGCGTCGAGATCATCTATACTTCTTCTTATAAACTACCTTACGATCGACAATCAACAAACACGATTTTCTATTACTTTTCGATATCTTCAATGAAACAGCCACTCAGTTAGTTTAATTGCCACAAATCGAGAAGTCAAATGATTCAAAATAGATCAGGGCACAGCCGTCGGTGGGTTAACGAAGAAATATCCGATGTAAAGTCATTATTCCGAAAGAGAAACTGTTCTACTGTATGAAGAAGATTTAGCATAACGATGCGCAGCCTACTACCGATCGTGTGAGACGATTCAAGAGACTTACTTGCAGTACAGCCAATCAGGGTGTACCCGCCAGTTGTTACCAGTGAAATAATCCGACACCTTCTTGCCTGAAAAAGGAAAGAAAAGCTGGCTAGAGTAACTGGAAAAACAGTAGCTAGATTAAGTTACGTTCACAAATTAGTCGTGATCCGATGATCGCAATTGGTTTCTACGAATGTACGTACCACTAACGTGCGTACGGTGTATCTCCTCGGTTGCGTGCACGCGATTGCTTCCGGCGTGATCATGTTCCGGCAAACTGACCACCACCGTGAACGGTGTGTTTGGTATGCCAGTGTAATCGTACTTCCTCTTCACTCTGCCCACCCGTTTCTGCAAACAGATTCAGAAATAGTTATACCTTTTGTCTTTTCAAGTCGTTACAATTTTTACTCATTTAGTAATCATAATTCACAATTGAGAATTGAAAGAGTTGTTTTAATTTTTTGTAAGAAAAACGAATGCTGGGAAATTCGGGGCCCCACGCGGCCGTTTGACCTGCTTGCCGTTAAACTTGACACTGATTATAATCAAAGAACTCTCCCATAACTAGATTACTAAGGAAATCAAAATTGTTATGGGAGAGTTTCTCGATTATAATCAGTAGCGAGTTTAACGGGAAGCGGGCCAAGCGGCCGTGTGGGGCTCCGAATTTCCGCAGCATTTATTTTTCTTACAAAAAATTAAAACAACTCTTTCAATTGTGAATTATGCTTATTTTTAATACCACGAACGTTATAGGCTACTATGTTACAGACTGTTTTTCTTTTTCTGTAAAAGACCAAAATTTTTACCGCTTCGAGCCTCCGCTTGACTTGTGCCGCCACTGTCGATAATCTACACTTCAAGTAATTTTTATCTCGATCGAAATATTAAGATAATAGGAATTAATTTAGCAGCGCGAGGTTCGATCTGTTTCTACAACAAATCTAGCAAATGTTTGTAAGCATACCCACACTTCAAATCCGAATCGACACGTTTGGGTATGGTTACAATCATTTGCTAGATTTGTTGTAGGAACTGATCGAACCTCGTGCTGCTAAATTAATTCCTATAATCTACACTTTACCGTGACTCGAGTATATTTCCTTTTCTTGAAGGAAGTACGTATTAGATTTGTATAGCAATTCAATTTTTATGAGTGATCTCTGTTAGTGACTTTTGGTAAGCGAACGGTTAATAAAGCT
The DNA here is from genome assembly GCA_028455595.1 of Lasioglossum vierecki. Lineage (NCBI taxonomy): Eukaryota > Metazoa > Arthropoda > Insecta > Hymenoptera > Halictidae > Lasioglossum > Lasioglossum vierecki. The sequence goes on along the minus strand of CM052342.1, from coordinate 2,808,741 downwards.
CATCGTCGAGCAACATTTTCCACTTTAATATACAGTCCATCGTTAATTATGGGATTAATTACCATGTTGTCGTAATGGTACTTCGTGTGAAGCGTCACGCTACCGTTCTCTTGATTGACCACGTCATTTCGAAGCTGTAATTAGAAGTTATCGTGTTACGGATACATTGTACAGCTACCTTTCGTTTTTTCTTAAATTATATTTACGTCATTCGAGAAGATTTACCATAAGAATTCCTTCGTCGAACTCCCTTGGTCCTCTATCCTGATCCATCAACTCGACCTCCGCCATGTCCACGCTGTTGTAGGCTGGCTTCAGGATTCCCTGGAACTGTAATCGCACCGTCGATTAATTAGAACCGTCGTCAAACACGAAACGAACGAAATTAGACTGCGGATTTGATGCATTTACTCAATGGCGGCTGAAGCCAGTGGAGGCCCCAAGTGGTGCAAATTTGGGGGCCCTACAACTCAAGTTAGAAATAGAAGTTGTAAGTAAAACTCTCATAAACTTAATAACAAAAATAGTAATGCAAAATTGCACACCGTTACGTATTAAATAAATTTATATAGAAATATATAAAATTTAGATCCGCCGCTGTATTTATGACGAAAATGAATAGGTGTAATTTAAACTAGCAAAAGTATTAGACAAAAAACATACTATTATATTATTCTCAAGCTACTAAGAATACTGGGAAGAAAATCAAATTCTATTTCACTTCGGTTTGGTACAATTCAGCTAACAAATTTTGATCTTGCATAAATATCCGCAGTTTATAATTGTAATAGTTCACGTGGAAGTTATTAAGAATTATTTAGATCAGGATCGTTACCACTGGACGGAGGTCAGGATGAATCAGGATGAAACCGTTATTGGTCACGATGAAGGCGTATCCATTGACGCCGAGCTGTTTCGAACAGAATAAAAAACCATTTAATTAATCTCATCGATCTTCATTGATTTTATTAACGTTGCATCAATTATGCAGACTGAAGAATGAAATTGTTGTCGCTAATGGATCTGTTTAAAGTCACGCATCAGTTCGTCAATTCTGAATGTTTCTTCGTGAAAGATTCTCGATTGAAATCGTTCGGAGATTCGATTCGAAATAATAGAGAACAGTGCTCACCCGATGCGGCATCATAAGTTTCTGTATCTCTTCTATGGGAACATCCGTGCCAGCAACGCCGAGGAGATCGGCGATCCGTGTCTGCGCAAAGAAACACCGTATCGTTTCAGACAAACTCTTATCCTCCATGCGCCGGTCGATTTCGGTGTATCGAAAAAATGAATTACGAGTCATCATCATCCCAAGTCGCATAACCATAAGCGTATCTACCTTCTCCAATAAACGCTATCACAATGATAATTCCTCTAAAGACACACTGTACTAGTATGAAAAGTAACGATATTTACTAAAGAAACAATCATCTCTGACGTACGGCTGGATATGTATAATAAAAACTAGCTCAACTACGGTATCTCAATAAGAAACAAGAAACGAACGGAAACGATATAATCAACGGATCGAATAATAATCGAGAAAAAGAATAATGGCAATAATAAAGAAATAGAACGATACACAATATAAAGAACAATTAATAAAATCTGACTCGTGCACTCGTCTCTCGCTTCTTTCCAACCCAAAACCAAAAATTATTCGATTCTCTCATTACTAATAGTTTTATCTGTATAATGCGCGTAGTTGCCCCAGAACCAGAGTACTACTAGAGAATGATAATAATAATATAATGATGTGAATAATAATAACGATAATAATAATGATAATAATAATAATAATAATAATGTCAACAGGAGGTATTCGCCGTTCGCAATCCAACAGGCGGGCAGGATTATCCGTGTTTCTACTCGTCTCGAACAGGGCACAGGGTAGACTAAAGTACCTAAACCTACCTAATGATTAAACTAAGTCCAGAACTAGTGTTAGACCAAAGTAAGATACCAGAGAGACGAACGTGGACCTAAATGAAACAAAAGATCGCGGCGCGGCCGTCTTCTCGCGCCTCCGGGACATCGAATCGTTATTTGATTTTTCTTTGAGTTTCTCGAACGATCTCTAACATCACCGCGAACCTTTAAACGCACTCCTGCGCGGCTTGATCGTTCAATTTCAAATCAACTCCAACCGTGCGAACTCGTTCTGCTCCGAACCGTTAAAAGATAACGCGATCGTTCTTCGAATCGTAGAATCATTCCGCAAACATTCCCATGCACGATGGTATCAAAAGAAAATAATATTTCCGAGTATTTCAAGGTGATTCTCGTGATTATTTCGATGATCGATCCCGGAGGCGTGGGTCGCGTCGTCGGCCGCGCGCGAAGTATAAAAGGCGAAAGGGTTACGGGGCTCTATGCATTGAAACAACGTTGCTTGTGTTTTGTTTGTGTGTTGCTGCCAACCTCTCTAGTCTCTGTCACCCAGTACGCCTCGTTCACCAGCACCTGCCTTGTGATGTTCTGTGGACAAAGAGGAACTTAAAACCAAAGGAAAATCGGTCTGTGATTCCGCGCGTCGCGGCGTTCGAGAACCCCCGCCCTTTCAACCCTTCGCTGCATGATTGTTTTTTAAATTGGGATAAAAAAAATTGAAGGAAGATCAGTTTCTGTGTTTTATTTAAGGGAGAAATATTAGAAACAAAATTAAAACAACATTTTCAGAAAAACAAAAAATGAATGAAAATGGTAAGAGAAAACATTCTTGGCTTACTATATATCAGATTTGTTAACTGTATCAGATATGATACATTATGCAGCGAAGGGTTAACGGAGGGGTTGGCTCGAGACGCTTGAAAAAATAGTGATAAAAGAAACGGGGTGTTAACTTTTGATAACGAGGGTAACGTGGAATGGCGATAACAGCGAATGTATTGATTCGAGGACGTTCGCTCTGAATTGCGATTATAGTTGTCTGATTGGGCGCTGCTGTCTGATTGAAATTATACCTCTACAATTGCCCCCAGTTCTGCAAAGCTTCTCGCTGTCGTGCAAAGTCTCTCGACGTCTCGATTTTTAGTTTAGCTTCTCGTATGTCCTTCGACGTTAGCATTGCTTTTCAAGGTAAGCCAAGGTCACGCGTAGATTCACGGAAGATTAATAGTAAATCAGTTGTTTCGCGAGTGACAGGTGGTCGTCGATCAGACAACAGCGTCGCGATCGCACACGTGAGTGCGCATTGTTGCGATAATTATTAATAGAACGGGGTTAACGGTTCACGATGATGGGGAGGACGGTAATCTATTCTCGATGACGAAGCTTGTGTCACGTTTTTATCGAGATGCAACACACCTCAGGCCAACACTCAATTTTCTCTCGTTTCGCTGTGCGAGATGATTTTTCGAGCGATCGTTGGCGAGTCGAACGCTCGCCATTCTGGCGGGGACGAATACTGAACTAGAAGAATTTGGGGGATCGCCTAGCGTACCCGATTTTTTCGAGGATCAGAAGAGTCTCGACGGTCCTGTGTGAGGTGTTACGCTTTTTCTTTATTAATTTCGAACATAGCTTACCGCGTTTTCACGTCGATCGAACACCGGCATGCTGACCGAGGTCATCAGCCTGTACTTCTGATAGTCGTTCGATTGATCGTGGATCTTCTTCTGTTTCTTCACGAACCTGCGATCCCTTTCTTCAGCGTTGAACAGTTTCTTCCGCCTGTGGAGCCTGAGGAATCTTTCCTTTTGCTCCTCGCTCTCGCGTTGCTCCCAGTGCCAGTCTGTCATCTTAGGGTCAGTGATGTCGGCGTAGACAGGCGTCCAGATGGTTGGATGATCGTTGCGACCTAGGACCAGGGGTCGAGCCATCACTGGAACGTACTTCAGCACCTGGAAATGATAAAAGCTCGTCAATCGTCAATATTCTAAAAGAAGATTCTAAATTGCATCGGTTCTTTTATGAAATAATAATTATTATAAATATGACTACAGATTTTTATGCATCTATAGGAAAATTGAGAAGATCAAATCCAAAGTTGAAACATTTTTAAAATTAAAAATATCCATATATGATTTCCTCTTCATCGAAATCATTAAGGGATGAAATAACATTCAACTTAGTTTCTATTCTTATGAAAGCTCGTCAATTTTCAAATAGGCTAAAAAGAAGATTCTAAATTACATGGTTTCTTTCAGAAAATAATAATTATTATAAATTTGACTACAGATGTTTATGCATCTATAGGAAAATTGAGAAGATCAAATCCAAAGTTGAAACATTTTTAAAATTAAAAATATCCATATATGATTTCCTCTTCATCGAAATCATTAAGGGATGAAATAACATTCAACTTAGTTTCTATTCTTATGAAAGCTCGTCAATTTTCAAATAGGCTAAAAAGAAGATTCTAAATTACATGGTTTCTTTTAGAAAATAATAATTATTATAAATATGACTACAGATGTTTATGCATATATAGGAAAATTGAGAAGATCAAATTCAAAGACGAAACATTTTTAAAATTGAAGATGTCAGCATATGATTTCTTCTCTATTGAAATCATTAAGGGATGATATAACATTCAATTTAGTTTCTATTTCTTGTAATCGATGCGGAAAATTTTTATTTTGCATAAAGATCCATAGTCTAATAATTACTTTCGGTGAAAACAATAACGCTGTGAATCGCACCTGTTCCCTGACTTCAGCCAAAGTGCATAGATGCACAAAGTATCCCCGATTCGCGCAGGCCATCCACTGCACCTCTCTAACATCCGCCACTTCTCTACCTATCAGATAAGTGAACATCCTGACCGGCATGTCAGCTTTGAACGGCTCGTCTTGATTGTCCTTCCAATTGTAGGTCTCGAAAATATCCTTGTAGTTGTAGGGCACGCCGTCCGTTATCAGCATGATCGCTTGGTTGCACCTGGCCCCCTCCCGGTCGTATCGATAGGATTCGAGTAGCTCGAACGCGGTGGACAAGGCCAGCGAAAAGTTTGCTATTTTCTCAGTGTCCAAATTCGAAATTGCCCTCTTCAACTCCCTCACGTTCGCCAGATTCGCCTGGACCAGGGTGTCGTTGAAACAGGGCACCACCTGCAGTGGAATTTTCATTAGACAATTACAATTATCTTTCTCTTTCGAATAGGAGATTAAACTATCAGGTCGTTAAGTATGAAACTTGACAAATAAAATACAAATTTCAAACACATTTGTCTCATCTCATACTTAACAACTTGATATTAATAAAAAGGCAAAAGACAATTACAATTATCTTTCTCTTTCGAATAGGAGATTAAACTATCAGGTCGTTAAGTATGAAACTTGACAAATAAAATACAAATTTCAAACACATTTGTCTCATCTCATACTTAACGACTTGATATTAATAAAAAGGATTGAACACAAAAACACTCTAAAACCTTCAACGAAAGGAATTTCATTTCGCTAACGTTGCCAAACTATGTACGTTGATAAATTATAATAATTTTCTCTTTCGAATAGAAGATTAAATTATTAGTAATAGAAAGGATTAAACGCCAAAATATTCTGAAACCTTTAACAAAAGGAATCCCACTTTGCTAACATCGCCAAACTATGTACGTCGATAAATTATAACGTTAAATCGCATCGATACGTTACCTCTTTGGTAATATTGGAGAAAGTGATGATGTTCACAAAATCATTATTCCCAAGTGTGTCGAGAATATTATTGACCACATGTCTGGCGATTTCCCTGCGAATCCCAGTCATGCTGCCGGACGTATCAATCAGTATGACGACGTCCTTGGGGCTGGTAGCAGCTTCGATGTACCAACTCCTGGTCCTGCAGTCGAAAAGGTCCACCGGTTCCATGAACCAGCTGGTCGCTGGGTATTGTCTCATAAAACCTGTCGCGCTGCCAAAATACTGCCACGACAGCGAGGGATCTTGATCGTAGTTGTTGACGAAGGTTTTGTCGAGCTCCTCGGACCATTTGATTGCTCTGATCACGTCCGAAGCTCTGTCGTAGACGTTCGTTGGTACATGGACCGCTGACATGCTCAGATTCACCTCGCCGCCGAAGTGGAAACTATGCTTCCTGTCTATGCTGTTATTCTTGGCGTTGACATAGAGGAAGCTGTCGGGTGGATCCGCGTCTGGGGCCGATAACGCGGACGTCTCTGCGACGTCCATGATCCTCTGGTGGAGCAACGTTGCGATTAAGTATTGGGTTGGAAAGAAAGTTCGTAGGAGTTTTCAAAGTTAAGTATCAAAGATAAAATTAATGTGTTTATTCAATAACACGAGAAGTTCGAAAATGGCAAAAGGTAATAGAACAGAACGGAGAACATCATATGTTATTGAACAAATCTGTGAATAAACATCTGAATTTTAGCCAGTAGCGGCTCAAGTCAAGTGGAGGTCCCAAGCGTTACAAATTTTGAGCCCTCAAACTCAAGTTGGAAATAAAAGTTGCAAGAAAACTCTCATAAATTTATTAACAAAAAAGAAACGTAATGATATATTTTATACTGTTACGAATTAAATAAATTTCTTTGAAATTCGGGGCCCTATGGTATCCTGGGTCCCCACGCGGCCGCTTAGTACGCTTACCTTTAGATTCGCCACTGATTTTTGTTTTCAATTTTCATTTGCAAACGCTACGAACTTTCGCTCCAACCCAATGACTTGTTCTCACACGATTTTGAAATAAATAGTCTGTACACTTTAGGAGCTGCATTTTTTTAGGAACTCTAGATGCGTTACCTTGATGGCAGAGATCTTGGACTCCATCATGACCCTGATGTCCTTCGCGATCTCGTGGACCAGCGCGTTACCATCACGTGGCTTCACCTCTGCCTGTTTGTAGCTCTCGTGGAACTTCTCCACGTTGGTCACGTACTTTCCCAACTGCGACAGCTCGTAACCCAATTTTGCCGCCCATGTCTTCGCCCTGAGAACACCAGACAACTTCCATCAAAACTCTAGATTGAATCCCGGCAATCTTCGGGGAGTAGGCACTCTCGCAGAAACTTCGAGGAAATCCTTTGAGTTGTTGGCTGACCGATTCAACGAATGCCTTAACCGATAAATACCATTGCTAATTCCACTTTGGTCGGAATTGTTCTCAGTCTCGAAGACTAGGAATCGTACGGGGAACTCAGTAAGTTAACTACATTTTGTTTTTCTTTGTAATCGTTTTTCTTATATCTATATAAATAAAAATCAAATGCTGTTAGTTGATAAGTGCATCGCTTGAGAATGGCTAGACCGATTTGGCTAACTTTTTTTTTAAATATTCGAAATAGTCCGAATAAGGTTTTTATGGAAAGAAAAATTCGAAAAGTTTCCCAGAAAAAATGAAAGTGCTTTTTTTGTATGAACTCTAGACTATAACTCAAAATCCGAGCGATGGATATGTGTAATATTTTTTTGTTTTGTTCGTTATGGTCCTGGACAAGTTTTTCGGAAAAAAATTCGAGGCAATTACAAAGGAAATTCGGATAAATTGTAAAAATCATAATTTTTGAAACGGTACAAGTAGCACTTTGACATGTTTGGTAACATCGATGCGAGCCTTTGTTATTAGCTAGTATATGTTTGAGTTCATCTTAATCAGGAAAATGTCACGAATACGTAGATAAAGGTTCCACGAAAAACGATGGTCAGAAACTAAAAATGTTATATCGTTGAATTGATATTGTTTCACCGAGGGAATAATGGATACTAATTTATTAGTAACTTTTAAGAGAATTACGAGTTATTGTGACTACGGATGAGACGAACGTGGATTTTTGTTGGCGACACGCCATCGTTATTGAATTTCGATTCATCCCCGCGACGAATAGGCGCCAATTCTTGCATCATGCTCTACTGAACTATTTCCCAAGTTTGCCTTGTATTGCGCGCAATTTAGCTGGTATCGATACCGTAATCTTTTTATGTATCGCGGATTGATAGTTTGAATGATTCTACGGTGACCTCGACATTTCCCGAAATCGATGCGACTTAACGAGAAAGAGAGTGAAAGATTTGATTTTAATTGATAACTTCTGCATAGTGAGATAGGAATTAAATTAATTGGTAGAATCAATTATTCTCTGGTTCCAGTAAAATACATTTGTGTAAATTGGAATTAAAACGTTCTTCTGCTCGTCAACAGAGGGTTGTCGGTAATTGCTTCGCGGTAAATAAAATTTTAACGAACTCCGGTCTCTATAGAATTTAATCATCGAAACACACCGCGGCATTGAAATACATCTCACGAACGTGCTTAAACGTTTCCATAAATCAAAGCTGGTCAATCTCTGTTAACAAACGCGAGTTGTTTTACGATGTTCGATTAAATATACTCCAAATAAATATTGCAAAAATAGTTCGAGGCCAAAGGAAAGCGAACGAAGATCCAACTTGAGCAAACAAATAACGAGTGTGTACTTTGAAGGCAAATACCGCGAAGGTTTAGCCTCACCTAAACAAAGTCGGAGCATAACGTACCGACCATAATCACCCCCCTCCCCCATAACAATCCACCTGATGAACTCGGTCTACCATCGTTGAAATGAATTTCCAAACCTTTATAAGCAATGCCACCGTTCCAATGTGGGTGACAGAGTAGTGTCAATAGAAAGCGAAAGCACGTTGCCCACGTTTTCACAACTGAAGGGACGCGTGTCGAAAGCGTGCTACGAACGAGGGAAACCAGCAAATTTAAAGAGAAGGACGACGATTCACGAAATAGACGATTAACAAACAATCTATAATTGAAACAATTTTCGAACATCCGTAACCAATTTGTTGATCCAACACACAAATAAAAGTGCAATCAACGTATCCAGTGGACACAATTAGTTCCGCGAGCGAGGGAAGCCAGCGAATTCGAAGAATAAAATCGACGATTCTCGACGTGAACGATGAACAAATGAAAAATTTTGATGATGCATCGCTCTGTACAACCTCTCGCACTTTACACTTTACAGACCGTAAGGAAATGAAAATATACCTGTAATTGTGGAACGTCAACAAGCAATGCTTGAAATATGGGTGACAAGTTAGAGATTTTGATAAATAAAATCCACGATTCCCGACGTAAACGATTAACAAATCTAAAAGTGTGATAATGTGTCGCTCTGTATAACCTCTCGCACTTTACACTTTACAGACCGTGTAGCAAATGAGAAAATACATGTCATTTTGGAACGTCGAAAAGCAATGCTCGAAATATGGGTGACAAGTTAGAGAATTTGACGAATAAAATCGACGATTCTCGACGTGAACGATTAACAAACGAAAAACTGTGACGATGCGTCGCTCTGTACAACCTCTCGCACTTTACACTTTACAGACCGTGAGAAAATGAGAAAATATATGTGATTGCGGAACGTCGAAAAGCAAGCTCGAAATATGGGTGACAAGTCAGCGTGTCAAGGGGAAGCACGTCGCCCACGTTGTTGGCGATCCAGGGTTGGCGCGTGCGAGTTGATCAACGAGCGAGGGAATCCAGCGAATTCGAAGCACACACGATCCCAACGTAGAGGCGATTAAACGAGCCAATCGGATGAGGAACGGTTAATTGATAAAACGATTCGGTGTGGAGGACAACTTACGTCTTGTAGGAGATACCGTCACCAGGGTCGGGTGCCTCGATCAGGATCAGGATGACGATAGCAGGCAGACAACGGAGCCTCATCACTGGCGTGTCTTCGGTCGTCGGCTCTCCGCTGTTTACGCGAGGACACGGTAAACAAAACTGAGGCCGAGAGGCGGCTCGCGTCTGACATTAAGGATGCTCTCGGCCGGCAGTGTTCGTCGTCTCGTCTTTGTCGTCGTCGACGTCGACGTCGCCATGCAGTGCGCGCACCGTTCCCGAACACGGGGGCCACCGTTTTCCAGAGCTTATCGATCCGCGCCGACGCGACGGAGCCGAGCTGAGCCGAACTTGCGCACCGATACGCTTCAATTTTCCCGTCGTCGACCACCACGCGAATCGGTGCGGCGAATCCGCTTGAACGCGGCAAAATACCCCCTTTCGACCCCTTGCCGTACTATTCTCTTTACAGTTACAGCAGTTAAAACATTTTTATTCTTGAAAATATTGCAGACGCGAAGGATAATGTATATATATATATTTTCTTATTTATTTAATGTTGCTTTAACATCAAAGGTCATTAGCAACACGATACATTTTCTTACAATATTTTGTACATCTTAGTATCTTTGATATATTGGCAAGACCGACAATGTGTTCCTCAGAACCTAACAGAATGGGTAAAGATCCAGGCAGTTTAGCATTTTTCCTTTCATTTTCATATTTTTTGCATTCCAGTATAAGGTGATTTATATTAACTGGTACTTGACATATAGCGCAGATCATGTTTTCTTTTTTACTGAACAAAAATGAATGGGTTACTTCTGAGTGCCCAATTCTGATGCTAGAAATTGACGTTTGAATGTGACGGTCTTGGAAACTTTTGCCACTCAAAATCCGCTCCTTCGTTATGGTACTCTTGTGCATAAATTCTTTTAATATTATCAGTTACATGTTTCCTGAATATTTCATTTATATGGTTTTTGAGGTCATTTAGTCTGGTACAATGAGTGATTTGTTTCGTTTTTGTACTTGATGCTGCCAATTTGGCTGCTCTATATGCGATGGATTCCAGCAAAATTTTACATAAGTGTTTACAATAAGAATAGAGAGAAAGACACAAGACTACTCGTCTAATAACAAAGAAGAGACATGCACAACAAAAAATAATAATAATGGTACAATCAATATGGTATTACCATATAATCCTGCGTAGTTGCATTTGAAAATTTTGTAGATTCAATTAAAAAATTCATACGATTCTAAATAGTGCATGATTTTGGAATAATTCGATTCATTGGATTAATTACCACGTTTTTATTAGCTCGCTTTCTTATTTGTCTGTCTGTTTGTTCGGTGGCAAATTTTGCAATTGATTTTAAACTAACTTCCTGATGACCTAGAGACTTGAAATTGCACAC
>CM052342.1:2785737-2797292 GCA_028455595.1 Lasioglossum vierecki | reverse complement strand
AATTTTCAAATATTTAAACTTTTCAATATCTAAATCTCTAAGCCTTCTAATTTTCAAATATTAGAAATTTTCAATATTTAAATCTCTCTAAACTTTCCAATTTTCAAATATTTATATCTTTAAGCCCTCCAATTTTCAAATATTTAAACTTTTCATTATCTAAATCTCTAATACCTCCAATTTTTAAATATTTAAATCTATAAGTTCTCCAATTTTCAAGTATTCAATTACGCCTCTAAATTCAATTACGCCTCGATTGATCTTTCATTTAACGCTTTTTACTACCGAAAAGCTCTATCTTTGCATTATTGAGAAATGAGAACGCGCATCCCGGGCCCACGCAATCCTAGAAACAAGTCTACCCCCTTAATCGAATAAAATGTTGTTTGGCTGTGTTACGGAGGCTTCGTTGAAATTGTGTAGCTCCACAAGGACGAGGATGTCCGGCAGGATGCTTCGATGCTAAACACGACACTCTGGCAGGAGTATAGGCTGCTGACGTCTGTCAGTACGCCAGTGTTCAATCGGAAAGGCAATAATAGAAACAACAGGACCAGGATACCGAGTCTGTTAGGCGTGGCGGGCACCGATGTGCCGATCGACGATATACGAAAGCTCACGTTGCCGTACAAGCTCGGCGTAAATGGGTACGCCTTCATCGTGTCCAACAACGGATACGTGATACTGCACCCGGACCTCAGGCCTGTCTTCAAAGGCAAGCTCAAGCTCAACTACAACAGCATCGATCTGACCGAGGTCGAGATCCTCGACGACGGCCGTGAACCAAGGTAATTAAGAGAGAAATGCAATCAGCAGAACCGTGTCACTACTAGACTGGCGGATTTTATGCATTTATGAGAAGAATTTCTGCACGTGCAATTTAAAGCAGTGGACGTGTGAAAAATATTTCAGAACATCAATGTACTAGTTCCAACTTAATAGGAGAATTAAGAGAAGAATACAATTTGCATTTGGCTGCTGTGTCTTGCAATCTAAATAAATTTTATTTTTCATGAAGATCCACAGTCTAGTTATTCGGCAGGAGATTTGATATATTTATCAAATTAGAAATTGGTGTAATTCAAAACCGTGGGAACATTAGATTACAGTTAAAAAGATACGGTTATATTATAATTAAGCTGCGGATTTTATGCATTTGTGAGAAGAATTTCTGCACGTGCAATTTAAAGCAGTGGACGTGTGAAAAATATTTCAGAACATCAATGTACTAGTTCCAACTTAATAGGAGAATTAAGAGAAGAATACAATTTTCATTTGGCTGCTGTGTCTTGCAATCTAAATAAATTTTATTTTTCATGAAGATCCACGGTCTAGTCATTCGGCAGGAGATTTGATACATTTATCAAATTAGAAATTGGTGTAATTCAAAACGGTGGAAACGTTAGATTACAGTTAAAAAAATACGGTTATATTATTATTAAGCTGAGAATTTCGTCTATATGACAAAAATGAATAGGTCTAATTGAAAATAGTAAAAGCATGTGAAAGGGAAATTTAAACATACTATTATATATTATATTCAACCTATTAAATAATTATATTATAATAAGGAAGGAAATAAATTTCTATTTCACTCCGGTTTGTTGCAATTCGGCTAAGAAATATTTGTATTTTGCATAAAGATCCGCAGTCTAATTATTACATGTTATCAGGATATTACAAATTTTTATTCGCGGCGCAAAGGTTCGATCATTTACATTAATTAATTGCCTTCGAACATCCTTGTATAAGGCAGGGCCCTCCTTTTTTTAAAACTAATTAAGACATTTTCAATAAATAGCTAACGTGGTTCTGGAACCTGAAGATTCAAATCCGAATCCAGCATTTAGTATCTCACAAATATGGCTAATTGTTGTTGCAAGTGATCGTACCTTTGCGTCGCGAATAAAAATTTGTAGTATCCTGAAGATAAATTACGATCGATAACCAATTAATTAATTATTATTGCATATTATGTCTGATTGCGATTTCACTCGAAATTCGGCCAGATCTGGTAGAATCCATAGAAATTTTCGCCATTGTCCATCCGCCCTATAATTCGATAAAGATGCCGACGCGACGCCTTCATTCTCGAGGCATTCCCACAACGGCCGTTGGCAATCAAACTTTTCTCCCGCTATAAATTCCTGCAGCAGCGGAATAGGGCTGCGACCAAGGATATTGCTTCGTCGCGTCGTCGTGGGAGAACGATTTCTTATTATTTTTATTTTTTCATTAAAAACGAGCGCAGGAACCCGGGGCCGGAAATTCTGGAGCTAAGGGCCGCGCTGGTGGACCACAAAAACGGCAGTATGAAAGGAGTCCCGGTGAAATTGCATTACGACGACAACCGTCGTGTCACCCTCGAAAGACGCGACTATTTTTACGCGCCGCTGCCCGGCACGCCTTTCGGCCTCGCGGTCGCCATACCCAACTACGGCACCACGTGGATCAAGGTAATTTTCTAAATTGTTCGATCCATCACCGAGCGGTACACTATTTTCCAGGTTCTCCGAATAAACCCTTTAACGGAGTTTAAAACGATCCTTTCCAAATTTGTACTCCACGGAACTAAACAAATTTTATCTAGTAGAAAAATTACGCAAATAATGTTACTACAGTGATCCATCCATCAATTTAAAGGGAACACTCGCTTTTTTCAAGATGGTAAGGGTGCGCCTTCTCATTCTCGACATTGGAAAAATTTGAATGTTTGGAAATTCAAGGGCTTAGAGATTTAAATATTTAATAATTATGCGCATTCTCATTTTTCGACGATGCAAAAGTTTTTTCAGTAGTCATAGGCGTTAGATAAAATTAATAAAATTGTCCTAGTCATATTAAATTTATAAATATTAAATTAATATTAATATTAATCAAATTGTCCCCTAGAATTCTAGGCGACAATCGCTCTAAAAAATCCTACTTCTACATTCACAAGGCATAATTTGCATTATTCTCTACGAATAAATCTATGAATATCCTCAAGGAATCAGCTATTTAGTTGGATTAATTGCCACAAATTGTTTACTTAAATGACACTTTGGATGTTCCCGGTGAAAATAGTCTCAGACACAGCCGTCGAAGGGTTAACCCCGGTATGAATTTTCGCGACTTCTTCTTCTTCAAGGTTGGGGACGAAATCCGAAGAAACCAGAATATGGGCATCGACATCTCGCAGTTCTTCGTCGGCAGCAATTGGAGGGTTCACCCAGGCTGGGTCTACTGTCGGTATCACTATCTCGAAGGCCACGAATTCGACAATCCCGAAGAAGAATTAATACACTTCCTAGACCTGATGAACCGTCCAGGTTGGCGATGGTCGGAACAATACGAGGCTTACTCGATAGAAGACGATGAAGCAATCAACGACACTATCAATTGTGGCACCAGAACGCTCTATCACGATGACTATTTCTGCAACAAAGAGTTGTTGCAGCTGCTAGTTTTCGACGCGAAGGCTACCAACGGTAGCTTCAACGAAAAGTTTGTGCTCGAAGAGCCTCGAGCTAGAACTCTCACCAAGTACTACGGGATTTTCTTGAGATTCGTTGCTACGCAGAGTGGTCTGACTAGATGGCATCATTTGGACACGAATAAGGTGCCTGGGGAAGACGATGGGATCGTTTTTGGAGATCTTCATCGCAGGGCTGTTAACGAGCCTTGGTACAAGGGCGCCATTTTCCAGAATATCGTGGACCCTAACAGCATCTCCGTGACCGGTATGTTGTCCTCGAAAATTTATTTTCTAGTAGCAGTGTGTAGTATTTATTTATTTCAGCCTTGCAGCCAAGAAATTCGACTTGGTTTACAGTTTTTTTCTCTGTCACCCATTCTTCCGTCCATCCATCCATATCCCATACCACACCTTATTATTTTTTCTCTCGATACTCCTGAGAGCCGGTCTACTATTTTCTCATAGTCTTTTATATTGTCTATAATCGATGTTATCTATCCTCGTGTCTTACATCTAATATTGCCTCTGCCTCTTTCCTTTGATATTTATTTTTGATATTTATTTTTCATTTCTTTTCTTTTTCCCTCGATACTCCTGAGAGCCAGTCTACTATTTCTCATAGTCTTTTATCTTGCACTATCTTTACTATACTTATATTTATTCTGTCTACACCTTCACAGTCCTTTGCCAGATGCTAAAGTTTCCCCAGGTGTATCTCGCATATCAAATACATTTTCTCTTCCTTTTTTGTCCAATATTTATTCCCTTCGTCCATATTAAAAATATATTTTGTATTTTGCGTGATCAAGAAATGAATTGACAAGAAGATAACGATTGCAGTTCCATGGGAGGCAGGCGCGGACGCCATAGTGACAGTCTCCATAGGAATATTTCCAAAGGACGGTGGTAAAACTGCGCCAGCAGCGGTTGTTGGCTTTCAAATGCCCATGACGGATCTTTATAACAGATTCATCGATCTGACTAAGGGACCGGTTAACTCGACCATGAACTGCTCCCACGAGTGGATCGATTGCTACTTGCTCGATCAGAACGGTTACGTGGTGATCTCGGATGCACACAACGACACTGGCCAATTTATGGGGACGCAGGAAGGCGCTGTGATGAACTCCATGGTGGGCCAGGGTCTCTACAATCCGATCGAGATTTACGACTACCAGGCCTGGTGCGAGGAAGTCGTAAGTGACGCTACTATCAAAATAACAATTGTTCAATTTTTTCGTTTGAACACTTTTGGCTATTTTAATATTTTAAATTGTTGTTTTTCGAATATCTTCTAAACTATTTATCGCATCGAAAAATGTATTCAAACAGAATCTAAAGATCTTCACATTCTGTGTTTTTTTATGTCGTATCACTTTTCCTCCTAAAACAAACGGTTTTCGAGAAAATTGAGTAAACGTTAATGGTAAATTGTAAAATAGTAAAATGTTCTGTCGTTTCGTTAAAATATTTAAAAAAAGCTTCATTTTATCGGTAAGCTGCGAACCTTCGTGCGATTTTCTATTTTCCAGTTTACCTTCGAACACACTTTACAACATTATAATATTTTAAATCTAAAAGAATTCCACTCAATTATCCGCATTGAAGCATTTATCTACAAGTTATCTAATATCCCAAAGTTTCTAGAAAAAAAAGGATTGCCCGCGGCGCGCCGAGAGGAAATTTCGCGCGGGGCGTTTTCGCAAACAAAGTGCGAAACTCGGCCATAGACTGGCCAGCTTGTCTTCTCGCCCCCAGGGGGCGGACGGGGTATAAAAACATTTTCCCACAGGCTAACGAAACTGTTCTCCGTTCTCTGTTACTCGCGCAGCGGATGGAGGCTGCGGCCGGCACTCTGATGGACCCGCTGATGCACCTCTGGAAACTGTTGCTCTGGTTTCTGCTGCGTGTCGCATGGTTCGCGACCCAGTTCGGCAACTTGCCGATCGGCCTGGCCAAAGTGCACGCCGACGAGGATGCACCGGATCCGCCACCACCCCGGAAACAATACCTCTATCACTATCCCTGCGATCAGAAGAGAACGTTGTACATGATGAACTACACGGTCGCTGGCCAGGGTGTCTCCAATCACGACGACTACTGTTCTAGGCCATTTTATGCGCGCAGGGTAAGTTGTTCCTCTCGACAGGGATTCATTCACATTTTGAATTTAATTTACATTTTGAAGTGAAACTTATTCTTTGCTGAGGGGCGACAAATTTTTGAAGTGAAACTTCTTTGCTGAGGGGCGACAATTTTTCGAAACCAAATTTTTTTACTGAGAAGCTACAATTTTTTAAAGTGAAACTTCTTTACTGAGAGGGCTACAATTTTTTGAAGTGAAACTTCTTTGTTGAGGGGCGACAATTTTTCGAAATCAAATTTTTTTACTGAGAAGCTACAATTTTTTAAAGTGAAACTTCTTTACTGAGAGGGCTACAATTTTTTAAAGTGAAACTTCTGTACTGAGAGGGCTACAATTTTTTGAAGTGAAACTTCTTTGTTGAGGGGCGACAATTTTTTAATTGAAACTTCTTTACTGAGAGCGCTACAATTTTTTAAAGTGAAACTTCTTTGTTGAGGGGCGAAAAATTTTTGAAATGAAACTTCTTTGTTGAGGGGCGACAAATTTTTTAAGTGAAACTTCTTTGCTGAGGGGCGACAATTTTTCGAAATCAAATTTTTTTACTGAGAAGCTACAATTTTTTTAAGTGAAACTTCTTTACTGAGAGGGCTACAATTTTTTAAAGTGAAACTTCTTTACTGAGAGGGCTACAATCTTTTAAAGTGAAACTTCTTTGCTGAGGGGCGACAATTTTTTAAAATGAAACTTCTTTAATGAGGGGGCTACAATTTTTTTGTTTGAAACTTCTTTGTTGAGGGGTGACAATTTTTTGAAGTGAACCTTCTTTAATGAGGGGGCTACAATTTTTTGGAGTGAAACTTCTTTGTTGAGGGGTGACAATTTTTTAAATTGAAACTTCTTTACTGAGAGCGCTACAATTTTTTCAAGTGAAACTAATGGGGTATGAATAATGGGGTACATGGTGGGGGAACCTGGAGAGGAGTAGAGGCGACAGTGCAGAATTAACTAAGACTAAATCAACTGAATAATTGTTTTTACAGGTGCCGCACACGAACCTGCTTCTGGTGGTGGTAGACGCGATGTACGCCACCTGTTATAAAAGATTAGAAGTGACTCCGGTGATCATTTCGCCGTCGGAATACTTGAACAGCACTGAAAGCGCGCCCTGCCATAAAATGCCGTTGAACGATCTAAAAAGACGGCGCCTGGAAGGCTGTTTCACCGAGCATCCCCTAGAGTACGAGATCGACGATTGCGGAGGGGCTGCTGGACTGACCGTATCTTTGTTGTTGTTCTCCACAGTTGTCGCCCGAATTTTATGTACATCTCTGTGAGACCGGCTCTCTGTCCAAAAAGTCAATGCGTTGTCCATTCATACGTCGCACAGTGGGCAATTCGGACGAAATCAGCGACAAAATCAAAGAACCTTCGATAGAAATTGGATAAAAAAAAAAAGCGATGATATTTTTTTAAATTAAAGCTTAAACTTTGTAGAATATGGGAAAAATAGGGATATTATAGTATGAATGTTTTTTAACCTTGAAAAAATAACAATGTAAATTTTTAACGATAATTCGACTTTTTTGCAAAATCCGGAGGTCGTGGACAAGTTTTGAGATCAGGTGTGAAATCAGCATGAAAAAATCTAAGGGAAATGATATGTAGCATTTTCAAAACAAAATTTGTTCAATTGCTTTGTGAAAACCCACGATTTTCTTGAAATTGTGCAAGTTTTGCGAATTTTATCAAGGTTAAAAACGTTCGTACCATAATTTCCCCATTTTTCCCAGATTTAACAAAGTTTCAGCTTTAATTTTAAAAAAATTCATCGCTCTATCGAATTTTTATTGAAAGTTCTTTGGTTTTATCACCGATTTCGTCCGAATTGCCTACTGCACTTCATCGCTAACCAGCTGCATTTGTACACGTTTATAACGCGAGAGATCCTGACTTTCTTTTGTAAATTCGAGTAACTGGACTTTGTACGTACATCTTTATAGAATTCGAACTTCTCCGGCTTGTTTCGTAAACATACGGCACGAAGTAGAAATGAATATTGCTTACTAGAATGTTAGGCAGAGTTACAAATCATTTCTACTTCGAAGAAAACCACTGGGACAACTTGTCCCGAGTATTGTCCGAAATCCGCGGAGAAGTTGAACAAAAAATTTGGAGAGTTTCCAGGAAACATTTGGACAGAGCATTCTACCTCTTTCATTCCCTAACGGCGATCGGTTGTTTTACGAATTGTTATCCTAGATTGTTTTGCGCCTTATCATCGACACCGGCGATCTACCACCTGTGAAATTGCTGAACGAATAAACGAAGAGTATTGTATTTAGAAACGGCATCATATCATACACGCATCAAATATAATCATACATGTGTATCGTATAAAATTTCAGTCTGTAAGCTACGTGTACGCTATAAAAAGAATTTTATAATAAAAATGACCGTTCCGCTAATGCTTCTTGGAGGCAGGGTATTTTGATGGATAAAAGCACCACGCGTCCTGCAAGTTTGGTGAAGTCTTATGGCGAATCTTGAGAACTTCTGGACAGATTTTGTTTATGGATCCAAAGTTTTCCTACTTCCATACTATAAGACAAGTCCCATTCCGGTGACAAGCCTCCATTCTTTCACGGGGCATTGTTCTGATAACGTTGGCAGTTCCAACTACAAGTTTTCAGCCCTAGGGGGTCCATAGACGGCGGCGTTTCCTCGAAACGAAAAAATTAGATCACACCGACGAAGTGTTTAACCCTCCAGGCAGGGTAAGCTGGAGGAAATTCGCGTCACCGTTGATCATACGTTATTAATTGCCTCACTTTTAGCTTCTAACTTCCGGAGCAATAAATTAATGATATCGGCGCATAGGTTCCATCAATTGTTACTCGAACACTATTTGCAAATTAGCACAATATTATTTCTCAACGTTTCGATCTGCATTTAGATCATTTTCAAGAGAACCAAATTAATATTGCATCTGTAAATTAATAATTATATATATAATATTTTTAATATATTTAATATATAATATATTTAATAATATAAATATATATAATATAAAAATATATATAAAAAATATATAGAAAGTCCAATTTCTACAAAATCATTGGTTTTCCTCCGAGTGTACACATCACTTTTGGAAAACAGACTTTGGTGTTGGTAGTCAGATGATTGCACAAGTTCAATTTGAAAATCAAATTCAATGGTTAAATTTTAAAGAGTACAGCTTTATTAATCAATTATATAGTCGCCATTCGTTTCTACAATTAGAAAATAAATTTCTTACACTTCGCCGTGCAGTACAGTTTGCGACATCTATGAAAATCGAGCACGAACTTATGCGATCATCTGATTGAATGATTAAGTAGATTAATTCACTCATACCTTATTTTTACAGGATTAACCCTTAATACAAAAAATTATTAAATATTCAATTTATTGTAATATTTATAGGAGTAAACCTAACTTTTCTTCCCCAATATTTTCTAGAATTAATAGGGATACTTCGTCGATATTCTGATTATCCAGATGCATACTATTCTTGAAATATTATTTCTTCAATTGGCTCATTAATTTAGTTTACTAAAATAATTTTATCAATTTATATTATCCTAGAAAGATTAATTTCAAAACGAAAAATAATATTTAAATATTCGCAATCATCTTTAGTATGATTTCTTTTGAAAGAACGCGAATGCTAAAAGAATTTAATACCGGTGTACGATTTCTCGTTTATTGAAGAGAATGTCGTTTCTATTTTTCGCGATCGACGTGGAGAATTTTCACGTGAAGATTGCACAATCTACCGATGAGATCGAATGATAGTAACGATCCAATTTGTCGTCGAGTTTAATATGTATCGGTAAGGACCGACCTAGCGACGTTTTACGAGAGGAACTCTATTCTTTATTGCGGTACAGGGACAAAGGCTGGGGGAGGAATTCGCGTCGAAGGAAAGATGGATATAAAGCCTGACGAAATGTCCTTCCATCGATGCGAGATACGATTCCGTGGCGTCGCTGGGTCTGTTGATAGGACGAGTGGGGTCTTGCCCTAGAAAATATACCCTACCACCCCTCTGTTCGATTTCGAGTCTTCTGCTTTCATGTGCCCATTGGCCTCGCGAGAAATCAATTTATTTTGTTATTTTATAAGAACAGTTCAAAAAAGTTTGAAAAAGCTTCAAGGAAACTTCATGTAGTTCTTCCATGTTCAATTTTTCTACGAAATCTAAGGCTCTTTTCTAAGGTTAAATCCTTGGCCCTAGAAAACTGATATTTTGCACAGAGGTTTCCTCTATGATCTATACAAGAGATAAGAAAGGATATTTCGAAATTGAACCCCTAAGGGGGTGAAAAGGGGTAGTAACTTTTGTATGAGGAATATTTTATTTGTGGTCAGATTTGCTTGATATTTGGTCTTAATGCTCTTTCATATAATTAATAAAACACCTATTTCGGCATTCTTAAAATTCGACTTCTAAAGGGGTGGAAAAGGGTTGCAACTTTTGTATGAGGAATATTTTATTTGTGGTCAGATTTGCTTGAAGCTTGGTCTTAATGCTTTTTGATATAATTAATCAAACACTTACTCTGGCATTTTTAAAAATTCATCCCCTAAGGGAGTGAGAAGGGGTTGCAACTTTTGCATGATGAATATATTATTCGTAATCTGATTGACATCATACTTGGTCTTTCTTAATGCTCGTTGATACAATCTGAATTGGGGTGAATGAGGGGTTAAAATGTTTAATAAAATATCAATTTTCGAGGGCATTAAACAGTTTCCTGTACGAGCGAGACGCGGGGGGGGGGGGGAAGCTAGTACTGTACAAACACGTTGATCCAAAAATTCCATGAAGGCTTACATTGATTACAAGATACAGAAGCTACATAAACAATTCGCTCTTTCTTTTCGCAATCATTTTAATAAATGTAAATTTTTATAACCAGATAAATATAATTCTGTCCTTCTTTAATATTGGGCTTAGCTACGTAGACATGATGTAGAATCTAGAAGTTTTATGAATTCGTCCAATATTAAAATCCGAAGAACAGAATGATATTTATCTGTTTATAAAAATTTTATTAAAATGATTAAGAAAAGAAAGTATTATTATTTTTTTCTAATTATCTTGCCACAGCAAGTAAGTGTTCTTAATTTTTGGTTCATATATGTTTTCCACAGCTCTGTTGCAAATTCTCTTTTTGTTTCTAGTTTTATAAACGTATTAATTTTTCAGCCGCAAAAATGTATCTTTTGAAAAGGATCCATACAAGGATCGAAACGTTGAGCTAAATTAATTTGCAAACTTGCTGCTGTTTTTAATGATCGAACCTCGTGCCGAAATCACAAATTTAATCTTTATTAAGAAAATAAATAGCAAATTCTCTATACAGCTTCTGTATCTTGTAATTAATGTAATATGCCTTCATGGAATTTTCCTCAGGAAAATAAGCTCGTTCTACTTACTGTACGACCCTAATTTCGAAACTGGAAAGACAAGGGAACACGGGGCCAGAGAATTAATTCGTTCCTGACCCCCGGTGTAATTGGATCCCTTATTTCCTCGGCAAGAAATTCAGGAAGAGCTTGTGTTCTTGAATGAAAGAAGGAGATCTTTAGTAGACGTTCGCTCATAAGCAACTACATACTATAGCAGTGTAAGCAGGAACTTTTTTCTGAAACGCTGTTAGCCGTCTTCTCTCCTTCCCGAATTGAAACTTTATCGATCCCGGGACAATTGAAACTGTTATCCAACCGTCTTACAGGCTGTCTCATAATCTGTGTAACCTAGTTCGGAGACCATTCAACACTTCGAAACTGTGCGCCGAAACACAGACGTGTTCTACTTATCTGGTTCCAGACTTTAAGCCAAAATTTATTGTAGAATGCACAAATTCTAAAAAAAGGGGCAAAAACTTGACGTTGGACACAGAAATATAAATTTCAATATGACAAAAAGAAAGTTTTAAATTTCATTCTAAGTGAGATTACAAGCGA
>CM052342.1:2775526-2785637 GCA_028455595.1 Lasioglossum vierecki | reverse complement strand
AGATTTAGATATTGAAAAGTTTAAATATTTGAAAATTGGAGGGCTTAGAGATATAAATATTTGAAAATTGGAGGGCTTAGAGATATAAATATTTGAAAATTGGAAGGCTTAGAGATTTAGATATTGAAAAGTTTAAATATTTGAAAATTGGAAGGCTTAGAGATTTAGACATTGAAAATTTATAATATTTGAAGATTGGAAGGTTTAAAGATTTAAACATTGAAAATTTCTAATATTTGAAAATCGCGGCCTAGATTGATCTTTTATCTAGCACTTTTGACTGCCGAAAATCCAATTGCATTATCAAAAATTGAGAAGGCACATACCGTATCCTTGTAAACCTGGCAAAACGAGACTACTCTCTTAACAAGGGAACTGTAACCGTGTTAATGTTACCAACAAAGAAAAGGGGCAAACACTGTAACAAAACATGGCGTTTCCCACAAATACATTCCGAATGCCGTTGGACCCGGTGTTAAGTCACACGCGCGTTAAAACAGGACAATGATATTCGCCATTAATAATGCAGCGAGGATATTACAAAGTCTAAGAGAACCACCGAAAACTTTCCTACCGCGTTTCGCTGGCAATTCGGAATCTGTACCAGAGACAACTTTCCGTATATCTACGAGTGGGAGAAATAGTTTTCTAGCATGCTCTTTTAGAAATCACTGGCACCGGTAGCTTTCAACTAGGATTCTATGGATTGTACGGTTCTAGGGGAAGATGAATATCATTTTAGAGGTACACGTGTCTACGATTATTATTTGCAGGAGCCGCCTAAGTTCGTCAATAGGACACGCAACACCGCAGCCATCTAAATCGCTAAGGGACAAGGGGTAACAAAAGAGAGGACGGAAAACGGGTATCTGAAGCAACTACGAGAAAGGGGTTTTGGCTGTTGGTTGGTTTTGCTTGCGTTCAACCTGCTGTATGTAGATTTCGTCCTCATTCATTCGCACGCCCAGACGTTTCCCTTTCAGGTGTTTCTGAAGCCGGGACTGTTGCTCCTCGTGCTGCATCACTATCCACAGCCAAGTGGCGAGTGCTGGGTTCTAATGGAATTGCAAGTAGAACATTTACAGAACCAGAGATATATTCGTTAACACTACCCCATTGAAAACAACTCTTTGAAACATTCCTCAAAGAAACCGTATAGTCGCCGTCTTATTAAACGAGGACGTTTATCCAACCTGTCCTTCGCAGAATCTTCAACCCGAAACAACGCCAAGATATGCACAATTGTTGTGTATTTTTCTTTTCGTCCGAATCGCTGTTTTATTCCAATCGTTCGTTAACATTCAAAAACGACAATGGAAAATGTAACCGTACGAAATTGTCTGACGCCGATTGATAGAATCACTTCTATTCAAAACGAAGCTGAAAGAATTATTATTTATCAAGCTTCCTTCAGCTGATCGTGTTACAACGTTTCTCGCGGATATGTAACCTGATTCGAATCTGCTTGCCAAGCGGATCATGTTTTGTGGATACTGGAAAATGCTAGATTAATTTCGTGCGGTGTGGTCTTCGTTGTCCTTGACAAATCTTGACATTAGTATAGGTTAATATGTACCGAGAGTTTGGTAATGATCAACGTCGCACATTGAAATCGATGCTAGTACATTCCAAGAATATTTTTCTTGCGAGAAAGTAATTTCGGTATTTTAAGGTGAAACGGAGAGAGCCCGATTGTTTTATTCAATAAACGTTGACCAATGCAAGGTAAGAAAAGTGACAAATGAATTTCATAAATATAGCCTCCTTTTTAATTTTGGGATAAAGAGTAACGTAGGAAAAAAAGAAAAGAAATAGATTTAATTTTATTCGTATAAAAATTCTTTTAAAAAATCTGGAAAGCTGAGGTTAGTGAGAGCCCACATTTTACCTTGCGAAGGTTAATGAATAAAAGATTTTCCCTTCTGTTTAATGATTTTTTGCACAAAGAATAAGAAAATATTTTACAGATTAATGTTCATCGCTTGAATAAAGAAGTTCAAGATATTTTTGTATGCAGAATGATTTCAGGAGAGCTTACCGTGATGTCGGCGTAAGCATGAGTCCAGACGACAGGATGAATCGTGTCCTGGAGAACCATAGGCCTAGCTACGACAGGTATGTATTTCAACACCTGTTCACGGACTTCCTCTTGCGTATGCACGTGCGTGTAATAACCACGATTCAAACACGCCATCCACTGTATCTCGCGGACTTTCGTCACCTCGTTGCCCAGGAGGTAGGTGAACACTCTGACTGGGATGTGGGTGTTGTTGTCTTGCCAGTTCCACGCTTTGAACACCTGAACAGACGAAATTCAGAAATGATCTCAGCTATTGTTTTACAGACTGTGGACCTTTGTGCAAATTCCTATTTCTCTAGGAAACTCTAACCCCTTGCCATATAATTTTCTTTACAATGATTAAAATGTCTTTATCCCCAAAACTGTCGTAGAAGGGAGAAGAAATTTATATTTTTTCTATGGCTTCATTTATTCGAATACTTAAATATTGATTAAAAACTAATCAAATTTCATTTCGTTTAAATAGAAAGGCGTAATATTCCAATTTGTTAGACTTTGTTTAAAATCTTCATCAAGATTATAGAAGGGAAAAGAAATTTATATCTTTTTCTATGGCTTCATTTATTCAAATACTTAAATATTGATTAAAAACGAATCAAATTTCATTTCGTTTAAATAGAAATGTGTAACATTTCAAATTGTTAGACTTTGTTTAACATTTTTTTAATAATAATGAAAAAAGAATTATATTACAAATAAGAATTTGTAATATCCTGAAGATAAATTACGATCGATAACTAATTAATTAATTATTTGTTTAAAATCTTCATCACGAATGTGGCTCATTAAAATACAGCAAAGGGTCAGCAGTTACCTTCTGATTTCTTTATATCTGTTTGTATTTTAGAAATTACACGTACTATAAATGCATTAAGCTCCGCAGTTTATTTGCGATAAACGGAGAACCGCGTAAAGTAATTGACTACATATAGCTGTGGAACAAACATACTTTAAAATGCATTATTCCACTTTTCGCAAAGAGAGAGAGAGAGAGTGAGAGTACTGGCTGCCATCTCCTCGTTATCCGATCCCTATTCTACTCATTATCCCATTCCCAGAGCCATAATCCCAGTTTCCGTGGCAGTTTCACTGGCGTCTAATCGAGCCGCGTAATGGCTCGCGTAATCCTGACGCAAACGTTACGGCGCGTTATCTTATTTGATGCGTTTGGGCCCGGAAGGGTGAGATAAGGACGCAGTTCGTACCAGAGAAAGAGGGAATACCGAAAGAAAGAGCCAGAGAAACAGAGAAGAGCAGAGCAAACGACAAAGAAGAAGCAATTTAGTAAAGAAGAAAATGAATTGAAAGACAATACCAAA
The DNA here is from genome assembly GCA_028455595.1 of Lasioglossum vierecki. NCBI lineage: Eukaryota > Metazoa > Arthropoda > Insecta > Hymenoptera > Halictidae > Lasioglossum > Lasioglossum vierecki. The sequence goes on along the minus strand of CM052342.1, from coordinate 2,782,238 downwards.
CAGAAAGTAGTAAAGGAAGGAATAGCGATATCAGTGAGACGTGGAGCAACGAAGAGAAGAGAAAGCGGGAAACGATGAATAGAAAGAAGATAGCACAGTGAAAGTAAGGCAGAAAGGGAGAGCCACGAGGAGAAGAGATCAGCAAAAGCAGGAGGCATTGCGATCCGCGATGGAAGGAATAGAGATGGCGCGAAACAGGGAAGAAAGAGCGAGTGTCCGAGGGATAGAGTGACAGAGGGACAGAAAGACAGAGACCACCACGATCCTCGGTTGTACGCGAGTGGGCTCTCATAAAAGTGAAGAGCTACTCGTCGCGAGGATAGAACTGGAAACGTGGAAACGCGAGCTTTTCCCTCCGGCTAGGGAAAATTCGCCGGAGAGCCACTTAATTTTAGTGCGGCTTTACGAGCAACCTTCCATCTGGTTCACCGAAAATGACGGCCGCGACTTGTCTGTGTCGCGCGCTCCGGTTCGCAATCATTCTGAATCAAACCCGAATAATCGCTCGACAGCAATATGTATTTCTTTCTTTCAAACGTAATCTAGAAACAGAAAAAATATTGGTGATTTCGGCGCAACGGTTCGATCAATTGAACTAAATAAAGCATTTTTGCAAATACATCTAAACTTTCGACGTTTCGATCCATATGTGGATCATTTTCAATTCGTAATCTAGAAAGTAATTAATTTTTTCATATGAAAATCTTTAACACTGAACACTTGAAACCACAATGATGCTTTCGTGGTAAATGATTGAACAAATGCATTTAACCCTTAGCACTCGAGTGGCGCCTCTGAAAATATTATTGAAAATTTTGTTTACATTATTAGATATGTCGGTATCTAACCAATTACTAAACATTTAAGTATTGTATGAGGTATTATACCAATAGAACAAATGTCCAGATGCCTTGATTCACGTATTAGAGAACACAAACATAACATTTTCCTAATGGCAATACGACACACCGCACTGACGAAACACTCAATTGAATTTGACCATCCATTCGATTATGAGAATACAAGAATTATTGACCACGAAGCAAATTTACACCAAAGAATATTATTAGAAACAATTCACATGATTAAACAGGAAAGCGTAAATCTTAGGTATGAAACACCTAAAATACATGAATATTACGCAACATTAATGAACCAGTAATGTCACATGATGAATTTTTCTAAATAATTCTATAAATATCTTAAGAGGGTAAGGTATAGGCAGAATATTACTAGAAAAACCAATAAAACAGTGTTTGTCCTTATGTCATTATGTTCAACATTTACTGATAAAGCTCGTATACATTGTGTGAGTATAAACGAATCTGATTTGAGATTTGAAATACTTCGTGGAAAGAAAAAAGTCCTATTGCATCGTAGATAAACATTTTCTGCAGGGATCATTTCGTTTCGTTGAATCGGGGATACGAAAGGGCCTGGCGCGGCGGGATAAAAGGAATACCTCGGTCAGATTTCCAGGAACACCATCGGTGACGAGCATGATTAGCTGATTGCACGGCGTGTCTGCCCCACACCCACGCGTCTCCCTGTAATTGCTGAGCAGCTCGAACGCTTTGCCGAAGGCCTCGGTCAAATTCGCCTGGCCCTCAGTTTTCACAGTGGTGATCGCGTTCTTAAAAGTCTCCACGTTCTCCGGCGTGGCCTGGATCAGTATGTCCTTGAAACAGTCCACCACATCCGTTGTTCCGTTCGTGTAGCTCAACACTGTCACGAAGTCGTTGTTCGACAGTGTGTCCAGTATCGCGTTTATGGTCGCCTTCGCTGGAAGCGAGAACAATTTTCATAATTATTTACAAGTTACCCCTCTTCACTGATACGATCATCTCGTTTCAAATATTTCGTAAAGGTCACCATTCTGGACAACCTCTCTTCTTTTTAGAATCTACGATTTCTTTCAACATTTACGAGTTAAGTACGTTTCGAATAAAAAGAGTTACCCCTTCTCACTAATCACAATCACATCGTTAAAATATCTCGTAAAGGTCGCCAATCTAGACAACCTCTCTTTTTTTAAATTACAATTTCTTTCAACATTTACGAGTTAAGTATGTTTCGAATAAAAATAGTTACCCCTTCTCACTAATCACAATCACATCGTTAAAATATCTCGTAAAGGTCACCAATCTAGACAACCTCTCTTTTTTTAAATTACAATTTCTTTCAACATTTAAGAATTAAGTACGTTTCGATTAAAAAGAGTTACCCCTCCTCACTAATCACGATCACCTCGTTCAAATATCTCGTAAAGGACGCCATTCTGGACAACCTCTCTTCTTTTTTTTAGAATCTACAATTTCTTTCAACATTTAAGAGTTAAGTACGTTTCGAATAAAAATAGTTACCCCTTCTCACTAATCACGATCACCTCGTTCAAATATCTCGTAAAGATTACCATTCTGGACAACCTCTCTTCTTTTAAAAATTGTAATTTCTTTCAACATTTACGAGTTAAGTACGTTTCGATTAAAAAGAGTTACCCCTCCTCAGTAATCACGATCACTAAATATCTCGTCAAGCTCGTCATTCTGAACAACATGTCTTCGTTTTATCATCTCGTTAAGTATGAAATTTAACAATTAAAACACTTTCAAATACATTTTTAAAGTTCTACATTTAACGACCTGAATTGCAATTTCCTTCAACGTGTACGTACAAATTAGGTACGTTTCGAATAAAAAATATGTCTGATCCGTCGACATTTCATGTCCTACATATTTGGATAGAAATTTTTATCGTCTACGAGAGTGTCGGAAAACCCATAGGTTTCCACGTAAAAAGATGCACTCGAGAAGAACGACCTCGAAGCCTGGTAAGAAGAGGACGTTGGAAGAAGAGAGAGAACGTTTCTGCTCCCCGAGACTGTCTTTTATTGAGTTTCTATCTTTCTTTTTAATAGAACAGAATGACGACAACGATGAAGATATATTTAAACTGTTACAAGATCGAATTTCTCTGGTGTTTAATTGTTTTATCCAGGATATTACGGTAACGACCATAGAATCCGCGATATCCGTGCGAAGGTGCAATCGCGTCTGCATACTATCCTCCCCTAAACAATGCACGCGTAACCTCAGGTTTGCGGTGCACTCCAAGTATGCATTACACGGCTAACAGACGGCGACCGCAAACGTATTCCAGTTGCGATTCTGACACAGCTGCCTGGGATGCGCCGAATACAGCAACAGAAGTTACCGACTTCGCGTGCGGATCGATTTGTACACGAAGATTCTCACAAAACAGTCGACAACATCTTCCTTTACCATTAGGCCCTTTATCCATGGAGCGTCAAAATATGACGTGAATTTTTACAATTATATTCATACCAGATCACACGGTGAGTCCGCATGAGTCAAAGCGTATTTGTGGAGACATGCATGATATTTGCGAAGACACAAACGTCGGAGGTTCAAAACGAGAAAGAATATACATTAGAATATTAATTCTGGGTTATACAATACCTAATGTCAAGTATGGGTACTTACAATTTTTTTAGAATCTTATGTTCCTTCGTCGGATCAACAGGCACACACTGTCATTTGCGCGTCTTGATAAGTGTGAAGCACAAAACACATCACAAACACATAATCCAAAATCGTGACACAAACGGGACGAAATCACTCCGACCCCCGTCAAAATAATGCTAACCTTGTCACTTAGGTTTTTCGTGAATGCGTAAAGGTGGATATAGGTGGAGAAATGTTGCGGTTTTTTTTTATTTCGCGATGGGTCCTACAGTTTATTGAAGTGAGTTCTGAACCACCTTGGGCACCACAGTATTAGATGTAGCGTTTGTTAATTGGACATATTAATAATTAAGAAATATAGGGTCAATCCGAAGAAACAGAACACTTAAATATCTCCATTACTTTTCGTTGCAGAAAAAAACTTCTTTGAACAAAGTTACACTGTTTGAAGGGTCACATGTAACGGTGTAAGGGAAAAAATTTTCAAAGTAATTTTTTAATGAGATTTCAAGGTTATCGATGTTTTTTAAATGCAATGATATATTTTCATTACCATAATGTCGTAGTTGACAAAATAACGAATTGTATACAAATGATCTTCAACCCACAAAAATCGTATAAATAAAACTCAATCTGTAAGATTCATTTGCTTTATTTCTGTTACGCAAAATGTTCAGAAATATTCCCTTGAGCTGCTATACATTCAAATGTATCGCAATGTACAACGTAATAACAAATTCGGTGTTGACAGGAAGACATTTATGAAACGGAAACTGATGGACAATTACGATTAGTAATCGTACCTTGTACAACCGCACTACTTCTCTTAAACACTGTCGACTTTCACCATAAATTAAAATCATATCAATTTTATCTTGCTTCGAGTAACGCATTGTGAAACGTTCATCGATAAACTGATAGATTAGAAATCTTAGAAACAAAGGAAATCTGATAGCAAGGTCTTCAGAGTAATTAGTAGTTGATAAACACGATCCTGTACGAACGCATAGGTGAAGGTATATCATAAATGCCATCACGTCAACAACGAAACTGTTATTATGTTGTGTATTGCGATACATTTGAATGTATAGCAGCTCAGAGGAATATTTTTGAACATTTTGCGCAACAGAAATAAAGCAAATGTACCTTACACGTTGAATTTCATTTATTCGATTTTTTGGGGTTGAAGGTTATATTGTGTTACATGGATGAATTCGTTATTTTGTCAACTACAACATTACGGTAATGAAAATATATCACTGCATTTAAAAAAACATCAATGACCTTGAAATTTCATTAAAAAAATTACCTTGAAAATTTTTTCCCTTATACAGTTACATGTGGCCCTTCAAACAGTGTAATTTTGTTCAAAGAAGTTTTTTTCTACAACGAAAAGTAATGCAGATATTTAGGTGTTCTGTTTCTTCGGATTCACCCTATAATATATATATATATATCTTAATTATTAATATGTCCAATTAACAAACGCAACATCTAATACTGTGGTGCCCAAGGTGGTTCAGAACCCACTTCAATAAACTGTAGGACCCGTCGCGAAATAAAAAAAACCGCAACATTTCCCCACCTATATCCACCTTTAATCATTCACGAAAAACCTAGGTGACAACGGCAGTACTAGTTTGACCGTGCTCGGAGTTACTTCGTCCCGTTCGTTTTCACAATTTTGGATTATATGTTTGTGTAGTTTTTTGTGCTTCACACTTCCGCAAATAGCAGTGTGTGCCTGTTGATCCGACGAAGGAACATAAGATTCTAAAAAAAAATTGTAAGTACCCATACTTGACATTAGTATTGTATAACCCAGAATCATGGGAACTATTATTGATGGTTCTCCCTTTGAATTTCAAGATCAAGGATGTTTTTTCAACAACTCTTTCTTACGGGAACATTTCTTTACACCCTGTACAATCTAGTAATTACTGTACATGGTGGTTAGATCGCACGTCAAAATTCTAGAGCTCTGACTTTCACCCAGGTATTTGAGATACCCGGGTACCCGAGTACCCATGAAATATCCGGGTAGAGAAAAACTACCCGGGTATCTCATGAGATAGCCGAGTATCCGGGTACCCGGGTATCTCATAAAACATAAGTCATAAATGATTTTGTGCAACTTAACAATAATGAAATTAAAAGAACATGTTGATATATTACTTTAAATTTATTAAAATCGTTCAAGAGAATAAGTAATCGTAATATATCGTCTGCTTTTTCCTATTGATGCAAACGATTTTTATTTTGCATAAAGATCCGCAGAGTATTCATGAGTACCTGGGTACTCGGATAATTTTTGTTTACCCGAATACCCGGGTACTGCTGTTTACCCAAGTACCTGGGTACCCGAGTAATATTTGTTTACCCGGGTATCTCATAAGACATAAGTCATCAATGGTTTTGTGCAATTTAAAACAATAATTAAGTTAAAAGAACATGTTGATATATTAATTAAAAATTAAAATCGTTCAAGAGAATAAGTAATCGTAATATATTGTCTGCTTTTTCTTATTGATGCAAACGATTTTTATTTTGCATAAAGATCCGCAGAGTATTCATGAGATACCTGGGTACTCGGGTAATTTTTGTTTACCCGAGTAGCCGGGTACCCGAGTAATTTTTGTTTAGCCTGGTTTCTCACGGGTAGCCCGGGTACCCGGGTATCTCATAAGTCACAGCTCTACAAAATTCATGAAGTGAAAAATCATTGTGAGCTAGTTACCGATGGTTTTCCCCATGCCCGTCATGCTGCCGCTCGTGTCCATCAGGATCACCATGTCCTTGGTGCAGGTGGCTGCCTCGATGAACCAGCTGCGCACCCTGCAATCGTAGATGTCGGCTTCCTCCTCTTCTTCTCCTCCTTCGCTCTCCGCCGTAATATCCATCTTCCATCTCATGGCAGGATACTGTCGTAGCATGCCGTTGACAGTGCCGAAATACTGCCACGAGAGAGCCGGGTCCGCCTCGTAGTTCTGACGGAAGACAACGTCGAGAACCTCTGTCTTCTGGATATCCTCGGCGACCGGCGGCGACAGATCGTACACGTTCGTCGGTATGTGCACCGAGGAGAAGCTCGTGTTCACTGGGATATTGTAGAAATGGGAGTCCGGTGTCAGCTCTATCTTCCTGTCAACCAGTCATTGTTACATATCGAATTCACTGTTAAAATCATCAGTCGCATGAAACTGTCAAGGTAATTATTGCGAAAGGGT
>CM052342.1:2760490-2775426 GCA_028455595.1 Lasioglossum vierecki | reverse complement strand
TATACTCTCTGAATATTTAGCTTACATTTTATAAACATTCAATTTATATTTCCTGTACATGTATACAACATTCAGATCCAATATTTTTCTCATATGAAAAAATGTGGCTTAAAAAATATTTTTCCCATATTTGAAAAAAATATTTATCCAATATTTTTGTGCTACTAGGGTTTGGTGTTCCAAGCTCATTCAAGTTCATTCCGATATAAAGTTCAATCTGGTATATTTTCATTACAACTAGCTACACTTTTGTGAAATAATTGCGTGCGAAACTCGGAATGGAACATCCTGTATAATATACACCTCCATCCCCGTTCTATGACCCGGATTCCGACGGTTTTTCTTTTGCCACGCCGTCGCGCCGCCCCGCGAAACGTATTATTAATTTCTTGCGGCGAAACCCTTCCATCTTTCCCACCCTTGCCAAGCCACAATGGCCGCTCATCTTTCGCGCCTGCATTGTCCCCCGAACAATAAACCGCGAGGAAAAAGTTTTCGAGCAATCGGGACTAGAAGCACCGTCCTGCGACGCCGGCACAGAGATTTTTCAAAGAATTTTCAAGAATTTTTGATTACACCACGTGTAATTAATTCTAATACACGATACAGATAAATCCTGGATCGTATACAAATTTCAAAACTCGTAATTTTTTGCGTGCTCGATTTGGTTATTAGGATTATTTTTTTAGGATTAATACTTTTAGGAAAATACTAATATTTAAGATCAAGACAAGATATAAGATTAAATAGGCTTCGATATACGGAAGCCTATTGTATTACAAATCGCGGCTGCATCTATTAATAACGACACCCACGTGGTATTGCAACAGCGGTGCATCTGTGCATAAATAGTTGCATAAATTTATTTTAAATTGAAAATTAAGCAAACAAATCGAGATCTCGATTTTGTAGAATAAAAGTAAAATGATTTAAATAACGTGAACCAAGAAAATCGAGATTTTAATGGTAACGACGGCGATTAGGATGGCTGAAACATGTCGCAGGCGGCATCTGTGCATCGAAGCTACGCTTAAAAGCTCTAACTCGGTGTTTCCTAGTGTGGATCACCGACGAACTCACGGATCCCTCGAAAGATAAATCGTTTCGATATAGAAAAATATATTTTCACTTTAATCGCCTTCTGTCGTCGATGAATTATTCGACGGGGAAAAACTTATCAATGACGCTATTATTATCGTTCGGGCGATCGTTAGGCCAGGCGATTTATCTCGAGTCGATATGTGGCGACGAGTGACCCTCTATCTTCCTTTACTTCTTTTACAAAGTTTTTCCATGCTCTTTATCGACCACGTCCATCTTAGGTAACAATCAATCTTCGTCTTTTTTTACCGGGGTGCAGAAATTAATTGAGATTAAAGAACATACTTTGCGTAAGCAAACCATAGTAGCAAAAAATATTTTTTAAGCCACAGTTTTTCATATGAGAAAAATATTGGATCTGAATATTGTATACATGTACAAGAAATATAAATTGAATGTTTAAAAAATATAAGCTACATATTCAGAGAATATAAACTAGATATTTGAAAAATATAAAGTAAATGTGAATCCAATATTTGGAAAATATAAATTCAATATTTAAATAACATTCAATAAAATTTTTAAATGTTAGAAAAAGTTATAAAAAAAATTAGAAACTATGAATATCTATTACTTTCTCTGCACTGCTTGAGGGAATATTTCATTTTATTTTCGAAATGACCTTATTACAATTAAGAAATTTTTATAATATATTATATAATTTTATATAATTTCTGATATTAAATAAAGATTTATTTTACAATACGAAAAAAATATTTTTTTATAATATGAAATAAATATTATCTGTACATTAGGAAACAATATTCTATTTCTAATATTAAATAAAGATTCATTTTGTATTTAGAAAAAAATATTTTTCTCGTAATATGAAATAGATATTTCCTGCATATTTAAAAAGAAATATTTGTTACTTAATATAAAATAAATATTGTATGTATATTTAAATATTAAGAAGAGATTGAATCTCTTTTTAATATTATATGAATGTATATAAGTATAATATTTTGTGCTACTAGGGTGTGTTACATTGTGAACGAAGCTTTCTGAAAATCCGCAGAAGCCACACCGATGATGACTCAATCCTCCGTCTAGGTGTTAATAATTCCCCTTTTCTCCAGTTCATTCTCCCGTTGCCATTCCCCTTGCCTCGCCCGTTAAGTGACAATAATCGCGTGCACGAAGGCGTAACGAAAATAGTTGCTGCGATCAGCCGATACTGATAGAAGGAACGAGAAGGAGAAAGGTGGAAAAGAGAGAGAGAAGGACGGTGAGCATGTGGCGCGATCATCGTACGTTTCTCGACCTACCTATGCAACCGAAATGATTGCTGCCGCATTGTTCATTGGTCGGAACCGTTCGAACCGGCAGAAATCATTTAAAGATCTTCTGAGAGAAGAAGTGGAAGGAAGAATAATTAAGAAACTCACGCTGAATAGTTCTTCTGGTCGCGCCACCTTTTCCGCCAGTTCCCACAATTCGGCACCCAAGGTCTCTGCCCACCGTATCACGCTGCAAACAATTGAACGACAACGATTTCAGTCACGATCCACCATTCAGGAATGCCGGGAATGCCCGCTCAATTCTACAAGAATTACACGAACCTCTCGGATCGATCGTTTCATTATTTTTCAATTTTGAATTTCTCGAGTTTCCTCGAAATTCAAATTTTTCAACCCTTTTCCGGTACAGTTTGACGAGCCAGACTCGTGACGAAGATTTTTAATGAAGTCTAACGAGTGTGGATGTTACGCGTTTCATTTTCGATGAAAGAAAATTTGAATCGTTCGTAATCAATGTTTAAGCATTAATTTCTCTTCTCTTCGGAAATTGGCGACTGTCCAGTATACATAGACTGAATTCAGAGAAACCGAACTACTATCTTTGGCTGGACGAGTAAACAATAACAGTTTCTGTTATCATACCGTTTGTGCGTTTTATCGCGGCGGGGCCGTAATTTGGGCTCGTTGAAGCGGGTCACGGTTATTCCTTTTTCTGCAATTAACAACGAAAAACCACTGTGGTCTTAATAATATTGTCGGCCTTCATGTTATTCGAGAATTTATTTATTTTTCTAAATCTTTCACAATGCTTTTCGATTTCACAACGCCATTTGATTTGAATTTTATTTATGTCATTCACAGAAGCGTTATTGCTAACGATTAGTTCAGTGTTATTAAATGAATATTTGCTAGTCTAACTGTTTAATGTACGACAAGAGGTTAACCCTCATCCGGCCCTCGTGTCAATTCGACACAATTTTTCCTGAAATAAGTTATACTCGCAAAGGTTCGATCAAAAATTAAATTAAAGCAATCGTGCTAGTTGGGTTAAACTTTTCAAAGGATTGAATTGCGCCGATATCATCTATACTTCTTGTTATAAACTACCTTACGATCGATAATCGACGAACACAATTATTAGTTATACTGTTCTGTTATTTGTGTACGTAAAGCCCAAAAGAGAAACCTAAAATGTAAATATTAATTCATCAGTGTTTGGATAAAGAAATATCGAAAAATAAATGTTTACCTTGTTATGTGAGCTATATTTTACCAGTGTGTCAATTTGACACCGAGGGACAGATTCGGTTCGAGAGATGAGGAACGGATGAGTGTTAACCCTTTGCACTCGGAGCTATTTTACCTCGAAAATCAATCGTTTCTTCTGACCCAGAATATTCGCATTCTCTATGATTTTTTAAAATTTGGTAGATATGAAATTGTACAATACTTAAATGTTTAGTAATTGGTTAGATACCGACGTATCTAATAATGTAAACAATATTTTAAATAATAGTACAGCAATTTTTAGTGCCTCAGAGGCGCCCTCGAGTGCTAAGGGTTAATACTGGTTAATCACTATATACGTGAAATTGAACTCACATTCGCTTATCCCTGCCGAAGCAACCGGCACAATGGAAGCAGAGAGCGAGTAAGGCCAAGCACCGATAGATTTTCGGTCGCATTTTTCGCGATAACAATCTAATTGCCAGTACCGAGGCAGAATTTGTTGCATCGTCTTCTCATAATGATACTTTCCTCGTCGGGGAACCGGCACAGCACAGAGCACGTTTCACCTTAGCTTCCAAGACTGGCGTTTCGTGGCTGGTTTTCCACGGTTATTTTTGGTACAGGAACGGCGCGCCGCCGTTTCTTTCGCGTGGTCCTATGTATTTATAAAATCTCCGGCCCCTCTGCTCGAACGCGACGCCATACCGCCGTATTCGCCGGAAAACACCACTTTTCCACCATGCTTTCCCACCTTCTTTTCCCTTCTTACGCAACACGGAACCATCGGGCACCAACACCGTTTTATCTCCGAAATGAAGAAAGTCATTGGTAGAATTCTTTACATTTGACACTGGAATGGTCACTCTGAGAGAGAGACAATACTGAAAATTGTTGTAAAATTATTCAAAATATTGTTCGCATTATTAAATATATCGGTATCTAATCGATATACATGCATAAATGAATTTATGGCAGAAATGAGTAGGTGTAATTTCATTCAGATGATGCAGTGTATTATGACGTATACGTACAGTTAGGAGCATAAATGATTACACACACTTTAAATCGGAATAACTGTTTTATGAATGGGCCTAAGCAAGGCTAGAAGAATTAGTTTTACTAAATTTACTAATCACGTCATTTACTAATGACGTTTAATAAATATGTCAAAGAAATGCATTTCGTCGGAATCGTGAAAACAATAGTAAAAATTGATTTTTACAACTTCTTTAGCTGGGTCAATAAAGAACAATTAAAACGCGTGTTTCGTATATAAGTAGTGTAAATTATACACGTTCTGAGAAAGTGATACAAAATTACAATTTTTCATGATTTTCAATACGTATATAATTTATACGAGTTTTAAAAAAACATCTTTGAAATTTTTGTTATCGGTCCAGCTGAAAAAGTTGTAAAAATAAATATTTACTTTATTGTCTTTACAATTCCGCACAAATGCATTTTTCTAACATATTTATCAGTCGTCATTTACTAAACTAATTCTTCTAGCCTTACTTAGGTCCATTCACGAAAAAGTGATTCGGATTTAAAGGGTGTGTGATAAGTGGATTGCGGATCTTTATGGAAAATAAAAATTGCCTGCATCGATCGCAAGAAGTAGAAAAGTTGAACATTACTTCTTAATTTTAACAGAGAAGGAATCATATACATTCATCTTCTCAATTTTCCTATAAATGCATAAAGTTCTGCAGTCTAGTGATCAGTTATGAAAAGTTGAACATTACTTCCTAATTTTAATAGTGAAGAATCATATACATTCACCTTCACAATTTTCCTATAAATGCATATAGTTCTGCAGTCTAGTGATCAGTCATGAAAAGTTGAACATTACTTCTTAATTTTAGAAGAGAGAAAATTATATATATTTATCTTCTTAATTTTCCTATAAATGCATAAAGTTCCGCAGTCTAATGATCGGTTATGAAAAGTTGAACATTACTTCTTAATTTTAAAAGAGAAAAAATTATATATATTCATCTTATCAATTTTCGTATAAATGCATAAAGATCTAGTGTGATCAGTTATGCTCCAAACTACAGTCTCCGGGGTTCCGCGACCGCTGGACGCCGTACCGATTCGTTAATAGAGCGGTCGAGAAGAGTATAGTAGTACAGTAGAGTAGAGAAGTAGAAGCGAACGCATGTATTCGGCATTACGCAACGTTGCCGACGAAGAAGAAGCTGTCCCGCGCGTGGCGGACTTTTCGAACAGTCCGCGAAATCTTATCTCACCACCTCGTATTTCTGCTGTTCTTCTCTCGATTCGTAATCCAACACTCCCTCGACGCGCAACACTCGCGGCGGTTCAAAACCCGTTGACAACACTAAACCATCCGATTACCCGAGAAGAGCTCACGCGATTCGAAAACGAAACGCGACTTCCGGTTCTGATAACTATTATGGTCGCTACATACTTGTCCGGCCCGCACCGGCCGGCATTTGTCGATACCACTGATTACATTTCTGGCTGATTTTTTAGGCAATTTAGGCAATTTGAGTAGGAACTTTTCTGGACGCAGCCCTAGTAGCACAAAATATTATATACACATTCATATAATATAAGAATTATTCATTAGAAACATAAAACATGGCATTAATATTTGAAAATGATTTCGGGTATATGACCACTGCGGTTGTTCTTCACTAAGTGCATTCTGGAAGTCCAATTTTGGTCCACTTTTTCCAGCATTGCTGCAGCATTGGAACGAATGACCATTTTAGGTGGAAAAAAGTCATGTCAGAAAATAAGGAGAAACATCCGTTTACGGTACACCTCAGAATTCGATGAAATTTTTAAAAAGGTTCTTTTTTTACTAAAATGACGATTGCCAGAAGGATTTTTGGCGAGTCGAAAAATTTTTTTTTATCATTTCAATGTCGCACTCTACCTTGCCGACTTATCGACTTTTTATTTTATATAGGATATCTTCAATTAATTGTTAAAATGGATCATCACCAACCTAGTCCAACTCGTAGCACCATAAAAATTCACACATATGATCTATAAGCGAATCCTCTTTAATTTAGAGTGATACATACATCAGGTAATCTTTCAATTTTTAAAGACTACTCCTGAATATTCGTATGCGTGGTCGGGCCGGTATTATTATAAATAATAATATAACTAAATAATAAATAAATTTTTCGGGTTTGAAAAAATTTTTTTCGACTCGCCAAAAATCCTTCTGGCAATCGTCATTTTAGTAAAAAAAGAATCTATTTTCAAAATTTCATCGAATTTTGAGGTGTACCGTAAACGGAAGAACAGCCGAAAATAGATATAACATTCATATACGTATTCTTCTTTGGGAATGTTCACTGACCCTAATTATACCTATCATATTTCATTTATCAGCGATAGAAACATAGAAATCAATACGTGAACATATGTTCGTTATAATATATTCGTTAAATAATTAATTAGCTTGTCGAGCGTAATTTATTTTTTGGATATTATGAATTTTATTCTCGGCGCCACGGTTCGATCATTTTTCTACACAACATATTCGTTACATTTTTTAATTTTTCTACACATTAATTTTCTACACAATATATTCGTTACAAAGAAAATTGTGTGAGAGCAATAAATAAGAATCTTTAAGCTTCTATGCACGATTTTCTATATTAATATAAATATATGTTTACGTTAATGTTCACAAAGTTCTTTAGTAAAGTTTTTTAGAATAATTTGTAGAAATTGTCTAACTGCCAGTTTTCTATGTTATTCAGTTGATTTTAATAGAGCGGAACTAGCAGGTCAGAATGAGTTCAGTCTTGAAACTTTTTTTATAATAAGTTCAAGCTATACAAAAGAGATTCTGATAAAAAACACCTGCAGAATATTGTGGATCCGACTGTCACAATTTTTTAAAGTTTTTATATCACCGTACGGTGCATACAGGGCGCCGCGGTGGTGGACTGAATGGGCATCTAATATGCGTAGGATTTTTTACCACCGAGAATAGTCATTCGTCCCACTGTGTGCTGGCCGTATGTCACAAATAACAAGAATAATGTTGGCCTTCAAGGCGTCATTTGTTGCTGGTTTATCAGCATAAACCAGTTACTTCACGTGACCGAAATCGCACGACCTTGAAAACCACCACTGGTTTCATTTCTCAAAATCACCTTATCGCCAAATTTTTATTTCAATAAGTCGATGGTTGCGGTCGCCGTATGGCACGTAGCACCATCCTGTTAAAGGGTCAGAAGGACAGCTTGTATTGACAGTTATCCCTATTAACCAGTTAACTGCGTTCGACATGTATACACGTCAATCCAAATTTCTATTGCGGTGCAATAACAATAACCTTTTCAAGAATAAATTGTCAACTTTTTATCAAATAAAAATGTAATTCTTCCTCGTTCTTCGTAAAATTTATAATAAAACCATTTTCCCTCCGTTCGACGTGTATCCTCGTCATTGCTTGATGTTAATTCTGCAGTCTGTGGATGATTTTTAAAACTAAATTCCGCAGTTAAGAGGTTAAAAGGCCGATTTAGCTAAAAAAAACACCCGATAGTACTCGGTCGTTTTAAAAACGCTACCAAAACATGTATTTTCCATAGGTGATTATCGAGTTATCAATTTTAATAATTGTTGTTTCGCCGACATTAGCGTTACGCAATGTACACCACGAGGACGTTGCAAGGACAGAGTTTATGCAATATTGTATCACCACGAGGAGGTTGCAACCGCCGAATTTGGCCTCCTAGAAGTTAGCCCCCCACTTGTTGAATTAAACAATTTCAACAATTGTGCTGAATTGTGCTAGGTTTGTGCTATATTGTGCCCGAATATTATCACTATAATATGAAAAACAAGATGAAAAATTGAGAAAAACGATTTTTTGAGTAGCCCCCCACTTATCATTTTTTTCAATTTTCTCAATTGTGCTAAGTTGTGCTAAGATTGTGCTCAAGTATCACTTTAAAAAAATTATAAATAAAAAAGTTATAGTAAAAAAACGTGGGGGGTTACTCAAAAAATCGTTTTTCTCAATTTTTAATTTTATTTTTCATATTATAGTGATAATATTCGAGCACAATATAGCACAAACCTAACATAATTCAGCACAATTGTTGAAATTGTTTAATTCAACAAGTGGGGGGCTAACTTCTAGGAGGCCCGAATTTGTACGTTATGCACACCATGGTGGCTGTAGAAAGAAATAGTTGTGTATGTGTGTGCGTATTTAATAATTAATAAATAATCTGTTATCTGTAAAATTTTTCAGACTTCGAATACATTGCAAGTTGAAAAGGTTTTTATAGGACATATTGTAAAGCTGTTTTCAGCAATTCGCATATTTGATCAAATTCATTTTTTCCGTTTGGCTGATGGAATGTAACTGACAATCCAACACGCCCCCACAAAAATGAATCGGTTATATTTAAATTCTATTCTACATTTAATATTAAACCCAATGGTAATATCTGTTTTACATAAGAAAGACAAATATAATAAAATGACCCCTAGTAGCACAAAAATATTGGAAAAATACTTTTTAAGCCACATTTTTTTCATATGAGAAAATTTTTTTATTACAATTACGAAATTTTTATATTATATTATATAATTTTATATAATTTCTGATATTACATAAAGATTTATTTTATAATAAGAAAAAAATATTTTTTATAATGTTAAATAAATATTATCTGTACATTAGGAAAAAATATTCTATTTCTAATATTAAATAAAGATTCATTTTGTATTTAGAAAAAAATATTTTTCTCGTAATATGAGATAGATATTTCCTGCATATTTAAAAAGAAATATTTGTTTCTTAATATAAAATAAATATTGTATGTATATTTAAATATTAAGAAGAGATTGAATCTCTTTTTAATATTATATGAATGTGTATATAATATTTTGTGCTACTAGGGACTATCCTTCCTTGCTTTCTCTGGGAAATACATATGGTCCAACATTTGTTGCGTGAATTAAAGAAATTCAGAAAAAAACCTAATTAGACTATTATATATAAGAAATTGCATATAAGAAAAATATAATTGTGATTACTTGTAAACAAAAAAAATTAATATTATTGATATAGTTAAATTATTACTGCAAAGCCATTTCTGAGTTCGAGGAACCTGGCTGTTGGCAACGGCTTTGTCAAAATATCAGCCAGATGACTGTCTGTGGGCATATGTAACAATTTAATTATGCTCTTTTCAACCTGCTCTCTAGAAAAATGGTACTTTATATCTATGAGTTTTGATCTTTTATAATTTGTTGGGTTGTTAGCAATACTAATGCAGCCGTTGTGTTCACTCTTCGAGAAAGTTAATTGAAAATTTTGTCGATTTCTCTCGACAATCAAACTTGTCGGTTCGAATCTTTTACGGCCCGTTTTTAAAACCGATTGATCGGCTTCGAGGAACTCGTGGAACGAATCCACTCTCCCAGTTTGCAAATCGCCACCGCAAATTGCTCGACAGTTTCTTGAATAACGCAATTCCAGAAATCTGAAAGACGGGAAAATGAATGGCAGTTTTTTGTTGCTCGAGTGATTATTTCATGGAACGGCTTTGAACCGTGCGAACCATAAACGATCTTTCTGAAAATGTCTCGAAAATAACATGATGCGTTAATTGTCGCACTAGATTTATGCTCTTTGCATATTTTAGTTGTATAAAAGGCCAACAGGTTACAAAATACCTTACGCTATTACTCACTATGGTTTTTGTTTCGCTATTCATCGAGCATGGTTGCGAACACGATAATCAATTGACATAAATCATGGTTCTTTTGTGATCGCTTATTCATCGATGGTTCTGTAGAGGGCGATATGTTGTTTAGCGATTTTTGCAGGAGTCTTTGAAGAGTTCGGATTTGATATAAGTTTGTCACTTATTCAGGCGATTGCCGAGTCGATCGTTAATCAAAGTCTATTTAGGATTGCAAGAAGAGAATTTAAGAGTAAACACTTTCCTATTATTTCGCAGAGAAAATTTCTTTTGTAAAGTTTCTTCCGTTAAACCCTTGGGCAATGGACGATTTTCATAGCTCTATAATTGGCAATGTTAAGATCTTCATGTAGGTTTATATTGACAACATATTGACAACATAGTTTATATTGAATTTTTATATAAAAATTTTTATATTGATAATTTAATATTATTGAAGATTATATTGAACTTTTGTATATGAAATTTATGTAGTGAATTTAATATTATTGAGGTTTACATTGAATTTTCATGTAAACAATTTTTTTATATGAAATTTATATAGAAAATTTAATTCGGGTTTATATTGAATTTTCATATAAATAATTTTTGTACATGAACAGCTTCAAAGCTTCGATTGATGATTTTTAAAAGTTTACTTCATTCAAATAATTATCTATTTAAATATTGTCCAGCACTGACGAAGGGTTAAAAGAAATCGGCGAACTTAAAGAGCTATTCCCAAGGTTCGCTCCTAATGATCGAGGCAATGTGTGACACGTGACCGTGAAGTGTGCGTAGGTGCAATTATCGTGCGATAAAAATAACGTATATTTCCCTCGAATCACAAGTATGTATTCCTATTGGTCGCTCGGTCAGATAAAAGAACGTGTCTATCGACTTTTATCAATCGATTTTCTTTCAGGGTTTCGCTGGTAAAAATGTAAGTTGAACCCTTCGTTTCATAAATAAATTACACTGTCCAACAAATTTCAACTTTTATCATGTTTCCATATAACTGTTGGGTGGATTTTATTGAGTTTCTAATTTTTCTCCATCACGCACAATTTTCGAGAAACATGACTTTGAAAAAAAACGTATTTTCCGACTTTAAACAAATATTGTGATGTTATTATATAAGATATTGTATTGTTCTTTACAGCAAAAGATTCTCTAGACTTTCCCGAATCCAGTGATGTGCAATAGTAAAACGTTGTGATTGTTTAAACATGTTCAAATAATCATTAAAGCGGAGAGGCACCACTTTTGCACCGTTTTTGATGATATTTTTTAATACATTAAAAAAAATAAGGGTTCAAAGGAGAATTGAACTACACCACGCGATAGAGTAGACTTTTATCTTGAGAAACCACCCTGTCAAGTTGCGAACGTTGACGTTTTTACCGAATTAGAAAGCAAAATATCATCGCGGAACACGAGTCGCCGCCGTATCGCATAGAACTATCATTCTAGTGGTGAGCGTCACTAGCGGCGACTCGTGTTCCGCGATGATATTTTGCTTTCTGATTCGGTAAAAGCGTCGACGTTGGCAACTTGACAGAGTGATTTCTCAAGATAAAAGTCTACTCTATCGCGTGGTGTAGTTCAATTCTCCGTTGGACCGTTATTTTTTCTGATATATTAAAAAATATCAGCAAAAAATGGTGCAGAAGTGGTGACTCTCCGTCTTTAATGATTGTTTAAACATGTTTTATGTTTATTATGGTCAATATTATTTTTTTTTAGTTAATATTACAACTATTATGGTTAAACATGTTTTGACCATCAATGGATTCGGGAAAGTCTAGAGAATCTTCTGACGTAAAGAACAATAAAATATCTTTTATAATAACATCACAATATTTGTTCCACGTTGAAAAATATGTTTTTTTTCAAACTCAAATTTTTCAAAAACTGTGTGTCTAGGAGAAAAATTAAGATCTGTTTCGGAATCAGCGTGAAAAACTATAACATCCACCCAACAGTTGTGTAGAAACATTTTTGTTGTTGGACAGTGTTATTTAAATGAAAAAAATTAGTATATCACGTTTTTAAGACGGACTAAAGAGTGTAATTTATAACGAAGTGAATAGCATAATTTAAGACAGGCTATTAAGCATAAAATCATTTTTCCTAGCCTCGTACACATAGCCCTGAACATTTGTAATTATGAATTTTGAATAGCTATGAAAATACTTGTGAGATTTCAAACGAAAAACGTGGTTATATGTGTGTTTGTTGCGCGAGTTTTCTGAACGGCAGCTGTGCTCTCTACACTCCTTACTATTATCTTGCGCCCCATGATTTCCGTTATAACTATTCAAAGTTTACAATCACAAATTTTCAGCTACACAAACGAACTAACAAACAGACAAGAAAGCGAGCTAATAAAAACGTGGCAATATACACAGTATTGGTAAAAATGCATTCACGTAAGAACGACAATGTGAGAATGGACTTCAACCAATGCGTTCGACTAATAGACAATTAACCGAACTGGTCGGATGATCGATTTTATAATGGAGCATACTATTCGTCGTCTTCGTCATCTTAATCGACACTTAAATCCAATGAACGACTTCCTGCGTGTGAAACTTCACACCTTTAGCGTACTGTTCGTGATGTTTCGGACCGTTTAGGACTGTTCGTGGTTCCATTTAACAATTTATTCTAAAATTCAGTTATAAAAATCTAGTAATAAGTATACTAATATAATTTACGGTAATTATTGCGAAAGGGTGGCCATACTCCGATTTTGATGTAATTTAAATATGTTATTTATATATATATTTTTTATTTTATTATTTATTTTATTTTTATTTTTATTATATATAATTTATTATTATTAAATTATAATTTAAATATGTTTTAGATTTCGATGTTTTGAACAACTTTTTTCCTTTTCCAATATAGGGGGGTCGCTTTTAGCTTTAAGATATTCGTAAAAACTATTGCTAATACTGTATTGAATTTTCCGTATTCTAGCACGCTTTGTAGCAATAAAATATTTAAATTGTATAGAATTTTTTAGTAAAATATTTAAATTACATAGAATTTATAATAAAGTATTTAAATTTATATAATTAAGGAGTTATATAATTATATATATAAAATAGTTATCGTCTTTAAAAAAAATATAAATAATAAAAATAATATATTATTAATATTTAATATTTTTTATTTCGTTCCGGTGCAGCGTCTGTTTACTTTTTTGTTATAAACACGTTGCAGGAGTAGTCTTTCAAAATTGAAAGCTCATCCTATATATATGTCATACTATATACAGGGTGGTCCACCTAAGTAAGGACACCTAAATTTCTCCTCCAATTGCGGAGAAACAAAAAATATTTTGTGTATTATTTGAATGGTTTGAAGGAACCGTCATATTGAAAAAAATTTATTTTTCGAAGTTAGCAAAGTCATCGGTATTTTTTGATGCGTAACTTCATCTTTTTTTAACTACATCGTGTAGCTGATCGAAAAATACATTCAGATATGTAGAGTAACACGACCTTGAAATGACCTTGATCTTCGAAAATTGGTGTTCTCTCACAATTGGAGGAGAAACTTAGGTGGACCACCCTGTATATAGTATGACACATATATAGGATGAGCTTTCAATTTTCAAAGACTTCTTCTGCAACATACAGTATTAGCCATAGTTTTTTGCGAATATCTCGAAAACTAAAAGCGACCCTTCTATATTGGAAAAGGAAAAAGTTGTTCAAAATGTGTTGCTGCATAACATATTTAAATTTCATAAAAATCAGAGTATGCCAGGAACCGGGAATACATTTTCATTTAATTCTGCGTTCCCACCATTATTTTTGAAAGTCTTTATTTCACATGAAGATCCGCTGTAAAATGAATATGTAATAGCAGTCGATCATTTCTCTGACTATTGCCGACTAATTTCTTTTAATCGACGATCGACACGTAGTTCCGTCAAACAATTGAATCGCTTGCCGATTACTTCGGAATCAATTAATTTCATTAATCTATTTCAGCATCGTTCGATACTGATGTAATGATTCATTCATCTTCCCCAGAATATTATTCGGGGAACATATAGGTACATACAAATTACTCAGTCGGAAGCCTAAAATCTTATCGACATTAGGTAGATAAATACAAATAAGTGCCTTATTAAGTCAGAGCAAACGTGATAAATCGAAATGTACTCGGCGAACGAGAGCAGTTCTTAGAAAGAAAGGACGATAGCTAATCTCGGAAGCGAGAAGGTAACCGCACCTGTCCTGTCGCGTAGATTTTACAAATACACATTGACTTCGTAAAAGTTCAATAAATAAAAATACTGAAGCATTCCGTGATCGAGTTTCAATAACCACACATAAATAATGACATTCTGACGAAACCGATTCATTCGTTCCATTCAAGTACTATTTTACAAATACACGTTGACTTCGTAAAACTTTAATAAATAATAATAAGTATAAATAAATTTTTCAAAATGTTTTAAAAAACGGACTAAACAGTATAAAACAATTTTTCCTAGTCTCATACAGATTCCTAACCTCGTACAGATAGTCCTGAAAAATTGTGATTCTGAATTTTGAATATATTTATGAAAACACGTGTAAGATTTAAAACGAAAAACGTGGGGCGCAAGAAGCATCGATTATCTATCGCATGCTGTAAAGAAACG
>CM052342.1:2737398-2759990 GCA_028455595.1 Lasioglossum vierecki | reverse complement strand
TTCAGACTGAAATTCCGCGGAGAATGACGATCAAACGTGGACAAAAGATGAGCATTTGGTTCCCTTCGTTCCGACAACAATTTTACAGATGATTTCACAAGCTTACCTGCGACAATGCAGTCGGAATGCAACAAATACATTCTTTTTATGTAGTTGCGTAAAACCGAAGGACGGCGTCTAGCTAAAAATAGGCGAGCACGAACCGCTATCTCGTGTTACTCTAGCCAAGAGCATGCTGAATCAGCGGTCTTCGGTTTCCCTTTTCTTCGTCTCGTACGATCGAAAAAAAAATGCCAGGGAAATACGAAACAGCTTCAGCCGCCGGAGGCTACGCCACTTTTCTGCAATTTTCCACCCAAGGTCACGGAGAAACCTATCACAAAATTCCACCTGGCAGAGTCTTCCACACCTTTTCAAACCGGGGAAGTCTTGCATACCAGCCAGTGGTTCTCATCGTCGTCGCGAGCCAATAAATCGATAAACGTTCACTACCGAGACACGTTGTCATGGATGCGTTCATGCATATGCAGAAATACGCTTCGAACAGTAACCTGAAACGCAGGAATTCGTTAATAACCATACTCATCTAACAGTCACAACGGATGACTTTTGCAAGTCATTGCAGACATCGAAAAATTTTCGGTGATAATTATACGAAGCTACTCTTTCAATCCTATTCAGAAAGGTCGAAAGTAGGGCTGTTACTTTTCTTCGAAGATTTCGAATATCGAAGCTCTGAATCAAAGCGTTTCTTCATTTCTTACATTCTATAAAAATTCTGTCAAACTTTTTATTCAATACTAAATATGGAATATTATTATTATTATCTATTATAGACGGACTGAAGCCCTTTTAGATAAGCGTTTGCAAAAAAAGAGAAGCATAAAAGACTACTCAGCTTTAAATCGAGCTTTTTTCATTTCTTATATTCTATAAAAATTCTGTCAAATCCTTTATTGAATATTAAATATTGAATATTATTATTATTATTTATTATAGACGTACCGAAACTATTTTACACAAGTGTTTACAATATAAAAAAAACGAGACATATCCTGCTCTTCTACTTCTACGACTACTCTTCTAATACCAAAAAAGAAGATACAAATATCATTCGATACTTCAAAGTTCCCTTCATTCCTCCGAATTCTAAAAGCATCGAGAGCTTCGGAAAAGTAGCAGCCCTGATCGAGAGCCGTTCGGAGAAGTGACGAAGCGCAGAGGAATGCGTGTGGACGGTTTTAAAAGTGCGTTCCGAATGTCGTTATTGATTTTCACGATGTCTCGTATCGAATTGCCGTTCTAGCTGGGACACGTAAAGGCCGTAACACGGTCTGAAAGACGGCTGCGTCTTTAGCATTGGAGACTGCAGACTTTAGGGCTGGGTTACATGCACACGTAGCAGCACACAGAGAGTCCGCGAGCCCGGAAAGTGTATGTGGTAGTCAACCAAGAGTCTTGGGGTAGGGCAGTGGAAATTTCCACTGTGCCCGCTGAGACGGTCAATACTCTCTCTCCGTGCCGTAACGTGTGCTACACGAGGACCACCCGGGTTACAGGCAGTTTCAATTGCGGTGGTCGCGAAATCGCGTGGGACAACACACGCGGCGACTGCGTGTATCTACCGTCGACGGACAGTTCGACCCGCGACATGACAGTTCGTCAGACTGATCTGTCACATTAACGTGATCACGTTCAAACGATCACAGAGACGACAGAGTTTTCCATTAAACGAATTCATTTTGGCGGCTTCAAGGATCGCTGTACGTGAACGAGACTGTCCTTGCTCCGGATCGCGCGTCTACCGCAATAATATAGGAGACTATGGTTCTACCCGAAGATATTGACTGCACTTGCGCATAACGAACTTCGTGGGCGAACAAAGAATGCAGGACCGTTTCTCCGTGGTTTCGACCGTCTTTCTTGGTTGTCGGAAACGTCTGTGGAGTCTCTCCTGCAAAGAAAGTCTTTAATCACGGGTTGCTCGTCCGAAACTTTGCTGCAGAAGTAGGAGGATGTAGAAATTCTTGGTTCCGAGAACGAACGTAGATAGAATTTCAGGATAGAAACGATTTGTGACCTGCTTAGCGGTTGGGACGTATTAATTCGTTGATATCCTGGTACGTAACACGCGCACCAGTCGTTCTATTGCCTTCTGTGCCCGGCTACCATTACTTTATATCGTCAATAGAGAACTCTAGACACGAATTTCCAGTGGACAGTAGCACCATCTCGACGAGACCGCTCGAGTCGGCGTCGTGCAGAGATCGGTAAATTTGACGAGTCATCGGTGGGTTTCTCACGAAGGAGCTGCACGATAATTGCGACGAACGTGATCGACCTGCGCTGTCTTTTTTGTCCCGACGTTATCCTGCCGAAGCCACGATTTCTAGCACCGTCGACCGATGTGCCGAATACTGTCTTTATCGTCTTCTTTTTTTCTTTGACAATCTCCGAGGACCTGTCGGTGCTCTCTTCGCTTGATTGTTGAATCTGTGTCAAGAAAAAAGAATAAGCGTGTAAGTTTTACAGGAACGGAAAGCGCCACGTTGTTAATTGCGGCATAAAGGTCATAGGTTAACAAACGGGCAGGCAGGCGCCAGCTACTGTCGATCTACTAATCAACATGATCACTCACGATACGAACAATGTGCTATCGACATAGTTGAGCAACTTGTCGAATCTCATGGCTCGAGTCACTCTCTCTCTCTCTCTCTCTCTTTGTCTTCCTCTCTCTATTTTTCTCTCTGTCTATCGTATTTCCGAAAGTAGTCCAAAAGTTAGCCCACCGTTATGTATATATAGAACGTTCGGCGGCAGAAAACGGAACAAAGATGGCGGATGCTTATGTCACAGTCCTCGCCTGAAGACTTGAGCGAACTTTTGCGAACAGAAATTGGCAAGCCGCGCAGATTGTACGGAGGAATCGAGTTCTACGAGCGTGAAATGACCTGTAGACACACGGGATTTCTCTTTTTTCTACACCCGGACGTTCTGCGTGTAGACGCGGTGGTAACGTAGAGGCTGAAGAAACGGCAGCTAGCCAACGGTCACGTGACACAATTTGAATGCAGCGAGAATCTTTAAATAACTGTCTGCCTTGCAAATGCTTGCCTCTTCCAGCCTGTCTCCACGTCCCGGTGGAATGCGACAGGGAGGATACACTATCCTTTTCACTGTACCATGCACACTTGGATACAGAGACCGATACCTCATACCGCGCCGCCTACGTTAATGTTAAGTTATTTTGCGAGCGGTTCGTGTATTTTGATCGTTCTACTCGTCCGTCGCAGTGAATGTAAAATTAATAAATGTGATTCAAAACAGTGAAAACATTAGAACAATTTAAAGATACTTTTATA
Source organism: Lasioglossum vierecki (assembly GCA_028455595.1). Classification (NCBI taxonomy): domain Eukaryota; kingdom Metazoa; phylum Arthropoda; class Insecta; order Hymenoptera; family Halictidae; genus Lasioglossum; species Lasioglossum vierecki. The sequence goes on along the minus strand of CM052342.1, from coordinate 2,756,628 downwards.
TTGTTTTCATACTATTACACATATTAAGAAAGGAAATCAATTTCTATTTCACTCCAGTTTCTTGGAACTTACATTAAAAAATTCTGTTTTTCATTAACATTCGCTGTCTACAAATGAAAATCGTTTGCAAAATTTCCCGTCGACACGTTTCCCTAAAATACGAACTCCGACTTTTGTAATCTGTGAAATTATTGATTTAATTAATTGAAACTAGATATTCAAGGTATAAACGCTTTCAATCCGAAATAATGAACCTCAAAATAATGATCCTAATTCTAAACTTCTAATATGAACACTTTAAGTGCTGGGTCTGAATATACTTGTGTTTTCACACGTGTTTACATTTCCAAGTCTGAAAACAGTGTATACGTACTTACATAGCAACATATCATGTTCTTCGTTGCTTAGTTTACTTCGTGCTAAAATTCCAAGATGTGTACGTGTCCGAAGCTAAGTTCCGCATGTCAGTAGCCAGCGGCATAGTTTGGGTTCACCACAATCGGTCCGTAAAATGTACATGCATTTTTTCGTGTTTCTTATTTTTCACAATCAGAGTTTGTGACGGAAAAATCTGAAAATGATATCTAATACGTAACTCAATATTCGAAATTTGTCAGATTGTTTTCAGAATGTTTAATTGTCAATCAATAGGGAAAATGAGCGAAAAACCGGTTTTCCGATTTTTCTCAATAACTACCCTTACAGATGAGATACGGGGCTGAAGCTCGTTTCAAGCTCGACTAAAATTCCGCAGGGGTCGAATTTCACCACCAAACCCTGGTATAGCCTTTGAAAAGTTCGTGAAAAGAGGTTCCCTTGTCAAATATTTCAGTTACCGCTGTAACCTCGATAATATTTAGGATTTAGTTTTATATAAAGTAATTACTCCAAATCATGCTTTGAACCTCTTACAACCCTTTAGTAACATCCAAGAGTTTCTACTGGACTTTGCTACCCTCTCCCCCTCCCACCCATCACCTCGTTGATCTGAACTATAGTCTTCCAAAATGTTTTTAAACCTGGAAGATTTTATGCAGCAAGTTTAGACCAATCAAATAATTGTTTTATAAGAATACGGAGCATCGGAATCAAACGAAGACCAATGAAGTAAAATTGAACTGTTTTAGACGAAACTATTTAACACACTATAATCATAAAATCGCCACGATTAAACTATCGTCTTCCAAAATGTTTTTAAACCCAGAAGATTTTGTGCAGCAAGTTTAGACCAATCAAATAATTGTTTTATAAGAATACGGAGCATCGGAAACTAACGAAAACTAATAAAGTAAAATTGAACTGTTTTAGACGAAACTATTTAACACACTATAATCATAGAATCGCCACGATTAAACTATCGTCTTCCAAAATGTTTTTAAACCTGGAAGATTTTATACAGCAAGTTTAGACCAATCAAATAATTGTTTTATAAGAATACGGAGCATCGGAATCAAAGACCAATAAAGTAAAATTGAACTGTATTAAACGAAACTAATAAATGCACTATGAAATGGTAGAAAATCTATCTGATGTGAAAGGAAAATTGCGAATGAAGGTGATATATGGAGATGTTGAAAGGAAGTAATCTGGCGTCGATAGAAAAGATAATTTTATCGCGTCGAATATAGATCCGTCGATTGTTGCGAGCAGATCATGAATATTGAATATCCCGGCCATTAAAAACCATTGAACGCGATAAAAACGTGCACGGCGTGCGACGCACGTACGTAAACGACGCTTTTATCGTTCAATTGTGTAAATAAAGTAGGCTTCGTGTTTGATGCGTGCACAAATGACGACATTTTCGCCTGGTATCATCAGCGCATGATGCAGATACGCGTCGATAGCCGTATTCAACGAAGATTCGCGGTATCGCGTGCGCGAACGAGCAAAGACGCGTCAATTGATCCGATTTAAACGGTCCGAGCACGTTACAAACGCCCATTTCCCAAAATTTCTTGCTAGTTACTTGAACGCGTCAGGCGCCCAATTATTCCTTGTTTTCGCAATCGAATGATTCAAGTGGCGCCGCGCGCCGTGCCGCGCTGTTCCCTCAGGGACATCGTAATTACCCAGGGGCCGTCATCGTTGCATAAAACCAGCAATTACAAGAAAATAAAACGCTTCCAGAACATCCACGTGAATTACGCCATTGTTTCGCGCACAAACGGAATATCGATACGCCCGCGTTGCAACGCGTCGCTTATCATTATTTCCGTGCGAAAGCACGCTAGATAGAAACGATCAGTTTCAAGTCGGAAAGGATCTTCATCCGCGTACGTCTGCCTTGTCTCATGTACCAGGATATTTTAAACCTACCCAGACTTAACCCCTTGCCCTACGATTTATTTTACGGTTTGGAACAACAACTTCTTTGTAGATCGTAATTTTCCAAGGAGAAAATTTGTATGCACTGTACGCCTGCATATTCTGCAATAGTTATACGTCTAACAAAAGCAAAAAAGAATTTTATTTCGGTTTGAATGGATTTTCCAATTTTTGTCGGTGCAAGTCGAATGAAATAAAATAAAAAAAATTATTTTTAATGGAAACATCCATTGTAGATCCAAACCGAATGGAATTGTACAAAATTCCGAATGGAATTCTATATCCTAGTCTTCTTTCAATATTTTTATAAGCCATACATGCATAAAGATCCGCCGTCTATTAATAACATACATTTTTATTATACAATAAATTTATAAATTATATAGATCCGTCGATTGTTGCGAGCAGATCATGAATATCGAATATCCCGGCCATTAATAAATAAAAATAAATAATAATAATAATATATATATATATATATATTGTTGAGTAAGGGGTTAAAAGTAACTGCTACCTTATAAAAATGACAAGATTCATTTTATTTAGACTTTGCGCGATTTGTAATACGTGGTCTGTTAAAGACATTGATACAATCATTATTTCAATAATTATGAAATATAAAATTTGAACCAGCGCTGGTAGGTTAACTGTTAAATACCTCACGTTCTTGTTTCGCTCTGGCGTTCCTTAGAACTAATAATTTATCTTGACGCGTTCGGTAACTGGACACTTCCAAGTATAATATTTGCGTCAATCCGACGCCACTTTAAAAAATTATGAATACGTTGCGCGAAGATGGCCTTTGTTCTTTGGTTATGCTGACAAAGAAAGCTAGCGCCGTTTCGCATTTGAAGGATAAGGCGTAAAAATCTGAAACTGCACACACAGTTTAACGCTAAACCTACTACCGGTCAAAATGACCGGTTCCAGACCTTTCATTTCAAAATTATTAAAATAATAACAATTATTTGCTAAGAAATGATTGGATAGGTATCTTTAATAAAGTACGTGTTACAATAAAAGCAACAGAAAGTCTAAATCAAATCAATCTGGTCATTTTTATAAAGGAGCATGTTCCAGGTACTTTTGTTAACGTTAAAATTTCTAATATAGACCCGACCAATAGATCGATTTACGATCAGCCATATTCGTTTTCAAACGTCTTCACGTTGCTTCGCTACCATGCTGACTGTCCGAGCAGCAACATGTGGGTCAATCACAAACTTTTAATTTTTGAAATTTAATTATTTTGCGTGTATACATCGTGAAACCATAGAAACAGAAAAATAACAACAGTATAAAACAGAAGGAATCGTTACTCACTTGCTTAGTGTCTATATTTAATTATTAATTTACAGACGCAATATTAATTTGATTCTCTTGAAAATGATCTAAATGCAGATCGAAACGTTGAAAAATAATATTGTGCTAATTTGCGACTAGTTTTTATTTATGCGTAAAAATTTCTGCTCTAGATTTCAGAAATACATATTTTTTATACACCTTACGCCGTGATTACTCTGCAACTAAAACAACAGGAATTTTCTTTCTTGTTACATCAACAGAAATAAGTAATCTGACATTGTAACAGGACGCGAAGCAAAAGGCAATTAGAATAATAATTAAGAAAAGATCTGAGTGAGAAGCGTAGCTGCCTGATCCAACATCAACGTTCGTTAAAAATAGCCAAGAAGCAATTAAAGCGGTTGCGTTCCCATCAAGTTTTAACCCTGTTACATAGCTTTTTATTCGCTCGGTTTTGCGACTGTCAATTCTGACAGAGAGCAGACTTGTTTACAAGCTATCCTAGATATTTATAGAGCATGTTGCATGTTCGATGTAACTTCGAACCCGGTTCGAATATCATCGTCCGATTGACCGGTGCGCGTCGTGTCACGTGCGTTTTGTATACAAACCTGTCACGGGTCCACGTGATTCAACCGAAGCACGGCTCTTGTGAACGAGCGCGGGAAGAACTCGAGAGTGCGAGTCTGCACGATAAAACGTGCATAAGGGCTTCTTTCCAGTCAGCCGTGTTTTATCGTTCGAGCGACACCCTGACGGTCGACTCGGTCGGTAATCGGGTATCTCACTTCAAATTTCTCGAAGAGCTCGAAGTCATCCACAGATGTCATCAATCTAATTGACTTCGAATCAAAATAAAACTCTCGCTACTTACTCGTCTGACTTTGAACCACCGAAACTACTTTCCCCGCTGCGAAATCTTTCGCGTGTGTGCGTTCACTCGCTTAGCAAGCATAACATATAGATACGCTAACTCTGACACAGTGAGACCCAGAGGGTGGCCTTACCTCGAAATTCAAACGTTTCTTCTGACCCAGAATATTCCCATTCTCTATGATTTTTTAAAATTTGGTAGATATATATATGAAATTGATATAATATCTCCTACAATACTTAAATGTTTAGTAATTGCTTAGATACCGACGTATCTAATAATGTAAATAATATTTTAAATAATAGTACAGCAATTTTTAGTGGTGCCTCAGAGGCGCCCTCGAGTGCTAAGGGTTAAGAATAGCGGTTTTTAATATTTTTAACACAAATCGTACCGCACATTCTTTATTTTTTAATTATCGAATTGTAAAGATGTTTCCGGTAGAAACGATCAAGTAAATTTCTCCATTCGAGCACGTATTAGTGTGAAAATTGTGAAACACCTGAATGAATTCAGCCTTGCAATTTTTATAAAACAATATGTATCCGGTGCGGTTGTAAAAATATAAATATTGTCATATGTTATAAAAGGAAAGGCTGAAAAATTGGCTAGACACATTCTTGTTACTTTGACAATGACAGGCGTGATAGTTATTATAAAATAAAGTGATATGAATGGAGAAATGTGCATACTCGCGACAGCTTTATATAGAAAAACTCAAAAATGAAGATGATAATCTTGTATAATTTAGAGATTTATAGTTCCTTGACAGAGTATGATGGCTACAATGGTGTTTGCTTTTCTGAATAAGATTTACTTCGACCATAGTTATATGTGTTCGTTTAATTAAAATGTTTTCTGCGACACGTGTCTATTTTTAGAGAGAGAGAGTAGGCGATTAAAATGATTAAACTTCGAATTATGCGAGATTAAATTCTCTCGATAATGAAATGTGGGTAATCGATATTCGTGTATCACGTTTGGAATCATTTGTAACAGGCTATTAATACATTGGTTATCGCATCATTGACGTATACAGGTGACACGGTTTTCGAAATAAATTTTCGCGATCAGGAAAGATAAAAACGACAGAGAGCTGATAAGAACCGCGAATAAATTAATGCTCGACATGTCCGCTAACGGAATAATGATGTCTAGAATGACTAATTAGTTGAAATGCATTCTGATGTTCTCAAGGTTGGTCCAGAGGAAAATTTCGATGCGTCAGCGAGTCGATCTGCGATATTGTCAGCGCAGTTAGCATCGTGTCTTTTAATTACGAGAATAGTACTAGGATATACAATTAGACGCGACCTAAGTGGATCTCGACAATTAAATCACGATGAACGCGTATGCCCGTAATCACCGTAATCACCGTAATTAGTTTGGTTATTCTAATTGTAAATGCCCCAGCGTCATGGAATAAAACAGACCGGAAGGAACACGATGTGATCCAACCGGCAAATAACCTCGCCCATCCTTGCTGACCAGGTTCCGTCGTAAAACACTGGCGACACTGATGCGCGTTTCACGTCTGCTTCGAGTGAAAACAGCCGTCAAATGTTAATCAAATTCACTTAGGAAATGAAAGCGGAGTATTGCGTTTCCGATCGACTGACCAACCTACTGTCGTTTCGATTTCATTCGACGATCTATGATGATTGCGGAGTTTCCAACAATTAGCACACAGAGTTCTCGCAGGGCAATTTTTTCGTGACAGTTTTCTTGCATCGGCGTGAAACCTCGAATACAACAAAAACTAGAAACCGATAAGCGATATTGCGTAGACTGATCGAAGCACGTGCACTGAGTTGGCCATCGAAATCAATTGACTCGAATGGATTCAAAGGAAATAATTAATTACGATTAACAACAGAGCAAAGTGGAGATAAGAAAATGTGGAACCAACGTGGATCTGGTTCTAAAGGTTGCAGAACTGTTTCAAGATCTAAGTAACAAGGCAAACACGAGCACCATGAAATGATCTTGAAAATCAAAGATTCAACGGGACCCAGACTGCAGAGATAAAATTGATTTTAGCAACATCACAATACCATATCATTTGTACCATTAGTTTTTGTGCATGTCCCTTCTTTGTTATTAGACGAGTTCCCTAGTAGCACAAAAATATTGGATAAATATTTTTGTTCCAATATTGGAAAAATATTTTTTAAGCCACATTTTTTCATATGAGAAAAATATTGGATCTGAAAATTGAATGTTTAAAAAATATAAGCTAAATATTAAGGGAATATAAACTAGATGTTTAAAAAATATAAAGTAAATGTGAATCCATTATTTGAAAAATATAAATTCAATATTCAAATAACATTCAATAAAATTTTCAAATGTACGAAAAAGTTATAACAAAAATTAGAAACTATGAATATCTATTACTTTCTGTGCACTGCTTGAGGGAATATTCCATTTTATCTTCCAAAGGACCGTATTACAATTAAGAAATTTTTATATTATATTGTATAATTTTATATAATCTCTGAAATTACATAAAGATTTATTTTATAATAAGAAAAAAATATTTTTTATATGAAATAATATTATCTGTACAATAGGAAAAAATATTCTATTTCTAATATTAAATAAAGATTCATTTTGTATTTAGAAAAAAATATTTTTCTCGTAATATGAAATAGATATTTCCTGCATATTTAAAAAGAAATATTTTTTACTTAATATAAAATAAATATTGTATGTACATTTAAATATTAAGAAGAGATTGAATCTCTTTTTAATATTATATGAATGTGTATATAATATTTTGTGCTACTAGGGGTTATCTTTTATCTTGCTCTTTCTTTGATTGTAAACACTTATGTAAAAGAGCTTCAGTCCGTCTATAATAAATAATAATAATTATGTTCACAAAAGAATATTGATCTATTAAAACAATTAAATTTATTTTGGAATCTCGCTCACCATAACAGGTATCAAAAGAAATATTTCCACCAGATTGTCAAGCAACTTTTGCAAAGATTTCTTTCATTAATGGACATTTTACTGTGTTGAGATATCAAACAAACACCCAGTAGAAGAAAACGAAGTATAGCGTTTGCTATTGTCGATGTAGCCTAATAAAACAGTTCGACGACGTTATCGCGGGCGCCAGGACGACGCGACGTCGTTCCTGCCCATCCGAGTCTTTCACCCAGATCGATAGTGCAGATAAGGATAATAAGCCCACGCGACGTACGCTACTTTTGCGTAGGAATTATGCATCCTTAACCTTTGCGCGACATTTCTTGATCAACGCTGAATCGTCAACAATTTTATTCGTACCTACCCCATTGTTGTATTTGCGCAACCATACGTTACATAAACTATAATTCAATCATTGCAGTTCGTCAATGAATACAGAGGAGAATGAAAGCCTCCGAATAATGGGGGATTCGTAATCCGCGGGTGATTAGCAGAATTATCAATCATGGAATATATACTCGGTACGCCGCACAGTGGGCGAAAAAGCGATCTTTTTGGACAAAAATCTGCCTACAACTCAGTTTTCCACCGATCTAATTGAAATTTTTTTTTACATGTTCGTGAAGGTCTATATTTTGATGACGTGCTGAGAAAAAATCGTTATCAAGAATCCTTATCTACAAAACTCATAGTGGACGAGAAAGCGATCTTTGTGGCCAAAAATCTGCCTACAACTCAGTTTTCCACCGATCCAATTGAAATTTTTTTTAAATGTTCGTGAAGGTCTATATTTTGATGACGTGCTGCGTAAAAATCGTTATCAAGAATCCTTATCTACAAAACTCAATAACTCCGATACTTCATCCGTACATACCATAAATTTGCATGTCCCAGCTGAGTTGCCGACACTTCTTAACCCTAAACCGCAAAATTTTAAACTGTAAATCTAAAATATAGACCTTCACGAACATTTAAAAAAAAATTTCAGTTGAATCGGTGGAAAACTGAGTTGTAGGCAGATTTTTGGCCACAAAGATCGCTTTCTCGTCCACTGTGAATTTTGTAGATAACGATTCTTGATAACGATTTTTCGCAGCACGTCATCGAAATATAGACCTTCACGAACATTTTAAAAAAAACTTCAATTGGATCGGTGGAAAACTGAGTTGTAGGCAGATTTTTGCCCAAAAAGATCGCTTTTTCACCCACTGTGCGGCGCACAGTGGGCCGGATAGAAAAATTTAGGGACATTCGAACAAAAAGTCGACTTTTCGAAATTACAAACTAATGAATTTGTATTGCTTTGTAAGGATCTATGGACCTCGAAAATGAAGAAATTAATGAAATTAAATAAATATTTGAGTTACAATGATCATTTAAAGTTGATCGTTTTGAAAGTAGCATATTTCACCAGGCAGAATTGCTCAAGTTCTTTGCGATGTCCTCATCTTTTCGTCCCATATTTTCTCACAGTTTTTTTTTATATGATATAGAGCATCACTTCCCAATAAGAAATCGCATATTTTTTTAGTAATAACTAATAATGATATATTTTAAAAATAATTCTGAACGATTCATGACAGATTAAAAAAATCTTAAGATTGTAAAAAATTGTTTCTTTTCTTAAGGAAAGTAACTGATTCAACAACTACATAAAAATTTATAAAAATAACTAACTAACAAATTAAACAAAAAATATATTCTAACACGTATTATTCGAAACAGATTATTTTATAATATTTTTTAGTTCAAACCTCATTTCAATATCTCAAACGGTTCAAAAGTTATGCACCAATGTCCCGAAAAATTCTATCTAAATATCAAATTGAAATTATCGTATATAAATTACCATTTCTCAAGATTATTACGTGATATTGGAATGAAATTTTTGCCCAACTCTAACTGGGTAAAACCGCTGAACTTTGAACTGAAATCGTAAAACTTTTGATAACCCCGTAATTCTTGGGGTTATCATTTGGGATGAACAATTATTAAAAGAATTGGTAAACCGATGGCCCGTTCTCTCCTTTAACAAATTTTTCTTTCATGCACTGTATTTTTACCCTTCCGGTAATAAAGAAGCGAAGGATGATGGAAATGCGTACTTTGATTTTGCATTTAAAACAAAAAAGAATTCTCGAATGGTTAGAATGCACTGCAACGCAGGAAATGTCATCCGAAATGTCAACTGTCACGATATACCAGGATTTTGCGTTTTAAAATACCATCTCGCGAACACAGTTGCTGGCTTCGTGATTGATTTGAAATGTAGAATTACAAATTCGAAATTCGAACGGAAAGTTCACTCTTCGGTCTTAATTTAATACTACAATTAGTACGAGGATCGCATTAATTCGCAGATCGGAGATTATTTTCGCGTTTATAATTTGCAAATGCCTGCAGGCGTTTGGCACCCACCTGCGAAATTTCCGAATGGAAAGTTTTCCGTTTCTCCACTCGACTTGGACCTCCTGCAACGTCTGTTCTCCCCTGAAGAAGCCTTACTCGACGAGCCTAAGTATTCAATCAGCTTAGAGTCTAATTGTCTGTTTGTCTTTCCGAATTAACTGCTTAATTACAAGACAATCAGAGTGAGATAAAAAATGGACAGACTCGAAAACGAGTAGGCTCTCGAATCTCAAAGTCTCTGGAAACAGATTAAAACAGAGTTTAACAGAGTCATAAAGACGCTAACATGAGCTCTGTAGAACGACCTCGAAAACATCCTGTTATTCCTTTAAATGGACAAGATTTCTATTTTATCTTAATTAATAACCATATAGATTGTCCCTCTCTCCTTATGCAGATGAATTTTTATGCACCTGAACGTGCTTTGAGATCTCGAGCAGGTTTTCAAACACTTAAATGCAAATCCACATATGGATTAATAAATCCTATAAATCGAATTATTGTGAACTCCAATACTCTTTATAATAGTATTGATTATTTTAATGGGTCGTTTCAAACCTTCAAAAACATTTTACGCATGATTAACTTATAATGTCAATACCTCTATACCAACAGTTTTTTTTATGCATGTCCTTTGTTAGTAATTTATGTTAAGTCTTTTGTTATATTGTAAACATTTGTATAAATGGACCTCGGTCCGTTCATAATAAATAAATAATAATAATAATAATCACAATTGTTGATAACATTATCGCTAATTTTATGGTTTTACATTGCTTTCGAAGACTTGAATTTCCAGTTTTCGAAGCACTTGATAGAAGAATTAATTATTAACTGTGGAATGATATAAAAACAGCTAAGCGAGGGATTATGTAACTAATTTCTTTCTTCGCTTTTATTCGTAATACAGAAAGATATGTGTACAGGGTGTTTTTGAAATTATGACAAAACTTTATTCACCAAAGTTTGTCGCTGTAGAACGCGCAACAGTATTATAGTAACAGATTTATTTTTCTATGTAAAAGAGCTTCGGAGATTTCGAGGTCACTATTCGACGCAGTTCATTATTCTCTATAACTAAGCAATACATATGCCATTGAGTCTACATATCGATTGCTACGTGTTGCAACGTATTGCTACTTATTGCTACATATTACCACATATTGAGTTTTAAGCGTAGAACATTAAAAAGAACAGACGAAAATAGACAAACTGCTATTTTCTATTAGTACAAATACAATTAAGCCAGAGATGATTGAAAATTTGTTACTCACTATACGATAACCGCAAATTAATTAATAACAACGGTGGGGATGTTTATTTCATGCATGTATAACAAAAACGAGTAGATGTAATTTAAAACAGTAAAAACATTGGGAAATTTTATAGGGATATTGTTTAATTATTTTTATCCTATTAAACATATTAGGGAAGAAAATAAATGTCTATTTCACTCGAATTTGTTGCAATTCAGGTAGAAAAATAATATTTTACTTATCATTCTCACTTATCAAATATTATTTAATTCTAAAACGAAGCCTGTTATACATATATTCAAGAAAATATTATTAGGGAAGAAAATAAATGTCTATTTCACTCGAATTTGTTGCCATTCAGGTAGAAAAATGATATTTTACTTATCATTCTCGCTTATCAAATATTATTTAATTCTAAAACGAAGCCTGTTATACATATATTCAAGAAAATATTATTAGGGAAGAAAATAAATGTCTATTTCACTCGAATTTGTTGCAATTCAGGTAGAAAAATAATATTTTACTTATCATTCTCAATTATCAAATATTATTTAATTCTAAAACGAAGCCTGTTATACAAATATTCAAGAAAATATTTAAACTAGAGAACGAAAGCATAATCATAGACTGTAGAATTTTTTGAAAAATGTCCTTGCGCCATAATCATCGACGAGTTCGGATGAAAAAAAATTCTAGAAAGAGAAGGTTTTACTTCGGATCAAATTCGAAAATATTTATTCTATAAGAACACATTTCGAAGAGGTTTTTAAGGGTGACGTTTCTCTCGTAAGAAACGAAATGTAGAAGTTGGAACAGAATTTGTTTGAAAACGAATATTAATGTTTATTCGCGGTAGAAACTTTCGATAAGCCAATAGAACAGCGATGTTGTAGAATAGGATAGATTAGAAATTAGTCGATTAACCTCGTTCTCGCCTGCCCCGGCAATTACGTAATAACAGGATAAACTATAAACAGTCGGACGAGGACGTTCGCACTGAAAATACTTGCTCCGCGAGTCGCTCTGTGGTCTCCATTGATTAATTAAATATAAACACGATGCGCGAGGATACGGACAATCTCGCGGACGGATCGTTAGCGAGGAATATTTAATTGATTCTCGGTGATCAGCACGAGTCCGCGCGTTAGCTGACAGTTTATTGTCCCTCGCGGCAAGGTAGATTAGGTGAAAAGAAGGCCACGACGTAGTAGGCCAACGTGAGTATTGATTTCGGTCGGTAGGAGCTCTCTGCATCCGCGCTTTCAGTGTCATTTGAGTACGTCGTAGATACGGAAAAGGTGGAACAGATGTACTGAGGAGAACCGTTCTCATTCAGTAAAACTTCGTTTCACATGTTCGAATGAAAATTGTGAAAATATATATACCGTGGCCGCGGTACCCGCTCGAACGATCCCTTTCTTTTTTCTAATTCGCTTTGGAAATGGCACGATTTTCTTTTTCTCCCGCGGAACGGGGTTACGTCACGCGTAATTTACGGACACAATGCGAGTCCGAGTCGATCGAGTGACACGAATCTCGAGCGTTCGGGTCTGACAATGGGACCGGTTCCGGAAATCTTCACTGTATCATATGCGCTATCATATCATATGTCAATCCTAATTTATTACGAAATAATATGTGTAAATATTTTACGGAAGAATTACGTATGTTGAATACAACAAAATAAATTGGTGGCCCTCAAAACTTAATGCAACGTAAGAAAATGTTGAAAAAGAAAATTCACATTCGGATTTTTTTAACGTTTTTTACGTATTACAATTACTTCAAGTTCCATTAACTTGTAATTACGCGCAAAAATTACTGTAGCTTTAAAAAAAGTCGCATTACATTACTGTTGGCATTGTTCCGGCTGTCTATATTTTGTACGTGTTACGTTTATTTGTAGTTCCTCGAAAAATTTTTAATACGCAATTTTATATTCGTAATGGCAAATGTGGGAGAATCGACACTGCATGTTTAAACTTATTCTATTAAATGAAGAGATTCCCTGAACAAATTACTGTAGCTTTAAAAGAAGTGTTATATTTATTTGAAGTTCCTCGAAAAATTTTTAATACGCAATTTTATATTCGTAATGACAAATGTGGGAGAATCGACACTGCATATTTAAACTTGTTATATTAAATGAAGTAATTCTCTATAAAAATTAGTGTAGCTCTAGAAGAAGTGTTACGTTTATTTGAAGTTCCTCGAAAAATTTTTAAAACGAAATTTTATATTCGTAATGGCAAATGTGGAAGAATCGACACTGCATATTTAAACTTGTTATATTAAATGAAGTAATTCTCTGCTGCAAAAATTACTGTAGCTCTAGAATAAGTGTTACGTTTATTTGAAGTCCCTCGAAAAAATTTTATAACGCAATTTTATATTCGTAATGGCAAATGTGGGAGAATCGACACTGCATATTTAAACTTGTTCTATTAAATGAAGTAATTCCCTATAAAAATTACTGTAGCTTTAGAAGAAGATTTACATTTATTTTAAGTTCCTTGGAAAATTCTTGAAACGCAGTTGTATATTCGTAATGACAAATGTGGGAGAATCGACAATGCATATTTATACTTTTTCTATTAAATGAAGTAATTGCCCGCAAAAATTACTATAGCTTTAGAAGAAGTATTGCATTACTGTCAGTGCATTGTCACGGCTGTCTACGAGTTCGCATGCTAAAAGCCGTTAAAACCGTCGGAATAAAAGAAACAATTGCGTTAAATATGCGCGATTCCCAAGAAAGAGGATGGAACCACAAAGGATTAATTCCCTTGAAATTTAGGTCACGAGTTTCCTTTTTTCCGAGAAATATATCTTTTGTCCGCTCTGATACGTGTATGTATCTATTTAAGGAGTATGCTTTTGCAGTCCGTGTTCTTTGAGAAAAACTTTCCGGAAGATACAAATTCCTGGAACATCGCAATCAGCATGAATATCTTCGGAGTCTGATCTTATTTACATAAGAAAGAACGCTGAAAAGTACGAAAGGATGCTGTTTCAAAGACATGTTATCGAATTATGTCAATTGATTCCATCTTCTCGTTCAGGTGGAAGCATCTTCTTCAACGATGCAGTGTATTTTCCATGGAAATATCTTGCTTAAACATATAAATAAATTGGAATATAATTACACGATATTGGGAGTTTCGAGATATTCCTGAACTCGATCAATTTATTGTTCGAACAAAGAAAGGGATGAACTCAGGAGCCACGCGGCTATCGCAAACATTTGCATCAGATCCATCCTTACTGCGAATTCGGTGTTTATATTCGCGCGGAAATATAATCTACTTAGAAACGCAAGAACGAGATCTTTCCGTGCGTAGATCGAATTCGATTCAACAAACCTCAACGTCCAGATCTATCGATCTGAAATCGAATTTTCCTATTGTGATAAATTAGTGATATCATTTTCTTCAAGCAACGGCGGTGTTGAAAGCGCTCGAAAACATTTTATTTCTGTAACATGATTTCGTTGTAGTTGTTGTCTGACCAGGACCACCCTATATTTTATAATTTTATTTGTTTATTAGCAACATATTGATTTTTTCTGGTTCCGAATATTTTTTCTTGCGAACGGTGGCGCGTTATTAGAAATATCTTCAGACGTCGCTGCATCTGTCACAAAATTTAATGATTTAACTAAATTAATTTAATGTAATTCTTACGATATCGTCAAAAATTAAACGTTAGGTAGTGCTTATTATTTCAACATTATATGGAATTCATTTAGTGTTAATATAATATTGTAGGGAGAAGTCGTCTCCGAGCGACGAGAATTCCATCGAATGTCGCGTCGCTACCCTAGTACCACAAAATATTATATACACATTCATATAATATTAAAAAGAGATTCAATCTCTTCTTAATATTTAAATATACATACAATATTTATTTTATATTAAGTAACAAATATTACGAGAAAAATATTTTTTTCTAAATACAAAATGAATCTTTATTTAATATTAAAAATAGAATATTTTTTGTAATTTGAATCTTTTGTAATTTAAATCTTTATGTAATATCAGAAATTATTGTATAAAATTATATGAAATAATATAAAAATTTCTTAATTTTAATTGGATTCACATTTACTTTATATTTATTTAAATATCTAGTTTATATTATCTGAATATTTAGCTTATATTTTTTAAACATTTAATTTATATTTCTTGTACATGTATACAATATTCAAATGCAATATTTTTCTCATATGAAAAAATGTGGCTTAAAAAATATTTTTCCAATATTTGAACAAAAATATTTATCCAATATTTTCGTGCTACTAGGGTAATAACTGTAACGACGCAAAGATTCGATATTTGTTATTATGATTATCAATTGCGTTCCTCAGATTTGTAATATACGATTTATTATTATTCTGGTATGACGTTTGAAAAAGTAAAGACGTGTTTGATCTGAGTCGGAGATTTAAACGAGACAATTTCATTAATTGTATTTATTATATTTAAAATTAAATGTTAAATTGTCTGTGTTTACTGACGTGTTATTTTATTGACGATTTAAATGCTACAATATTCTTTTCCTTTAAATACATCAGAACAAGAAATATATTACTTAGACCACTTCCATAATGATGGGCACATGTATCAAGCGACCATAATCGCAAAGAATCATACGAGCCCGGTAATTAAACTGTATAAACTGCAAAGTAGAACCTACTTTTGCAACGTGCCAACTAGAGAGTCCCGTTCAACTGTGAATGTTATCCGCTTGTTTGACGCTGGCGAAAAATCCGAGTGAGCATGAATGAATTCGGTGAATTTGAATGAACGTTCGCCATAAAATCTAAGTGTTCGCTATCAACGCGTGCTTCCTGTTGCGACATTCATAATGAAACCGGTTCGACGTGAAATAAAATGCTAGCTCGCGCTGCGATCCACGGACTTTTAAACGGCTGCATAACTGGTCGGTAACCGGTTGATGGCAGAACCTTACACCGACATCTGTACGGAGGGCAGAAAACCGACGGCGACGGCGAAGCCGGCTAAGACTGGTTTCCCTTGGAAAAAGAAAGAAATACGAATAAAAGGGAATCGGTCCCGGCAGACAGCACCGGACTACGTCCAGTCAGATGATATCGTCCTTGTTGAGAATCAACAAGATCTCGTACCAAGGTCGATCCATGCAAGCGCGATTATGCTGCGCCTCCTGGCCGCTTCGCTGAACGGTCAGATCCGATAATCAGCCTACCGGAACTTTCTACAACCGTGATCAAAAGCTCGATACTTACCTGGCCACTGTTTCCGATCACGTGGCCAGAACTGTTGACGGATTCAATTATCTTTAAATCCACCTTTTTCGATTGTAAATAAATATTCGAACGCTTATGTCTCTGCTAGAAGTGTTTCATTGACGATAACCCAACAGAAAGAAAATGTTAAATCTTTCCTTTTCAATGCGACACTTGCGGAAAGAATACTGTATTGTTCAAAATAGAGAAACCTAGATAACAAAAGAATGATTTCAAGGTGTAAAAAACCCTATCTCTGACTTTATCTCTATCACTATGTATATACAGGGTGTCCCAAAATTCGTGTACTTCCCAGAAATGGGAGGTTCCTTGGGTCATTTGAAGCGACATTTTCCTTTACAAAAATGACGCCACCCGCTTTGTTTAGGAGTTATTAACAAAAAACACGGACCAATCAGAGCGCGGCTACAGCGGATTGATTCTGGCTCGGCCAATGGCGCCGCCACGCTAAGCGGGACCTGTCGCTGAGTCGGACTCCGATTGCTCTAGCCGCGCTCTGATTGGTCTGTGTTTTTTGTTAATAACTCCTAAACAAAGCCGTTGGCGTTAGTTTTGTAAAGGAAAAAATGTCGCTTCAAATAACACAAGGAACCTCCCATTTCCGGGAAGTACACGAATTTTGGGACACCCTGTATAATAGAATCGAGTCTGTTTGTCTGTTTGTGACATTTACACTAAAATTCATTAAAAAATTATTCCTATCTGTGTATTAATAATTATCGTAATAAATATATATTTTTCTAATCATTCTTCCTCCAAAAATTTCGTTTTTCAAAAATAAAACCTCTATCTCTATCCGAGATCACCTTGGTGATTGGAAATTTACTTATATTGATAATCAACCAGGATTTGTTATTACACGTGGACAAAGTCGCGGGTACAGCTAGTTATTAATAATATTATCGTTTCTGGTTTTAGATCTAATTTTACTAATCAAGCCATATTTCTATTTACCATTTCAATAATGATTGACCCTTAGCACTCGAGGGCGCCTCTGAGGTACCACTAAAAATCGCTGTACTATTATTTAAAATATTGTTTACATTATTAGATACGTCGGTACCTAACCAATTACTAAACATTTAAGTATTGTAGGAGATATTATATCAATTTCATATCTACCAAATTTTAAAAAATCATAGAGAATGGAAATATTCTGTCAAAAGAAACGTTTGATTTTCGAGATAAAATAGCTCCGAGTGCAAAGGATTAATAGACTGGGGATATTTATGCAAGATACTTTAATTCGTCAATTACAAGGCGCCAGGGAGCATATAAAAATGTCTTCCCATCTTCAACAATTTTAATAAATTCAAGATAACATGTGGCCTTTTTTAAATCGTCCTAATGTATCGACTGTTTTAAACCTCATCCACCTATTTCTGTCATAAGCGAAACAGAACCGATATATTCCGAGTTGTTTCATTGTTAAACAACGCAAATGCCACGTGGCAGCTAGACGACGAAAGTTAATACGCTTTTGATAATTTATCTATATAATAAAAATGAAATGCTGTTCGTTGGTCAAGACATCACGTGAGAACGGCTTGACCATTTTGGTTAATTTCTTTTTTAAATGTTCGTTGTAGTCCGAATCAAGTTTTTAGAGTAAAAAAAAATTGGAATTGTTGCCTGGAGACATGATAATTTGGGAAAAAGTGAAAGTGTTTTTTTCTTTGGAATTTTTCTACAAACTCAAGACCATAACTCTCGATTCAAACGACGAATATGCTTAATACTGTTTTTTGTTTTGTTCGTTATGATCTTGAAAAAAAATCAAGACAATTACGAAGGAAAGTCGGAAAATTCAGAAAAACTCCAAAAATCATAATATTTGTAACGGCACAAGTAGAGCAGCTTGACATTAATAAGTAGAATGATCACTCAGAAATACGTTTTTTTCGCATGTTTACTTTGAAATTAATTATAACTTTAAATTACCAATAGCTTTTCACAAATTCACAAAAGGATCACAAGCAAATTTATTAAAATTTGGACAGGACAATATCTGTCGGGTTAGTTAGTGAAACAATATTTATGGATTTGAATGAAACAAATTATAAATTATAAATTAAACATCAGGTTTTTCGACTTGTGTCCGCTTTGTCGCAACAAAGGTTTACAAATACGAATTCGCAAGGCGTTAGAGAGGGTTGATAATTGAGACCAAGTGTCAGCGATAAAACTCGTCTCCGTGCGATAATGTATCGATATACACTGTCATTTCTCGCTATAAATGTACATATGCAGACGCTCGACATCGGAATGGCCGGTATTTTTGCCTGTCCGACTTGAATGGACTCAAAGATCGAATCGTAAATTATTCGGTTGACAGCGGTAATAGACTATGACAAATTTCTCCGCTGATTCCCTCGGATCACGCACGCAACACGCAGAGTCGCGGAATCGCGCGTGGATTGCTCCCTCGAAGATAGCACGACTGTCGATCCTGAACGGGTTGGCACGGTACGAACGTGATAAATACTTAAGGCGAGCCATCTTCTTGCCAAATGCCCGCTCGAATACGCGCAGACGCGCGTGAATTTTTTAATGAACTGTCCTGGACCGTAGAGTCTCGTTTTCACGCTCGGCAGACTGTTTTAGCAATCCCTTTCTTAGCGACTTCCATTTACGGCTGAATTTGAAAGACACGGGGGAATGTAGCTTTCAATCTTTCAACGGTTTTATTCGGAACGCGGTGTCCGGCTGGTACGAACGATATTTCCGACCTGGATCAACTGTTCTTAGCCCTTGAGCGGACCATCGACGTGTACCTTAAAAGTGCAATCGCTCTAGTAAATTATATCCCAATAGAAACATCCTGTAAACAG
>CM052342.1:2716245-2737298 GCA_028455595.1 Lasioglossum vierecki | reverse complement strand
GAAGGTGATAGTGTTAATCATACTGGCTAATTCAATTGTGGTATTAATAGTTATTCTAATAGTTATTCAACAATACAGTGAAACACGTGGTATATAATTACTAGACTGCGGAACTGTATGCAAAATGAAAACTGCGAGGAACAAATGAATACTGTTCATAAGCAACAACTAATACATTGACGACCTGAAATTATTTTAATTTATCCACTGTTTTAAAATGCAACTACCCATTGTCATCATGTAGAGTTATGAATGTTTAGAATGACTGTGGACGCGACATTGGGACGCCAACGTGTTTGGCTCTTGTATGAAAGGAAGTTTACATTTTTAGTTTACATAGACATTTTTGACTGATATGATGGGGCAGAGCACTGTGTAGTTAACCTTCCTCTATCAAATGAACCCTTGTGCAGCTCAAAATATGCTCGTATAAGGGAAAAAAGCGACAGCCCGCAAACCCATGTTTTGATACAAAATCTAGTAAGATTCTAGTTACTTTCTAGTTATATCACGTGGTGACCCTTGCCTCTTAAACATATGCTATAGCAAAAACCAAAACACAGTAAACCCCAGCAAGTTGTCCCAGGTTAGACGACTTGATTCTTGTCCATGCCTACTCACTCCACTACCCGTCACCGCTGTGCCGCGCCGCAGGGCGACGGCTATTGTTCTCGGCCCAGGTATATCGGTGTGAACACTACTACATTAACACAACGAATCGAATATTCAAACATCTTAATGTTCATTACTTTTTAATGAGATTTTACTGACTTATTTAGGCATTCTTCTAATTACAACAAGACCAAACGCGATATAATTTCAATTTTATTTAGTACGATACAATTTCAATTTTATTCTTGTACGAAGAGATGAAATTCATGTCAAATGTACAGTTATACGGCATATTGTATGTGCAGGTCACGTTGTGCTTCGATGGGCTGCAACTCTGTTGATTTGCAAAATTCAAGTCTAATTCTTAGAGAACATATTTGCGAGATGTTTAGTTGTTTATTTAAACATATGCAATAGCATATGTTGAAGGTATCATAAATTATAAATTATGCTTCACATGTAGAGTAAATATGGGCCAAATTATATCGTGTTTGGTCTTGTTTTAATCAGAATAATGCCAGAAAAAAGCCAATAAAATTCTCATAAAAAAATAATGCAAAATAAACCATTTAGAATTGGCATTACATTGTGAGAACACGTGGGCCTTTAAACTGTGCCGGCGAACAGTCCCTTGGATAAGAATCAAGGGATTACTATAGTATGTTCCGCGCCGCGAGAGAGTTAATAAAGAGAAGATATTGAAAGTGACGTTGTTAGATTTTTTAAATCCTATACGCGCAGAAACGTAGGAGTTCCTTTAAAATATTCCTACAATCATGAATGCATAATATACACAGTCTAACAGTTACAAGAACTTACCCATAATTAACGAGTAGATGTAATTTTATAGTGAATATTCAGTTCCCTACTGAAGATTACGTTATCTAAGAGCACAGGAACCTTCCCAGAATATTCCTATCCAGCCTAACCTGAACTCTATCGATTTTCGGTGAAACGATTAACAAGGGTAATTTATTCGTTAGACAGTAGGATATACTTTAAAACTCATTTATTGAACATGACATAAAAATCACGATACATAATAATAGATAAACCGAGTCTATTTTAAGTTCTCAAACTTTAGATATATTAATCATTTATTATCTTCGCGTTGTGAAATATCTTATCAAACGCTAACAGATTTATTTATTTCGTACAAGTTTACGCATGGTGAAGATCTTGTGGAATGTGCACCCGCCGTAGTGGTTCGCTTCGTTCAAGCGAAAAACAAATTCTCGCCTAGAATTCCGGGTGAATCCGCGGTACTTTCGACAACGAACGTCTCTATATTAAAATATTTCGTCGCGGCTTCTTCGCAGAAGCAATCTCGATTGCAGGGATATGCGGGCCCCGTCCAATATGTACCCGGCTGTTTCGGAACAGGTCGGAAAGAGTTGAGCAGACTTTTGTCATCCTTATCCGAAGCGGTCGAACCGCAGGAACTGGTCCGAGTCTTTTCTCGACTGTTTCCGACCTCGTCCGAATCACTCGAACCATCCGAAACAGTCGGGTTAGCCAAATGTATCGAGTGAAGCTGTTACTTTTCCGAAGATTCAAAGGAACGAAAGGAACTTCGAAGTGTACGAAGTTTCGAGGTCTTCGAGTCGTGTGAAGTTGTAGCGTCACGAGTTTCGTGTTATGATTTTCGACAAATAAGAATATAAATAAAAAATTCGATAGACCTTTCTCGCAGAATATACAAGAAGAAGCTTTAATTCGAAGCTTCGAAACTTCGGTTCTCACCGCCCTCGAAGTTTCTGAAATCGAACCTTGGATATTCGAACGCGTCCGATCTTTCCCGAGCCCGAAATTTCGGACCCCGCACAACTTTTGTCATTCTTATCCGCAACAGTCGGACTGCAGGATCTGGTCCGAGTCCTCTCGACTGTTTCCGACCTCGTCCGAATCACTCGGACCGTCCGAAACAGTCGGGTTTAGTCGAGCACTGGCCCGAACGCGTCCGATCTTTCCCGAACCCGCGCATCCTTACTCTTGAAACACAGAAATCGGTCGTGGAGGGTAGAAAAGAAAAAGGAAACGAGCAACAGTCACGGGTTCTCAACCAGAGAAGCCGCAATTCGTACAAAAAGAGAAACTGAAATGAACGGAGAAATAAATACGCTAGACCGAAATACAAGAGGAGATGATAGGAGCTTGGTGACGGCAGAATAAGAACCCGGCCGCGCGCTAAAAAAAAATGACGGCAGCCGGTCGTCACAATTTTCTCGTTTCTCGAAATCCTTGGGGATTTTGGCAGTGACATTCAATCGTCGTGGATGAGGAGAAAGGGCTCTAATTGGCGATTCATTGTAGCGGTGCCAGTCTGAAATCGATCTGTCAATATATTATTTTCTCGAGCATCGATCGTTCTACGTGTAACAACGAGAAAAAGAAGAAAGGCTGCGTAAAAAAATATTTATCGAAAATCTATCAATAACGTATTAAAAATAAACGATCGTTCGAACGTCTACGAGCAAAGAAAACACATTTTTAGTCCTTCTCTCCTCAGCCACACGCTAAAAATCAGCTCTCAAAATGTCCCGAGTCAGGTATAACGAATAATTATAAAGTACTTGAAATAGTAATACAAAAAATAGTCAAGTCGTCGAATAATAAATATACATATATATATGTGTGTTTAAGTGTGTATATATATATATTTATATATAATATATTTCATATAATATTTATATATATATAGCTTTGTAATCGTGCGAACATTGTGACCGTGGAGTGAATATGGTCCGGGCTTCGGAGAAACAGAGACAACCAACCATGTGAAAAACCGTCTGTCTATTTCGTAGCTTTTTATAAGTTCAGCACGTTCAAAAAATAACAAACGAGCTACGCGCGACTCTACAACGGTCAACAAGATAAAATACTATCGGTATATATATAAAAAGCCAGGAAACCCGGGGATGCGCCCGATTCACGTTTACTCCGCGGTCCGAGGCCGCCGTAATAAATAGATCGTATTATCTCGTCAATCGTTAAACTCTAGTAACACCATTGTTTAATTTCTTTTCTCTCGTCAGTACAAATCATCCGACGGGACGCGAGAACGAGGTTCGAGGGGGTATTTACGAACGTCCGAGGACATCCCCCTTGAACCTCCGCGGGCTCCCGACATCCCGTCAAGCACCACAGTGTAATCTGATCGGTAATACAACTTTTTTTTGCCTTTTCTCGCGTTTTTTTTACTTTTAAATTTATCCTTCAGTGTCTCTAAAGCAGTCTTACGTGTAACGGCAAACTTGTTCGCGTTATTAGTCCATCGCGCCTTCGTGGAGTTCTTTCCTCTTTCCGACGTCTCTTCCGCTTGTATACGCTGAATTCTGTGGTTGCAAGGCAACAAACTCGTTGTTTAACCATTCATTGAATTTTAGAGTATAGCATTCACGTATTTGCCAGATCGAAAGTCATCGAAACAAATTCGAAAGGCTCGGAAAATAACGCAATTTAACCAATGTCTCCTATGTTAACCCTTCGCACTCGGAGCTATTTTAACTCGAATATTAATCGTTTTATCCGACCTAGAATAATTCCATTCTATATGTTTTTTTTTCATTTTAAATGCGAAATTGTAATAACAGCTTAGATGTTTAGTAATTTATTAGATACTAACAGATTTAATAATGTGAATAATGGTACAGCAATTTTTAGCGGTGACACACTGGGTCTCTGCTCGAGTGCTAAGGGTTAAAGAATCAGTAATGATAACTTTTATTATCGTTCTTCCTTACAATCACAGAATTTGTTTCTCGAGTGCATTAAATCGTTAAGTCGTCGTGATTCTTGCGAGAAATGGTCTCTCTTACACACTCACTCACTCACTCACTCACTCTCTCACTCTTTCGTTACGAGGCAAACGTTGATGAAATTTCGTAGCCAATAATTCACGAATACAGCCGAAAGTATTGTACATGTATATAGTTGACTCACGCCAATCCCGGATGACGAGCAGCTTCGATAATCGACCGGAAGAGTCGAGGGGAAAAATCTTTTAATCCCCACCGGTTCTCTGCTCGTTCCTCCCGGTCCAGAAACGAGGAAAGAACTTCCCGCCTCCGCCCCTGAAAAAGAAAAGATCCGCGCGGCGATCGACGGACAATCGAAGCGTTCTATACTCGAAATTCCTCTCCTCGCGATTACAACGTCTCTACCTCCTCCTTGTGACCTAACTCCTTTCTCATCTACTTCATCGTCATCTTATCTTTTTTTTGTCGTTTTGTTTTCTTTGATCGTTGCAAAATAATTCTACCTTATAGCTTACGGTATCACAGAGTTACACGCGGTATCGCTTAATTGCTCCCACTTCGTAAATTTCGCGAAACGATAAGAACAACAAAATTAGAGATTAACAAACGTGGACGCAGAAGATGTCATGTTCTGATCTCTCTCTCTCCCTCTCTCTATCCTACGCGCGGCTTAATACTGACCAATTGCAAGCAGTCGGCGCTTCGTCGAAAGATCCAACGAATCGATGATACAACGAATTATAAACAAAAGAAAAAGAAAGAAACAAGAATATATATAAGAAAAATGTAACCAGACGTTCTTTGGAATTTGAATGTCTCTGTGATTTTTCGGCCGATCCCTTTCGAAAAGACCTCGTTCTGCGTCCGAATTTCGAGAACACTTCGTCCATGAAAAGTTAGTGCACGATAGAACGAACAAGGAAAATTGAATCGCTGTTCATCGACGCGGTTATATTAGACAAGGAGTCAACAAATTCTTCGTAACGATTAATCGAAATACAATCAGAATCGAATACCTCGGGCGCGGGACAGAGGGAAAGCGCCAATGCACCTCGGGTGCGTTGCGAGGATCGTCTCAAGAAAATATTCTCTTCGACGACAGCCTCTTCGTCTAGCCCTCGTCTTCCGTGAACACTTCCGGTTCGCGTCAAAACGATACCGTGGATCCGATCTACGCAGTCATAAACAGAAAAAGAATAGTTTTTTTTAACGCTCCAACGGGGCGCGTTGCAATATTCATCATGGCGGACAATGCATTATCTTCTTTCACAGTGAATTCCACACAATTTCCAATCTGAACACGACTTTAATTCAAAGCGAGATTAAATTTTCAGCATTAATGTTACTTCTGACAAGACTGATAATCATTCGCGACCAAGTTACCCCTTTCGAATATAAATACTTTTAAAAAAAGATTCAAATACATTGGCAAAGCGAGATTAATTTTGCAGCATGAAATGCTTTCACCTTCAATTTTGTCCTAAGCATGATACATATTACTTCTGACAAAACTGATATAATCATTCGCGACCAAGTTACCCCTTTCGAATGTCAATAACTTCAACAAAAAAAAAAGATTCAAATACATTGGCAACTCGTGTGTACACACGTTCGAATGTAAAATAAAGTAGAAACTAGTTAGAGAGTTCGTTCTAACCACGACTGCTCGAGGATCCAGATCGACCTGTTTTTAAGTAAATTAGCCCCAGAAGATATCGTTTCGTCGCGGTGTGCAAACCTGACCGCGCACCTCGACCCAATCAAGGGGTTTTTTACGCGTGTAAGTACGACTAAATCACGCTTCGAAACGCGGATTGAACGTGAGTTCAAAAATTAAAGTTTTCCGCTTAGGCTTCCGTTCTCTCGCTGGCTCACCTAGATTCGTTTTACCGATCTGTCTGTGAACCGTGATCACACGCATTCGCGAACACGTCCCACCGCAGTTTTTTGCAACACGCGCACACATCCCCTTCGTAGGCAGCGAGTAATCTTAACGATGTGAACGAGCATTTCCGGTCGTCCGTACACGAGAAATCGAGAACCTCCTACATCACCGGAACCCCATTCGTTGTTTCGACACGAGCTACGCCCCGGTCTAAAAGTCGCTGATTCGGTGTCTGTGTCCCAATGCTTTAACCCACATACGTTCCTCAGGGTGAGAATTCAACCATTTAATGTTTTCACATACTGTTAAATTATTCATCTTTTTATGTCGACGTCGTCAGATGTATTTCTTTAAACTGTCACGCTATAAATGAAACATAATGCGTTGATTTAACGTGTAAAATAAAAATGGGTAAATTGTTATCCTAGTCACTTTAATGCAACTTTTGTTTGAGGAGAGCATGAGGGTTAAAGACACACGTTTACTACAATTACCATTTGTACGATCGAAAGGCAAGACGTTCTCTCGCGAATGACAATCGAGCAAAATAGTTGTACCAGGGGATGGTACTCCACACGGAAACTGGTAATTATGCGAGTGATGAAAATATGAGAAACAGAAACCTGGTAGCAGTGCTGTTCAACGAATTCCGGAGCTCGGCGGACTTCATCCACTCTATCATCGTTAATTGTTCTTACTCTGCCTCGAGCCTGTCCCGACTCCGTTCTCACAGATCAGTGCTGTCTTAGCTTCGAATCTTTCCCCACGCTGTCATCACTCCCCAATGTTATTATCATAATGATAGAATCGTTCCTCAGCACCCCAGTTGCAACTCAACTTGAGCCCAGCTTGAAATACAGCAAAGTCGCGATTCTTGTCAAATAGCCTGTGTTCTGCACAGACAACTATCGCATACCGATATTATTTCTTTGTGACTGCGTCTACCGCGCTGTACTCGTCCCGCGTGAATCAAATTTGCAATGGACAGCAGCAGCACTAGGGCTATTACTTTTCCGGAGCTTCGAGGAATCAAAAGATCCGGAAAAACGAAGGGAACCTCTTAGGGAATCGTATGAGGTGATAACTCATGAGTTTGATGTTATATCATGAATTTTGACAAATGTACAATTTGACAGAATTTTCGCAGAACACAAGAGATTAAGAAAAGCTCTGATAAGCTTGAAAATCTTCGACCCTGAAAGTAACAGCTCCCAGACAGCACTGAATCTCTGTTCCCGGAGAATCTTTTCGGAAGAGTGGTTCACCTGCGTTCGCAACCGAGTCGAAGAGCGGAAAGCAATGTGTACTCGTGGCTAGCGATAGTCACAGAAACTCGCCAGTAGAACTCTAATACGCGCGATAATATACAACGAAGGAACTAGCAGATTCTTGTTTCATTAGGTCCGGACATATTGAGATCCTCTATCGATCCCGACTGGCCATGAACCCCTTGCGACTCGCGCACAGCCTACACAAAACGCGATTCTACGTATGTATGTACACTTTCCGAACGTGCACCCCCGAGCGACGACTATTCCATCGCTATTATGTACCTCTTTCGCTGGATTCTCTTCTTGTCGTCGTTCCTCTTGGTCTTCTATGACGATCCGATCACGGCCAACCCCGTGATCCCCGATCGTAATACAATCCGCTCGCAAAGGAGCTGCGAACGAGCCAGCTCGAAGGATTACGTTCCTCGACGCCGCATCTTCTTCGTCATCATCTTCCTCTTCGTCGCGGAGAAGAGCATCGACCTCAGCCGCGCTCTCTCTTAATCATTCCCTTTCTCCATCGTCCTAAACAGATTCTCACAGTTATCCAAAGGAATCAGCTTTGGGTGGATTCTCGCGAGACTTAGATAGATCAGCGGGTGTTTTGGTTTTATTATTTTTTTTTTTTTTTTTTGAAAAGGGGAGACGCGAGCGTGCATCGACTCTCTCGTTCGAAAACTAAACTCGAGGGAACCCGATTTTTCGCTTTATTTTTCCCCATTTATGGATTTATCCGTCCTCGGCTAGCATGTACTTGGTCTCGTTTTTTTCCGTTCGTCCTGCGTCTCCGTGAGCAACGTGCCGAAAGGGGTAGAAGGGGGGAAAAGTTGATCGAGCGAAAGGAACGTAATATTTTTCATTCTATTCTCGCGACGTCACTGCGCGAGGAGAAACCCTAGAGAAGAGAGCACGGCAACCTACTGGTTACGCATATTCGACAGCTCGCGAAGCCCACAGCTGCCGCTGCTCGCCGCACGATCCTTCGGCCTTGAACATCACGAACTCAAGCGAGAGGCTCCCTCTTCTCGCGAGTCGAGCACACCGGAGAACTCGAAGCGGTTTCTTGACCTTCGAGAATCATTCACGATGCTTCCGCGAGTCGTTCTTCCGTCTTCAAGGATCTTTTCACAGCGACCGTGACCGTCTGTCATTTCTTCTTTTCTCAACTTGCTTCTTCTTTCTGGCGTTACGTTCGATTCTTCGTCATCGTTGTTGCGTTGTCATGTTCACGGTTCCTCGATCGCCACGGGCAAACGACACGCAGGAATTCTTCTTCCAGTATGTTCTATCCACGATCTTCTTCTTCTTCTTCTTCTGCCTTCTTCGTCTTTGTCTTCTTCCGGTTAGCCAAGGTTTTGTTTACCATGCCGACGCCGGAGGATCCGGGCACGATCGTGCCACCGCCTCGTTCCTCGCTTCAGTCGCGGTAACGGGTGCGGAGGTGCGTCGGATCTCGATCGGTTTCGAGCCGGAGATTGGTGGTCGGCCCAAAACCCCTTGACTGTTTCACGACAAGTTTCGCTGGTCCTCCCCGCACTCCTCAGCCTTCCTCAACGACCTCTTCAGCTTGTCGACCAGACGATTGTGAAACTTGTTCAGGGAGTTCGAGCTGCCGGTCTTCGGCGGGGACGAGCCTGTACTTTTACTCGGGCTCTGCAACGAGGACTGCGACGCCCTCGAGGACGTCCTCGAGAAATGACGGGAGGTGAGAGGCACCGAACGATGCGCCGGGGAGGTCAGGAAGTCCGAACCCGGTGACGTAGACAGCGACGGACCCTCCGACTTTGAGCATTCTGACACCTGAAACAAACAAACGGTATCCCATTCTTTAGACATTACCGCCAACCAAATCTCCTTCTCCCTCGCCTAGATGCCGGGTCCGTTCGGACCCGTACCCGCGCGAACTACATTAACCCTTAGCACTCGTGGGCGTCTCTGAGGCACCACTAAAAATTGCTGTACCATTATTTAAAATATTGTTTACATTATTAGATACGTCGGTATCTATTCAATTACTAAACATTTAAGTATTATTGGAGATATTATATCAATTTCGTATCTACCAAATTTTAAAAAATCATAGAGAATGGGAATATTCTGGGTCAGAAGAAACGTTTGATTTTCGAGGTGAAATAGCTCCGACTGCAAAGGGTTAACATCCATTTATCCGCACAAACACACGGAATGTATTCGTTCAGCAGAAACCAGTAAACAGCGGATTTGATACTTTTATGACAACAACGAGTAGGTATAATTTGATACATTCAATGGATTACACGAATTTTCAAATACTCTTATACAATTTTCAATCTGTTCAACATACTAGCTGAACCCGACAGACGTTGTCCTGTCCAAATTTCTTTAAATTTGTTTGTGATTATTTTGTGCATTTGTGAAAAGTGAAAATTTGTTAACAAAGAAACGTTTTTTTTTTCGATTTTGCAGACGTTCGTTTTTTTATATTTTGAAATATGATACAAGAAGAGCTTTTAGTTTTTCCCGAATTTTACATTTTTCCTTCTAAAACCATACACGGACTATTACGAACATTAAAAAAAATGTAGCCAAATCGGTCCAGTCGTTCTCAAGTGATACGCTTACCAACGAACAGCATTTGATTTTTATTTATATATTTATATATTTATATTTATATTATATATTTATATAGATGTAGATTGACCCTAAACAATTTGTTAATGTTTCTCTAAAAAATTTCTCTGAATGTTCATTCTTTATTCGCTAATACATTAGTTTGTAGTCTCGTAATGAGAATTTGTGCAAACATGTTGAATACAGAAAGTTTTTAAATAGTCTATAATATGTTTGGTCGACTACACAAGGGTTAAGACAGAAAATCAATTTTCATGTCACTCCAGTTTCTCGCAATCCAGGTGAAACATTTTTATTTTGCATAAAGATCTGCTGTCTACCGATTAGGCAAACATTCTTCATTGTACATATTTGTCAGACGCGTATCGGAAATCTATTATTGAAGTAAATATGTATATTGTACAATCAAACAGAAACCATTCCATCTCTGTGGCACAGTATAAATCGACCTTTAAACGGAATGAAGAACGAAACAAACAGTGGCAGAGTGATACACAGCGACAACTATCTCTCAACTTCTCTGTCTCCACCCTCCTCGCTAATCAACGACACCTCGACTCGCCCCTTATTATCCCAGCACACGTCGCGCCGTCTAATGGGCAAAAATAGAAAAAAATCAACCTCTTCGTCAATAAAAAAGAACTACGCACGTGTGATTGGAAATAGATGGTAAAAGTTGTATTTTTAAACGACCGTCGTCGTTTATAATCCCATTAATGATGGGATTTTAATCCAATTAATAATGAATCTAGAATATAATCACTATCTTCTTCTTTTGAAGTGGAACTAAGGAGATGTTCTTTATTCTTGACTGATTCATTGACAATGAAAATTGTACTGCTATTATAATTAGACTGCGGATTGTATGGATAATAATGAAATGGAAATTCATTTTTATTCTTAATATATGTCATAAGTTGAAAATTTTTCTAATGTTTAATTTCCTAATATATTTCTTAATATTTGTGTATCGTATTTCTCAGTATATTTTCATAGGTAATGTTTAATTTCTTAATATATTCTTGACGTATTTCTTAATATATTTCATAGGTAACGTTTAATTTCTTAATATATTTCTCAGTATATTCTTAGCGTATTTCTCAATACATTTCATAGGTAATGTGTTTAATTGCTTAATATATTTTTTAATATATTTCTCAATATATATTATAGGTAATGTTTAATTGCTCGATATATTTCTTAATATATTTCTTAATATATTCTTAATATATTTCTCAATACATTTCATAGGTAACGTTTAATTTCTTAATATATTTGTTACTATATTCTTAGCGTGTTTCTCAATATATTTCATAGGTAATGTTTAATTGCTTGATATATTTCTTAATATATTCTTAACGTATTTCTCAATACATTTCATAGGTAATGTCTTTAATTGCTTAATATATTTTTTAATATATTTCATAGGTAACGTTTAATTTCTTAATATATTCTTAAGTATTTCTCAATACATTTCATAAGTAATGTGTTTAATTTCTTAATATATTTCTCAATATATCTCTTAATATACATATTTCTTAATATATATCACAATAAATTCTTCTAATGTTCGTCATAAATATAGAAAAATTGCTGTCTAATTATGAGTAGAATTAAATCAGTAGACAGATTAAAAAATGTTAAGAACATTAATGGATTAGTTGCGAACGGAAGGCGGCGATAATTGCATGGTACTCGGCGGAACGAAAGCCATTACGAATGTTTATCGAACGTGCTCATCATCGCATTCAACGCTGATCACCAACTCATCTTTGCTTCCCGCAGAGAAACGCGAAGACCGGTCTACTTTCACTTCGATTCTACAATTTATAGCCGAGTCTCGCGAAGATGTAATGAAGGTGCTTGCAAATTCGTTGACTTTCGAATTGTGCCGCATTTTGGAAATATTACCGGATGATCCACCTGCGACGTATCGCGGACAGGAACACTACGGGAATCAACCAGCAAACGAGTGCATCGCGTCAAATGCATAATCAAAGCCGCACGTGTGCACGTGCGCCATGACCGCGGAGGCGCGATGAATTTCTCGCTACAGTTTCCCATACACACATCCCCCTCGCCGCTCTGGGTTACGCGCCATTGCATAACACGGCTGACACA
The DNA here is from genome assembly GCA_028455595.1 of Lasioglossum vierecki. Lineage (NCBI taxonomy): Eukaryota > Metazoa > Arthropoda > Insecta > Hymenoptera > Halictidae > Lasioglossum > Lasioglossum vierecki. The sequence continues at coordinate 2,725,041 of CM052342.1, read as the reverse complement.
CAAACACAGGTGGATCATGACACGTGGCCTTCCATCGGTTGAAAATAATAATATTCCGACGCAAGGATTATCGGCAACGATTTTTGCACGGCGTGCTCGCTTGGAATTCTATCGGGATTACCGCGCTATTTTGGAACAAGAGCCCCTCGATAATATTAGACAGTAGTGCTTTAACCCTTAAGGGGATATGCAACCCTGTAAACCTAATAAAATGGAGCAAATCAAAAGAAATGTTTTAAATGCATTTCTAAAAAAGATGTTTAAAAATGCATTGGAAGCAATTTGGTCTACACAGTTTGGTGGATTCGATAATACCGCGTAACTTTTGTTTCCACATTTTTTAAATATCTACAATTTATGTTATTGGCGCACTGGTTCGATCCGTTTTAGAAATATAGCAATTTTTCAAAATTTACATGAAATTTAATTTTCAACGTTTCGGTCTTGGTTCCAGACCATTATCAAGAATATCTAAATTTCTGCATTGCGTCTGTAAAGAATTATTTGCAATGTATTGAATTGTTTGTAGAAAGAATATTTATTATAGTAAGAATTGCTTTTATAAGACTCACATGCTTATATCAAATATTAATCGAACTTGTTTGAGGTTATGTGAGAACGTGTTGACTCCATGCTGGTGACACAAGGACTAAGTACCCGTTAAATTTTTAAATATCATTTGTCGTTCCTGAGATATTTCACGCGAAGGGAATATTGGAATTTTTTCAAGGGATCACGTTTTTGAAGTAACGAGTCCTTGCTAGTACACTATGGATCTTTATGCAAGATAAAAATATTCTGCATTGATTGTGGCAAGCAGAAGTAAACAAAAAATTGATTTCATCCCTTAACAACTTTACTGCGTTAAAAACAACATTACGATATTCTGAAATTTTTCTAATTCTTTACTGTTTTCACTCATCCAATTTCTTCATAAATGCATAAAGATCCACAGTCTACTCGGTAGTATCACATTTATTAACCCTCGAGAAGAAATACTCCGAAACAATTAAGAGAACTAATACGAAAACTTAAGCACATGTCGGAACTGAATTTTACAACAACGCGCAATAAATTAATGAATATATATGCAGAATTAATAATGTCTGAGCCAACAAAAGATTAACGATCGTTCCTACTTTTTGCATCGAGATACCACTCGATGGAGCGACCGCCTTCGAGAAACGAATGAATGCGACGCACTGTGATCTGAAAATCAGTTCTAGCGCGAATTAATTATTATGCGAGGAAAAAATTGACATTTTGTGTAAAAATTACTTTGAAATATTTGAGTAAAGTAAATAAAACATAATTTGCAATACTGACTACTTATTTATTAATATAATAATTAAGTGTTACAAATATAGTATAGAAGATTATGATTCACTGTCAGAGTCATTCCTTTCGGTAAAAATAGCCTCTAGTAATCCACTAGTAATCCTTTCGTTTGACACTAGAACTACCAGACCAGTCAAAATGACTGGTGCAAACTTTTTTCGATTAGAAATATTAAACGTATAAATATGTTTCTTTGAGAAATTTTTTTAGTGAACTTCTCTATTATAGTACATACTTAAATATCGCCTGAACGAAATCTAAATAAATAAAATATTGTCATTATTAGAAGGCAAGGTAAGCCAAATGCGTTTAGTGCTCGGTAGTTCTAGTGTTAAAATCCTTCAATTTGAACCATTCTTCGAACAACTCTAAGCGGGTGATACGTTTACTAAAGTATTAAAATAAAATGATCGCGGATGAAGTAAGCTTTCAAATTAAATACTTCTCAACGCGTGCAAATTTTGTAAAACTTACGACATTCTCTAATAATTTTTCTTAAAAAGTATAAATTCATAAAATATATCATAAAGTGTGCGAAGGAAACGTAAACCTACCATTCCCAGAGTTACAACCATACTGATAATATCATATATAACAAGATATTAACAAAATTTATACACACTTCAATTTATAATTTGTGACAATTCAGCAACGCAGGAAAATAAAATGTGCTTACTGGAATGTTGACAGTCTTGCCAACAATAATACGGTGATGTGATTTACTCATTTTGCTTTTGTTATTGTAGTATACATATCAAACTATCATACAAATATCAATTTTAACAGATTTACGTTAGTTGTTTTTTTAAATTTATTCGCGCTAGAACTGACTTTCAGACCACAGTGCGACGCAAGATCGCGTGCGATCCTTTCTATCTGCGTCGCGGAAAATTGTTTATACGATCATTGACGCGAACAATACGAACCGATAAGAAAAACAAAAAATAGGAAAAATCTACTCGATCTTTTTCAACTATGAAAACTTTCGTTATCAGTGATGTACAAGATTACAACATGAATAAGGTATTCGATAAGGGAGTCCCCTAGCGAGAAGTCGTGCAGCGCGTTATGAAATTGAGAATCGAAGTTGCGCAATCGTACGTCACACCGACGAGGAGGCGTTTGGCCGAAGATATCGTTTTTATCTAGATGAAACAAGAATGTTGCCAATTAAAATCTATCTGCTAAACAAATTCAATAATCCAGTAAAGTCTTGTGATTTTAGTCCTCTGCTATCTAGAAGTTAAATTAGACGTTTTTGCTGGATAAAGAATGTACACATGTCTTATCGTCTTTGGAATCGCCATTGTCATAACTAGACAACGGGTTTTATGCATTTATGACGAAAACGAGTAGGCCTAATTTAAAGCACAGTGAAAAGATTACAAGAATTTATGGAACATATTAACACTAGATTTACTGAGCTCTGGAAATAACTGTTTCACATTGTTTTATAGATATAACAAGAACGTGTCTATCAAAATTATTGGCCATTTTTCCAGAAAATATACCCAAAGAAATAAATTTGGTAAATAATTCCTCAGGGAAGCATCTTTACAATCTTAATAATCGCAAATTAAGGAGACTGTAAACCTAGTGTTAAGAATGAAAATAAATTTCTATTTCACTCCAGTTTATTGCAACGCAGGCAGAAAATTATTATATTTCAAAAGATCCGTTGTTGAGTCATAACTGTTACACGATCGTAAAATAAATCACTTCAATTTTCGGAACCCTAAAATCAGGACCCTTATTGAGGCAAGCTGTCAAGTGCACAATACAATACCGAACGGAAACTAGCTTTAACTTCCATAAATTGTTCAAGTACAAATTTTGAATGTTACATTAACTTGTTACATGTTCTTCTCAAGTATGGAATACTACAGCCGTACTAAACTGCGACTTTGACCGACGGTTTAAACTTTTGCCATTACATAATGCTAATCGTTTCGATGTTAACAGAGTTGATAACAAAGTTAATTAAGCACCGCCGTAACCTTTAACTAAGCGAGTATAAACGACTGTCCCACAACGTGCCGATAATATTAACCCCTTGAACGACAATTTATTTTCAGTCAGCACTGCTATGGCAGACGATTTAATTTATTATCTTTAATTTTTAAAGATTTTAATTTTAATTTTAAAATTTAATTTAATGACTTACACTCATTCAATAATTTCTGGCGAGTCCAGCTCGTCATTGTCAGTTTGTTCAGGAAAGTTTATGACGAGCTGGACTCGTCATTTCCGTTCAAGGGGTTAATTACTAAAACGCAGACGTTTGTGCAAAATAAAAATTACAAGAAATGAATTGACAATACATCGACATTCTGAAATTTTGTCGGATCTTCCAATGAAAAGTAAAAATTGTCTGCATTAATTGCAAGTGTCACGTCCGTTATTTAAAGCCAAATAATTTAATAAAAATTTCAATAAAATTAAATGTCTGAAGCATAATTATAATAGAACATAAAGCAAGCTTTAAAATGACATAGAACTCATAAAATCAAGGTAAATATTTGTTGGTATAAAATTGCAATTAGAACAAAGGAACAAAGATGCTGCATTTATTTCTTTACAACCTAATAGTTTACGCTTAATAGGATAATTAAAAGAAGAGTACGATTTCTATTTGGCTCCAATGTCCTGCAATCAATACGAACATTTTTTTATTTTAAAGGTGAAGCTTGTTTCTGGATCGGAAAGTGAATACGAATTTATGATTTCGGCGCAAGGTTCGATCAATTTTACACAAGGCGGCAAATGTGCAATTATTTCTAAATGTATCTTGACGTTTCAATCCCTGTGTGAATCATTTTCATAAAGAACATATATTGCGTCTAAAAATAATGTAAAAGAATTATATCATGGCAAATAAATTTAAACCACAGCCAGGTTAATCAACAGGATCAACAAAATTAATGTACTTACTTGCTGCGTAACAAAAAGAGAAAAAAACATAAAACAAACACTAAGAAATGTAATATATAATAATAATAAAAATAATATAAGTCTTTTACATTATTTTTAGACGCAATATATGTTCTTTATGAAAATGATCCACATAGGGATCGAAATGTCAAGATACATTTGGAAATAATTGCACATTTGCTGCCTTGTGTAAAATTGATCGAACCTTGCGCCGAGATCATAAATTCGTATTTTTTTATTGTGCATGAAGATCTACAATCTGGTATTTAAGTTCTTCAGATTCTCGGTAAATCAGTAGAAATTTGCGCAGTCTGCGACAATGTCTACCAACGAATGTTTGCGATCGCATTCCGGACAACGGATGCAAGGAGATCGACGCGCGTTTTTCTTCTGGCGTCTTCGTCAGCGATGTGAGACTGTCAACATGAGTTACCTCACCGAGCGCACGCCGCGCGCCGAGCGAAATAAACTCGCTGGCTGTTTTGTCATCCGTTTGCCGGTGCAGCTTTCATCGCGCGTAATTAACCGTCTGACTAAGTGCGAAATTATTTTTAATCGACATTCCTGATCCCGTATGGCTCGGCCGAGATATTCCCGGTTCAAATCCGCTGGACATTCGCGCGCGAGTCTGAATACCAAACGAAACAGCCCGATGACGCTCGTCGAACGAGACTCGCGTCAACATTTCGGCAATCGAACCGGTTTCGTTCTCACTTGTCCTCTATAATTTCACGAATTAGCCATTCTTGAAATTAGGAGCCCGATCGTCTTCGTTCGGGACCGTCGAATCCGCGAATTCACCCCTAGAGGAATATTTTTATCCCACAATGCAAATATTTGTGAAATTTACAATTTGCTTTTCATTTTTCTCTTTTTTAACACCTTGATAGTTAACCCTTTACTTTTAATTAATTTAATTGGCGCCTCGAAGTCACCGTTCGAGTGCAAAGGTTTGAATTTCTAATTTTAAATCATACGAGAAAGTATGATTATTTATTTATTTATTTACTTATATTAGTATTTATTCACGACTTTTCCACAAAGTTGGATTCGTTAATTCGAATTGACAGCATAATACATGTACTACTGTCGACGAGTGACAGTGCTCGTCATGCCTCGTTTTTCTCAGCACGTCGCGTGCATAGTAGGTACATAACGCATAGCAGTCATCATTTTCCATTTACGGATACTAGAAGACTCGATCGAAGAACGAATTATAAACTCGACATCGACGTAAAAATGATTCATAACGCACAGCTTACCGGAAGCTGTTTAATCAATCGAGAATATGTTTATAATTCACAGCTGATAATTTCTTGAAAGATCATTAGACAACAATAGAAATTTTGGACACGAACCAACTACCTTCAGGAATATAATTGAATCTCTTTTGGGTTTATTTTTTAAAACGAGAGTTATCAAGAAGCAGGAAGCAGATAGATCACTTGAATAAATTGATAATAATACATTGATATTCTAAAAAATTTTTATAATTGTTATAAATGCATAAAATCTTTACGCGAAATAAAAATTGTCTGCATTACTAGAAAAATACAGGAGCTAGACCGATATTTATTTCTTTCTTCAATAATTATAATGAGATGAAATTAATACCGTAACACTTTCAGATGCTTCAAATATTTTCAGTTTAAAATTTTATTTAGGCGTTTTTGTCATAAATGCATAAAGATCGTGAATGTTTATGATTCATAGGTGACAATTTCTTCAAAGTTCATCTGACAATAGAAACTTTTTAAATTTTTAGAAACTTCAAACCAACGAACTACCTTCAGCAATGTAATTTCTCTCGTGAGATTATCTTTTTAAAAACTGATTTTTCGGTTCTTTACAGAAAGCAACCGCTGAGAATCATATCAATAGACTTCCGGTAAGTAATGTGTTAAGAGAGAGAGATACCATTGCTATTCCTACACATGTAACAGACGCGGAATCAAAAAGCGCTCGATTGCGAACGGTGTTTATATTCAGCTTGGCATTGTGATTTTTCAAAAGCTCATTGTGTACGCAAGCTATTGTATTATCGTGCGATAATAAACATTGTCATGTTATGAAACTGCTGTTTACAGTGGTGTCCACATGTCTCGATCGGGAGGGGTTAAATTTCGTCGATCTACCAAACTGTTCTGCACCCTTTAAGTACGCGCAGTGACGTACTCATAGATCGCTGGAATGCCTCTTTAACCCTTATGTAGTCAACCAAAACGTACAGATAACTTAAAACCTTTCTGAATTTAACATGTTTGCACAAATTCTCATTACAAGACTATAAATTAATACAGGGTTCCCAGACTCCGCTGCGATAAAAAACGAATAACAAAGCTATTTTCTACAATTTGACTATAACAACTGATTTGTTGATTACGTGTCATTAGCTACCCTCAAAATTACACAAGTTGTTCCGTCATAATTCAAAGACCCTTAAACTGCTCAGAGAAAAGGTTTGAAGCTCAGAGAAATATATTAGCGAGTAAAGAATGGACATTCAGAGAGTTTTTGCAATATTTGTTAGAGCAACATTAAGAAATTGTTGAAAGGAATATAGTAAACGGATACCCAGTTGACTACAGCAAGAGAGCTACATAAATAAATAACCGGGAACGATAACACAAAAACGCAAGGATGTTCACAGAATAAGATTGCGATCAATCTCTGGATCGGTTTACTCACCTTCCTGCTGCGACAGGCCTGGGGATTCGAGCACTCCGAGGATCGTCGGTTACGATTAGTTTTGTAAATGTCCCACTCGTTTTTCACCACGGGCATCATAAACGCCATCTCGATCAGCCGGCACTCGTCAGCGCGCACTCTATTCCTCTTTATCCCTCTCGCAGTCCTGTTTCTCTGTCTCTCTCGCTCTCTCCGCACCTCTGGTAGCCGCCGTCTTTCTCCCTCCGTTTCTTTGGAAAGTTCAAACCAGGAGAGTACAGTTTTCCCTGAGCGGGTTTCGCGCACCGCGTTCGTCTTCGCTCGGGTCCTTTTGTCGTCGCAGATATCCTACAACGGCGTTGATTCAACGAGATCGCGCGCGCGCGCGCCAATTCGCTCCCTCTTTCTTTCTCTCTTCGTCCCTCTGGTTCCGCGAAAAATGATATTCCGCGATGCGTGTGTTAACGATCGACGAATCGTTTCTTTATCGATCTGCGTGTCTCCGTTTCGTTTTCTCCCGTTCGACGTGTTCCCACGGCTGTTCGGTTGGTGTCTCTCCTTGGCTAATTAATTGATATCCGCGGGTTGTTGGTCTCTAATGTCGACTGGAAAACTGCATACACGTCCGTGTTCGGTTCCACGGAAGCTCAGCGTGCTGCCTTTTCAACAACGACGTTCGAATACACGCGCGTCCGGTATGGGCAGCTGTCTGCTACGGAATGAGCACGCCGGCCGCCGTGTGGTTAGGTGTAAAAGCTCCCAACGGTGGGGATCGAACCGGCAGCTGATTGGTCCGTACTGAGGCGGGACTCCTACGTCACGGGTTACCATTGATTTTCCAATGTTGATACACACGACGGCATGATGACGTTCCGGATTGATTTTCTGGCCGCAGTTCCTGCTGGATCGCACGTACGTAACCGACGATGACAGACGTCAGCGTTAACAGCTACACGCTCGACAAACCTTCCTCTGGACCGCCATCTTCCTGCTGTTCCGCGACCCGTCCTCGACCCTTTGACACCCAACTGCGAATATTACGCCTAAACCCCCGCTCAAGGTCGGCCGGTAAATTACGTTGCAATCGCAGACGAAATGGCGCACGTGCGCTCCACGTTGACACCGTGCACTCTTCTCTCGTCGGTGATGATGTTTTTAGAGTCCGGTGATTCTTTTCACTGGACCGAGTCAGATATATTTAATTTGAACATCGAGGACTTTTGTTGGGAATTGAATGGATCGGTCTGACATTTGTAGAACGATGTCGGGCTACGCAACCAAGTATATTGTATTAGGTATAGTGTAAGAATAATAGGGCTTTGTCGCACGTTTTATTCTGACACGACGTTCAAATTTAAAATGATTTTCCGCTGGAAAATGTAGATGATTTACCGTTCGATGGTAATGCACCGGTAGATGGTGTAGTCGGAATACACTGACGGTCGATATGGTGTGTAGCACTTCCTTCTCGTCGAATTCCTTGATAATCATTGCAGTCCCATTGCTTTTCCTGTCCATGCAGAATTCTCCTGTAACATCAGTTTCATCTGAAAAGAGAAATACATTTTTTACTTCAAATTAATTATAATAAACAGTGGACTGTAATCGTAATGCTAATATCACCGACTAGTAATAGGATAGACCTATCACCCAATGTATTTTGGTGGCCATTTTTGCCAGGGCCACTTGGCCCTTTTTTCTTATCATTTCCTGCATTACCAACTCGATTTAGGGCCACTAAAAGGGTCTCGGCACCGACGAGATACTGTTAAAGACTGCCAGCCTTATGGGACTACGTGTCCCACGAAAATTTCGGTGTTTCTTACGCCCTCTAGGATATATTCTGGCTTCAGCCAAAAA
>CM052342.1:2704210-2716145 GCA_028455595.1 Lasioglossum vierecki | reverse complement strand
CTGAAAAGAGAAATACATTCTTTACTTCAAATTAATTATAATAAACAATGGACTGTAATCGTAATGCTAATACTTACTATGGCGTGCCTGATAAACAATTATGAGAGAACCATAGACGAGGTATATTCTAGGGCCGCCTTAGGCCGCCTACCATTTCTGTTTCATATCCTACCGTATCGGTCGGAATCAATAATATTTTAATTTATTTATCTTAACGAACAGTAGATGTCGGTAAACTTAAATGTCAGCCACCTTTGACACTGTCCAAGGCCACTCTATAGTGCATAAGAACTTGAAAACGCGGGAAAATAATTTTCAGACGCGTTTGAAAGTGTTTGGAAGTTCGCTAAAGTACTAAAGTATCATACGGACAGTTTGAGAATTTATAGAAAATAATGTCAAGTCCTGCTAGATCATCGGGGACGATTGGCAGCCCAAGAACTCCTAGAAGACATGTCCAAGGTTCTAGATCTCCTTCTGTTGCAGGAACACCTCGTAAGTATCTTATAGGTTACCGCCATAATTTCTTCACTTCAATTCTACGTAATTACACACAATTGTACGATATCGAATTTATTTACTAGGTGCTGGAGCTCGTATCGGAGGTGAAAATAATGTGGAAACTCCCTTACGATGGGGCACAACTGGCACGCAACGAAACGTACGGTCCGAAAGTCGGCCTGCTACGATTGTTGCTTCTTCCGAGCATGAGAGTGCTGCTGGTTCTGGCGACCGTTTAACAGATCATTCGCAAATAATTGGATCAGAAAGTGGTTTGCAATTATCGTCGCCAGTCAATTACGGTACTCCTAGTTCTCTAGGATCGATCCGAACGCCGAGAAGCGGAATTCGTGGCACACCGATTCGGCACAGACCTGATATCAATACAGACAAACGATTGCGTCAGTTTTCAATACAAGAACCAGTGAGTAAATAACGAAAACTTGTGATAGAAGTGGAAATCAATTTTATTTAATCATTATAACAGATTCCAGAAGCCCCGGTAACATCAGAAAGCGACACAGCTGGACCGCACTTGGTCGTATGGGGAACGAATGTAGTTATAAATCAATGTAAAGAGCAGTTCAAATTGTTTTTCCAACAATTTATCGATCCGGAAGCTGAGAACGATGAACTACCAGAAAACATGAATTTATTAGAACCCTTGTATGTTCAGAAGCTAGAGGAGATACATACCTTAGAAGAGCCATACTTGAACGTAAACTGTGCTCACATAAAATCTTTCGATGTTCATCTATATCAACAATTAGTTTCCTATCCTCAAGAGGTAATACCAACTCTAGACATGGCAGCAAATGAATTATTCTTTGAGAAATTCCCAGCAGCGGTATTGGAACATCAGATCCAAGTGCGACCTTTCAATGTAGCCAAGATTAAGTCCATGAGAGATTTGAATCCTTCCGATGTCGACCAGTTGATTACTATACCAGGAATGGTAATCAGAGTGTCGAGATTGATTCCGCAAATGCGAGAAGCTTTCTTTAAATGTAGCGTCTGCGCGTTTACAACTCTTGTTGAAATTGAAAAAGGAAAAACAAAAGAGCCAACAGTGTGCGGATCTTGTTCGCACAAATACTCGTTCACTTTGGTGCACAATCTCAGCCATTTCTCCGATAAACAAATGATTAAATTGCAAGAGGCTCCGGATGAGATGCCGCAAGGCCAGACTCCACATACCATCGTTTTATTCGCTCATAACAATTTAGTGGATGCTGTGATGCCCGGAGATAGGGTCTCTGTTACCGGAATTTATAGAGCAGCCACACACAAACCAAATTTTGAGCATAGTTTGCAAGCCATTTACAAAACATACGTCGATGTTGTCCACTTTAGGAAACATGACTCCAAACGGTGAGAGAGAGAGAGAATAATAACGAAATATTTTTCGAAGCTTCTTCCTAACTTTCTATTTTGCATAGTTTAGACTGTACGATCAAGAAGATGGTAAGGAACATAATTTCACTCCGGAAAGAATGGAACTTTTGAAAACGTTATCACAGAAGAAAGATGTATACGAGCGAATGGCAAGACATATCGCGCCCAGTATATATGCGAATACCGATGTAAAAAAAGGCATTGTGTTACAATTATTCGGTGGAACTAGGAAGTCTTCTACGATATATGGAAAACATTTTCGACCTGATATTAACATATTGCTATGCGGTGATCCTGGTACAAGTAAATCACAATTGCTACAATATGTTTATAATTTGGTACCAAGATCCCAGTACACCAGTGGAAAAGGTGAAACAATATATTAGACTAAGAAATTTCTATGAAACATTATTTAAAACGTGCGAAACAATATTCTAGGTTCCAGTGCTGTTGGTTTAACAGCTTACGTCACGAAAGATCCAGAAACTGGACAAATGATATTGCAGACAGGAGCACTGGGACTGGCCGATAATGGAATATGTTGTATCGACGAATTCGATAAAATGAATGAGAGTGCTAGATCAGTATTACACGAAGTAATGGAACAACAAACTTTGAGCATAGCTAAAGCTGGCATTATTTGTCAATTGAATGCTAGAACCAGTATACTTGCTGCAGCTAATCCATGCGAATCTCAATGGAACAAAAATAAAACTGTACTAATTCAACAAAATTACTTTACTTCGAACACATTCATTATGTATGATTCATATATATATATATACATATGCTTTCTCTGTTTTAGGTGGTTGAAAATGTGCAGTTACCCCACACTTTGCTTTCTCGCTTCGATCTGATATTTCTGATGTTGGATCCACAAAACGATGTATATGATAATAAACTTGCAACTCATATGGTGTCCTTATATTACAAAACTCCCGAGGAAGATGAAGATGAACAATTAAACAGAGGCATTGTTCGCGACTACATAGTCTTTGCAAAAGAGCACGTTCAACCTGTACTCAACGAAGAAAGTCAGCAAAGATTGATACAAGCCTATGTTGATATGAGAAGAGTCGGGAGAGGCCGTGGACAAATAACAGCGTATCCTAGACAATTAGAATCTTTGATAAGATTGTCCGAAGCGCATGCTAAATTACGATTGAGTCCTATTGTAGAACTACAGGATGTTGAAGAAGCTTGGAGGTATACAGTAAAACAAAATTACTTTTTAATTTTTCGATAATGCAAAAATGGGAGTTTTAAGCAGTCAAAACAGCTAGATGAAAGAAATTGCTAGGCCGCAATCGTCCTCAAAAGACCTATTTTTACATTTACTGCTACATGCTGCCGAATAATGCAAATTGCGCCTCGTAAACGTAAAAATAGAACTTTCGAGAGCGATCGATGCTTAGATTGATCTTTTATTAATTCTTGAGTCGAGTCTTCTCCCTAAGTTCCATTCAAATAGCTCATTCTGTATTATAGATTACACAGAGAAGCTCTGAAGCAATCTGCCATTGATCCACTGAGTGGTAAAATAGACATTACTATTCTAACTACTGGCATATCTTCGGTAGCCAGGAAAAAGAAGAAGGAATTATGCGATGCAATACAAAAACTTATCGAAGGCAAAAATAAAGTTCACATACTTAATCAACAGAAACTGCTCGCCGAACTTCGACAATCTTCCGAACTGGTCAGTCAAAGTATATATTGAATTTTCTATTAATTTCAATAAATAATACTAACATTAATATCTTTTATTAGATGGTTACTCGAGATATGTTTGAAGACGCTTTACGGGAACTTCAAGACAATGGATTAATCACAGTCATTGGAAGAAGCAGTATTCGCGTATCATAATTATGAATATAATACATATTTTTTTGTAATTTTTATACTGATTTTAATGATCGAATTAATTGTAAGTTACAGAACATGTTGAACACGTCATTTACTCAAAATAAAAAGTGTACTTTTTAATATATTTTCGTGTCCTAAATCATGTTTTAATCTACTATTTCAATTTTGGAAAACGTTATTCGATGAACTCGTGTTCTAAAATATTCCTAATGTAAAATTTACTTTGAAATATAAATAGAAAGATGAATGAAACATATTGAAACAGGTTTGATCATAAAATTTCATATATAATTAACATTTTAACAGTATAATTTCATCAGCAAAATATCAAATTTTCATTTATAAAATTGTGTAACTTATTTGTAATTGGTCACGTTTGTGATGTACAGAAATTCGAATGAACTACGCGGTATGTGTCACACATAAAAATAGGTATACTCGAATTTTATTAATGCGCATCCACAAAACTCTCGTCTCCAACACAACAAACACAGCATTGGTTGTGCTTCAAACCTGTTCAAACGTAATTACGTATATATTTTTCAAGCCATCGGTAAAAGCTGTTTCATGAAAAATTCATTTTCGAAGTAACATTCCTGTCGAACTAACATTGTTGGAGGATTATATAAGTTCTGCTTAGTTCTGCTGAAATTCTTCGTGTTCGTAAAAACACCATTTTCATTCTTTCAGGATAAATAAAGACCTATGATCATAATTGAGGCCACAAATCGAGGTCAGGAGTGCTGCATTCAAGCAGAGACCTCCTACTGCGCTTCCCACTACAAAACACGGAATAATTATAAGAAGTATTCGTTAAACGCTCGGGATTTTACAGTTTCACGTACATTAATATCTTTCTTGCTATATTTGCTTTTTCTTCCTCTCGATCTCTCCCATCTATCCTTCCTTTCGTTCTATGATCTTCTTCTACCTTACGTTTGACACCATTTATCTATCTCTCTTTTACCCATCCTCTGTGCGTTCCTCTCCTCCTCCTTTCTATCTCTCTCTCCCTCTCACTCGCTGTTTCACGACACTTCAAGTCCTTCTCTGTCTCTCTTAATCTTTCGTGCTCTGTCGAATCGAACTAGCCCCCTTCCTGCAAATTTACGTGGATATTTCTACTTGTGAACGGTTCCCAACCTTCAGGATGCAGGCCATTAAGTGCGTTGTCGTAGGCGACGGGTGAGTATTTTCGAATTTATTATAATGTTTGTCAATTGTTTATCTTTCTCCTATTCTCCATCCATACGACGATCTAAAAGATCTGGCGATTGGTTTTTCCTGATCAAGAAACTATTTCAAAGCAGGCACCACACCCGATTATTCTTTCCAATGCAATTTTATCAATTTCATTGTTAACATTCGCTCGATATCAAACAGGAAAATCTAACAGTTTCTATCGAGACGATCGTTTGGCCGTAAATAATTCGTTCAAATCATTTTCTTCCATTTTCGTTTATCTGTTTTCTCTCCCCTTCCTCCTTTTCTTCCATGTCCACAGTTTACTTGTAATTATCCGCTGCATTTATCAACTTTCTCCTCCAATAAACTCGAACACATTTTCTATTTTCGTTTAACCTGAAATTAACCTTCTATCAAATTTAAGATAATATGTTATTATGGATTCGTATGGTCAGTTTAATTATAATGTACATTGGTTGATTTCTACAGAGCCGTAGGTAAAACATGCCTCCTCATAAGCTATACTACCAATGCCTTCCCCGGGGAGTATATCCCGACAGTGTTCGACAATTATTCTGCAAACGTTATGGTGGATGGCAAACCGATCAATCTTGGTTTATGGGACACAGCAGGGCAAGAAGATTATGACAGACTAAGACCGCTGTCGTACCCTCAGACAGATGTCTTTTTGATTTGTTTTTCATTGGTGAACCCTGCCAGTTTCGAAAATGTACGTGCTAAATGGTATCCAGAGGTGCGCCATCACTGTCCAGCTACTCCGATCATTTTAGTAGGGACTAAATTAGATTTGCGTGAAGACAAGGAAACGATCGAACGATTAAAAGACAAGAAACTGGCACCGATTACATATCCCCAGGCATGTATTACTTATTATTCAATATTAGACTTTGGATCTTCATGCATTTATAAGAAAATCGAGTGGATGAAATTCGAAATTGTTGGAAACCTCTCCTCTGTTACAATCATTAAGGGAAAAAATAAGTTTCTATCTCTTGCACTCGATGCAGACAATTTTTATTTTGCATAAAGATCCGTACTCTATTCGTTATATTTCTAAACAGGGACTTATCATCAAAACTGTTTCTCCTAGAATCATTGATTACCGATTAATGTGTAAACAAATCTTTGCAGTATTAAATAACATCAAAATCAAATATTTTACAACAATATCTTCAAATACATCTTTATCTTGTTGGTTCTCATTTGTTCAATATAATGATTCTTTAAAACCTTATGCAATTCACATTTTTCTTATGTGCTTGCTAAAGATCATAATTGGGAGGTGGGAATTTTATTCATAACTTGAAATGTGATAGTACATTTTTCAATTAAAATGTTTAGTATAGGTTGTATACTTCAATAATATATTTGCACACTCCGATAGTATAAGTCCCTGTACAAGATTAATAGATTGAATGGTTTCGAATATTGAAATTTGTAATAATTTTGTTTAAAATTATCATTAGGGTTTAACAATGGCAAAAGAGATTGGAGCAGTGAAATATCTAGAGTGTTCGGCTTTGACTCAGAAAGGATTGAAAACAGTATTCGACGAAGCAATCCGCGCCGTATTGTGCCCAGTTCTCCAAATGAAACCAAAACGCAGATGTTTCCTCCTATAATATTAAATGTCCGACGACGGCGGAGCACGTATAAATGCACTAACTTCTCCTCCGATCGGACTCGATTGCAGCAGGACATCTAACTCTGATGAAGGAAACAATGCTGTATGGTCCATCCCTCTACAAGCATCTGCCATAAAAGCGCACAAATAAATTTGTATAATGCGTATGAAAAAAAAACAGAAAAGGTAAAAGAGAAAATATACGCAATTTAAGTGTTTCGGACATAGCTAAATGTTCTGAACAGAGAAAGGAAGCCAAATGAAAACTGAACTGATAATGTACAGTATATTAGAGTGTGTTATTAATATTAGTTATTACATATGAAACATAAGGAAAACAAACATTACTATGTATGTGCGTTTGTGTGCACACAGGATACTAATCAATTTAATCGAAGAGGTAAACCATTTTATGCAATTTTGCATTGTATATTTTAGATAAAAAAAAAACAAAATGTTTATCCATTTTTAAAAAGAAGCTTTAGTAATAGGAAGAGATTAATATAGCGTAAATATTAACATACAAAGTATTACAAATATTGCACTTACGTAAACAATAATCTTGTTTATCTCTTTATGTTATTTTCGTTTTTGTTCCATAACAAGCATTTCTCTCATGATAAGTTGGTCTTTTCCAGCTAATAAATTCCACACGGAGTCAATTAGCTATATATAAATATATATATAAAAAAAGGAATCTGTATCTTTCGTGGTAAATATACAGTTGCAAATCACATAAAATGACTTCTACCTTTAACTAAATTGGTTGATATTACTATATACATACCATGGTAAAAGATAGATAGTCATCTAAGTTTTAGAGGTGAGCAATACAAGTGCGATTCTAATTCTCTGCCTCTTCGATGCGTTTTCATGTTGCTGTAAATTGACACGCACAACATGGGCAAAAGAGAGACAAATTAAAAAAAAAATTTAATATCAGAGGCGGGGAAATTTCGTATGCGTGAGAGAGTATGTTTGGGAAGAGTGCGCGTAAAAAAGCCAAGAGAGAAAGACGGAAGAAGGAATTATTCTATAGCAAGTAATTGTACATAAATGGTAAAAGTTCAAACTGTATTCCTATTACTATCATTTTACATGTATAAGCTGCTGAATCTAAATCGAACGTTACTTGTTTTTTATATATATATTATAAATATATATAAAGTGGGGCTGGACCGAGATCTATTTCAATCGTCGCAGATCCACTGACCTGTGCAATCTATCCGGGGAACGGGGATTCAGTCCATAAAATATCATAAATAATGTAACTAAATATGCTTTATTAAATGGGTGTTTATTAAAATTTTTCTAGTTGTTCATTATGCCGTCGTGTCGAAGAACGTATAAATCATTGCGGATATCTGTTCAGGAGTATATTTTATATATTTCGTTGGATTCTTCGAGAACGATATACCGCGGTATTTGTTATGGAAAACTGTGTAAGGGGGGACTATAGCTTGCTGAAGTTCTTTCCGTAACTCTTCTCGTAGCCGAGCATCAGGTACAGAATATGAGCGTTGACACTTCGCAACTTCCTCTAACTCCCTGGTGAATCCTAAGAATTTTTCTTTCAACGTTTTTGCTCCTGGTTCTGTGAATATGATAATAACGTTTATGATTTGTGTTCTTACCAACTCCGCCTTAAACATTATTACAATTTACGCGTATTACACTAATTATCGTAATTACTCGACTGCGGATCTCTAGGCAAAATAAAAATGTTCCGCAATGATTGCGGGAAGCAGGAGTAAGATTAAAATGGATTTCATTCTTTAACGACTTTGTTACATGAAAAAACAACCAATTTCTTCATAAACGCACAAAGATCCGCAGTCTAATAATTACATTGTACACGAATTGTATGTTTTTACGAAATTTATATATTTTCAACATTACCAGTACGACATTTTAAATTCTTTTTATTTTAAATAATTTGTCATGGACATGCAATTTTATATGTAAAAATAAACGAATGATAAAAAGTAGTCTTTTTATTTTCAATTATGAAATATCGTCGTAGTATTTAGAGGAACAAACCTGGTTCGTCAGTCGGCTGTTCGAGGTAAGTGCGTGCTTTTGAAAATGTAGTTGAAACGTAATTACTTTTATCGCGCAACAAAAGATCATTATACGTATGCTCTGCGTTAGGCTCTGCCAGTAAGAGCAGTTCCATTAAGGAACTGCGACGTAAAGCGTTTACAACGTGATTATGATTATTCAAACGAAAGAGTGCTCGCAGCGCAACGTCCGAGTAACAAGTATCGCTTTTACTTACAAGCGCTAAATTTAATTGTGCTAATACTTTTTCTAAAAGCAAAGAAAGGAATTATATTAAAATATATGAAATAAAGTTTACCAAATTCTGAACGAAGATATGAAACAATACTAACTAATGTACGTTCCTAAAACGATTCTGTACATGTTTTCCGATTGTTTCACGGAAATTGTGCCCTCCATATCAGTGCTACGTCTTAGAACAACTCCCGCAGTATCTGCATATTCTGCCAGCTGCTCTAAAAATACTAACACGTTGCTTGTATTCTCTGCTACAGTTCCATCTTTAGGTAAAACTGAGTTCGACTCGTTTCGAACGCTTTCTGCAAAATCTTCTAGCGCTTTTGCTCCCTATGAAAAAATTACACACTGTAATAAAACGTACATCTATACATTTGATATTGTACATATGTAACTTACAGTTACGTTCAGAGTATTAAGCACAGAAGTAAATTTAGACCGAAGAGCGTAGTCGCAGCCCTCAACGGTCCGTTCCAAATCCGGTTTTAGTTCGCCGAGATGTTTCAAAATTGGAAAAATGACCAGCACTGCTGAAAAATCACGTCGCACGATGCATCTTTTAGCACGAGTTGCTATACTTTCGCCGTCGTGAGCTACTAGATCCATGGCTTCGCGCACGGTAGCTTCTAAAACTTGGGCCTGCAAAGTAATCGGCAAAATCTTGGCAACCAGTGACCGTTCAGCCTGCATCAATTTGTGAAGTCCAACTGTTAATAATAAATAGTTCTCCATTTCTTGTTCGTCCGGTGCTGTATCCTCTACAGAATGCGCAGACAATTGCGGCGGTGGTTTTCTGGACGTAGTCAAGGATAATCCTAAACCGGTCGTTTGAGAAGCTTTCAATAACATTCTGCTTGCTTTTTTCTCTATAGCATGCTGTAATCTTTTAGAAGCTCTTCTTCCACTAGCCTCTTGGCCGCTTATTGAATGCCTGTTGCCAAATTTAGCTTTCTGTGAAATATAATATAATTATTAGTCGTTAAACAATTCGCTACAAATTATTACTAGACTGCAGATGTTTATTCTTTTCTTCTAGGATTTTTAAAATCCTACTGTCACTGGTAATGACATTTGTAGGTTCAAAATAAATGAAACTGGGACTAAATTCTGTCGAATTTCATACTCCACCCTTTTTTGAAATTTTTTATAAACTATAAATGCAGAAAGAACCGTAGTCTAGTTTACTAGTTACGAAGTACTTACTGGTAAAGGACTTCCAGCATGTGTACTACCACCACTGGCACTCCTCTGATGTTCTTTTAACAATTGTAAAGATCTTAAAACAATTGCGGAACGCACAGACGCATAAATTTTTACATGTTTACGATGTCCTCTTTCCTCAAGCCAACCAGCAATTTTAAGTAAATCACCCAAAATACTTTCTGGTAATTGACAAAGGGATTGAGGAGCATCTTCGCCACTAGTGTCTTCATCAGAGCCAATCAAGTCCAAAAGAACAATTGGTAATATTGGTTTACTTTGTCTGGTTAAAATATCATGGAATTCTGCGTATAGAGCATCTAATCCAATGACGAATAAACTAGTTACATTTTCTAATTCTACTGAACTGGGATTATTTTTCTGAAAGTAACGTTGTGCATTAAATAGACGATTCATCGCTTCCAGAAAACTGTCTAAGCCACCGGATCCTCCTGGACCTGCTTGCACTGCTCCTTCTACTTCCTGACAAACCCCATAGTATCCAATCGCGTGATCTAGAGCATTTAAAGTCCTTTCTATGTCTGGAAAAGAAAACACATAGGTATGCAAATAAACTTCATGGATTTTAATTCATTTACATAGACAAAAATTGAATTAGAAATTTTGTACTGAAATGTAAAATCAATAGTTTTGTTTAAAAGTTTAAAGAAAACATTTCTCATAAACATCAATGACTAGACTGCAAATCTTTATACAAAATAAAAGTTTTTATGGCACAGGTACGCTATAATAATTTCTTTCCAACTTTAATAATTTTAATAAATTGAAAATAACATATGGATATTTATAAATTGTCTTAATGTTTTTAATATTTTATATTACATCCACCCATTTTTGTAATAAATGCATAGAATCCACAGTCTAGCAATGACCAAGCCAATACCAGTGGACAATGTATTCTTGAGAAACACATACTTTGCTGTTGCGCTTGTAGATTTCCTGTTTCATTGTAAACAGGGAGTATAGTACGCCGTAAAGTTGCAAGACGTTGTTCTAAAGAAGATAGTATTCCAACAACATTGTTAGTTAATTTCCTACTTCGTTCTTCTGCTTCCTTCAAAGCTTCCAAGGAAGCAATTTCCGTTTCTAATTTGCATTGTATCTCAAATCTTCGTTCAGAGGTGTCAGCTTTTGTAATATGCATCATTTTATCTATAAACAGTTAAATGTCAGCCACTCGAAAAATGTTCAACTCCCAAAATACATAAATGAAAAGAAAACTAATAAATATTTTATTAGTCTGATTATACTACAAGTATGAACACACACGCACACACACACACACATATGTATTTCTTGTCAAAAATGACAACTTACGTGGCAATGCTCTTGGAATTCTTTAAACATATGATTACAACGAGCCGAAATGAATCTTGTGCAAATATTTACACGTCATGTTGAATGATGTCATTCTTTTCAAAAAAACATCAATTTGACACTTGATATTTTTACGTAATTTTACGATACAGAATTTTAAGGTTACTTGTACTTGGACAGATTATGTACTTGACTAGATGTGAAACTGCACTGTTTTTCAGGAACCAATCTTCAAGGTGCATGTCCAATGCAAATTGAAAAACACAGACCAATCAGAGAACGACCTAGACGCTTCTTGGTAGAAGAATGTATTTCTCTTTTCAGATGAAACTGATGTTACAGGAGAATTCTGCATGGACAGCAAAAGCAGTGGGACTGCAATGATTATCAAGGAATTCGACGAGATTTTCGGAGAAGGAAGTGCTACACACAAAGATAAAAAGGTCACGTTGTTAATAAATAAAATTATTGTACTTTCGTATTTTTTAAAATTATCTACAATTGTAA
>CM052342.1:2668499-2699222 GCA_028455595.1 Lasioglossum vierecki | reverse complement strand
GTAGCGGCGAAACGCTCAAACTGTTAGCCGGCCATCTTGGTTATCGACAGTCGATAACATTTGGCTAACAGTTTGAGCGTTTCGCCGCTACACGGAATGGCGCTGTACGGAGGCTGAATTGTAGTTCGGAAGATCGCCGTTCGCGGCGCTACTGTTCGGCGGTTCTTTTTAAATTGAAATTTCAACAACAGGAAAACTATGCGCTCCTTTACACGAATTAATTCGCTCTTCTGAGGAGAATTCTGAACAGAAGAATTCTGCATGGACAGCAAAAGCAGTGGGACTGCAATGATTATCAAAGAATTCGACGAGATTTTCGACAGTCTTAATGGAGAAGGAAGGAAACATTTACCATTAAAACCACTGACAGGACCTATAACAAGAAGAATTTTGTAATGAAATTGAAGTCTTGATTTGTATTGCAAAAAGTAATACCAAAGTTTGATTGTACAAATTGTACATTACATATATTAAAACCAGGGATAAGTAGAAATAGAAATATTATTCTTAATGATTACTTTTTAAAAATTTGGTTATTGATTTCCTTTTAGATTATTTAGTTTTGTATGCAATTCGCAATTTTTGTAAATATCTTAATGATTTAATGTGTGGCAAGCGCGGAAGACTTTCACCAACTTCATGTTCACTTCTTAAACAGTGCATCGCGATTAGAAATAGTAAATATAGGAAACATTGTAAATAGTAGTAATGTAATAGTAGTAATATGTAATTATAAATGTAAAAAAATTCAATATTGAATAGAACGTATTTAAAATGTAATAAAATGTTTTAATTTTTTTATTTTTAAATAAAAATTATAAATTAGCAAGGAATGGGTAGTATGGATTTCAAATCCCCGCGATTTGATCCGTTAGTGTGCAACACACAATTCAGGTAGCGTTCGATTTCGTGCTAACAGAAAAATACATTGAGTGACACTACCCTGGAACTTGAATTATTTCTTGGTGAGAGAGGGTTGGCACGTCTGAGTTGAGCAGCTGTTCAGAACGCAAGCATAAATCGTCCAAGGCCAACGTGAACAAAACTCGGAAAAATTCGGATTGAATTCGACACTTTGCTTTGCGTGTTTGAATCAGTTTGAATCGAACAGTTAGTAACGTATATTTCGTACAGTTAGAAAAATATTGCTATGCAATGAAATAGAAAGTTTTGAATTTTCAGAGTTATATCAAAATATTCGAGTATATACTTTAATTTGCTATCACAATTTTGTAAATCACAAGGTGCTTGTTTAGAATATTTTATTGTTTCAACATTAATATTTAGTATTAATTATAAAATTATACGATGTGTTCCAGCCTTTTTAAAACACAATCATAAACATGGATAAACCTGTGTCTTCTGATATTGTACTAATCGCTGGTAATTCTCATCCAGAGCTTGCAAACCTCATCGCCAAGTAAGTTACCACGAATGTTCATCTATGTAACGTTGTTTGCATTACATGCAATCTTTTTCTTTTAAAGTCGATTGGGTGTTAAGCACGGAGGATGTTCTGTATATCATAAATCGAATCGTGAAACTATGGTAGAGATCGGAGACTCTGTACGTAGTAAAGATCTATATATTATTCAGACCGGCACCAAGGATGTAAATAACAATATAATGGAACTTTTGATCATGGCATATGCATGTAAAACTTCTTCGGCAAAAAACATTGTTGGCGTTATTCCGTATTTACCTTATTCCAAGCAATGCAAAATGCGTAAACGCGGGTGTATAGTCTCAAAGTTATTAGCAAAAATGCTTTGCAAGAGCGGATTGACTCACATAATCACAATGGATCTACATCAGAAGGAAATACAAGGATTTTTCGATGTTCCAGTGGATAATTTACGTGCTAGCCCTTTTTTACTTCAGTATATTCAAGAATCTGTATGTAAATAGTGCAACCGTAATACATTTGTATTTCCTCTTTATAAGTTTATTCGATTAGATTCCAGACTATCATAATTCCGTAATAGTTGCCAGAAATCCTGGCAGTGCTAAGAAAGCAACCAGTTACGCAGAAAGATTGCGTTTGGGTATAGCAGTGATTCACGGAGAACAACGAGAAGCTGAATCAGACATGAACGATGGACGCTATTCTCCGCCAGCTTTAGCATCGCGAACAATGGAAGTCGGAGTTGGTGTTCCAATGCATCCTGCAAAAGAAAAACCTCCGATTAATGTTGTAGGAGATGTGGGTGGACGCATAGCTATTATGGTGGTAAGTAGATTGAAATAAACTTCGTGAAAAGAAAAAATATATGTAATCTAACTGTTTTTCAGGATGACATGATAGATGATGTTCAGTCTTACGTTGCTGCAGCAGAAGTGCTTAAAGAGAGAGGAGCGTATAAGATTTATGTACTAGCTACACACGGACTTTTGAGCTCCGATGCTCCAAGATTAATAGAGGAGTCTCCAATCGATGAGGTAATAGCATTGAAAATCAAAGCTTCTGATAAAATTGAACTGCGTGTCGAAGAAGATAGATTTAAATTTAAATTTCTAGGTCGTCGTAACAAACACAGTTCCGCATGACGTCCAAAAAATGCAATGCCCGAAAATAAAGACTGTCGATATCAGTATTTTACTGGCTGAGGCTATCAGACGTATTCACAACAAGGAATCAATGTCGTATTTATTTAAAAACGTCACTTTGGAAGATTAAAAAATATAACGAAGTAATAGATTCTATGCAGTGCCGGATTAAGACCTTTAGAGGCCCTAAGCACTTGAAAGATATCGAGGCCCCCTTGTGCAAGATTTCTTAGCCGTTTTCGATAATTTTACTGAGAAATATTTTGAACAAAAGTTTTGCTGATTCTCTATTGATTTTTATTCTTCCACTCGTACACACGTGCACATAAACACTCAGCAATATTAATACTGTCTAAAAGATATAAAATTCGAAAAATTTCTATGGTGCCCCCCTTTTTTTTTGATGCTTTAAGTACGTGCTTACTTTGCTTATTGGTTAATCCAGCACTGATCTTAAATATAATACAAGTTTCCATATCTGGGGACCATACTCGAAACATATCTATTGAATTTTGTTTATTGTTTTACAGATATTAATGAACATGCTAGTCTATGTAAAATCATGTCGGTGAACAAATTATTTGAATATATTCATATGTTTAGATTTATAATACATATTTCCATATTCATAAGTCTATGTAAGTTGGATTAGAAAGTTTGATGTTTGATGTTAACTAAGTGATACGATATTATGGAAATTATATTTTATATTAAAAACAAAAAAAAAAACATAGTATGTTTTAGATCTTCAAAATTATAGATATATTATTTTACATTGTAAAATAATAATGTAAAATTACGAGTAAATGGAATAGTTGTTTTACTTCCTTTAATTTAGACGTAGAATATAATGAACATTCCAGTTAGGACAAGTAGATCAATGAACATGTTGCTATGGAAATACATAATTCCGTAACGACAGTCGCAAACTTTGCTCCATTTATACAGATACAAACTTGCTACGTTTTGTCAGGATGTCTGTAGAATCTACAAATCACAAATTTGTTAAAATTTGTGTTCTGTTGCAATCGGAAGAGAAGAAACGTCGTGCGCAAGGCTTGAAAGAAATTATACAAATTTTAAGAACGCCACAATCTGAAAGTGAAATTATCGAGTTGTGGAATGCAGTAAACAAACCATTGCATAAAATTTTAACAGACTCTGCTGAGATTTGTCGTGACAATGCTGTAGAAATTTTCCAATTACTTCTAGCTAATTTAACACCTCACGATAATTACATCTTATATTTACTTCCAATCTTGTCGAGGCGATTGGGTTCTCAGGAACTAATCGAAACTTCAGAAGAAGTTAGGCTGAAATGCGTTACATTATTAAAGCTATTAATATCAAAATATAATACTTTATTGGCATCGTACGTCGATGATTTAATCAAAATATTAATACGTACTATATCGGATAATTATCCGCTAGTTAAAAGAGAAAGTTGTGCTTGTGTATCCGAGTTCGCTAGGAATTTATCAAGACATTTTTATGCTCATTCTGAACAGTTTGTAAAGCCAATTTTGGGTAATTTTGCACACCAACATTATAGAGTTCGCATTGCTTCTATCAGAACAATTGGAGATTTAATTCAGTATGGAAATAGTATATCTGTGGAAAATGTGGCCACTCCTCTAGCGGAAAAGTTATTCGATCAAAATGGGCTTATTAGGACTGGTAGTTTTACTATTTCAAACTATTTTTATCCGATCTTTGTCTGTATTTAGTATATAAGAAGTATAATCATATTTCTCCATAGCTGTAATAGAAGTAGCGGGTTACTGGCTTTTAAACTTAAAAGATCGGTATAGTTGGTGGTACAAAATTCTTCCGCTACTTCTAACAGGCCTTCATGATGATTTACAAGAGATTCGAGAAAAGGCTGGAAGTCTTTGGAACGCTGTAGGGGAGTTATATATGACAGAAAATCAGAATGACGAAAAATTTAAAGATAAAATGGATTTTCTTACAGAGGCTCCTCGTCATTACCCTAATAGTATGTTGAGTATTATGGTTATTTGAAATGGGCGATGTTACTTATTTAAATAATTTTCAACTTTTTATAGTTGCCCGACCAAATTTGGGATGTCGTGTAATAGCACAGCAAACTTTCAGCAAATTGATTAATGGAATTAATTTAGAATTAGGAGATTGGATGGCCGATATAAGAGTGAGATCTGCACAGCTACTTTGTGTATTTATTTTAAATATAGAAGAGGATGTTACGCAACATATTGAAAAACTTTTACCATCTATGTATCGGTAAATGTACAATTTTGAACTACAAGTTCTTTAACAAGTGTAATCTTCGATTATATTTATTCTGAACTTATGAATTGTTCGACAGAGCTTGCAACGATGAAGATACTAGAGTTGTAGAAAACGTAGAAAGAGCGGCCGAATATTTAGGATATTTTGTGCATCCTGAAGTCTATTGCCGTTTAATAATTCCCACCCTCGAAGAAACTCCTTCGGTCGGTCACTTGAAAGTATTTTCTGCGATTCTAAGGAGTAGCGAACGTGATGCACTCCTTCCCTCGTTAGAAAAACTTGGGAAATTCATGCAGCAGTCGCATATTTGTCAAAGTAAAAAGACAACGTACCAACAACAAGTCCTTTCTTGTTGTCAATCCTTAATGTCCGTGTGCAAAGAGGTTCGCATCTTTTATCAATTATTTATTCATATCGACTTATTCTTTTATCAACATTTGAAATTCCTTGTTGTTTATAAGTCTCAATATAATTAAAAATTTGTAGGATTGCAAAATTATATCAAAGGATTTATTCATAGTAATATTCACTGTTCTATCGATGGCGAAAGAACATATAGTTAAAATAGAAGCTACAGAATTTTTAAATACCATTGCACGCATCAATAACTTTGACAATGTAGAAAATCTCTACTGCGAATACATTAAAGAGTTTGCTCCGCTGTTTTCCGATTGCAAGTCATGGTCGATCTACAATGCAGAATCTCAAATTTTTTGTGCATGTCTGATTAATGTTAAAACAGTCCTCAATTTTAATATGAGCATTATGTTGCCAATTTTGGAGCAAACCATGGCAAACGATGCTGATCCTGAACTGAGGTTGAAACATTTCATTTTGTTATCGGAGTATTTTAATGGAGGGTGTTTACATGAAATTGTAGATCTAAAGTTCTCTTATCAATTCTTGGAAAACTGTATATTTCCTGGATTAATTTGGAGTGCAGGGAAAGCTGCCGAAGCTGTACGCACCGCAGCTGTTTGCTGTCTGTGTGCTTTTCTGGAGAAATATAAAGCAGATTCCTTCATAAAGACAAATCAATGTTTCCCAGAAGAAGATATTCCTTCGGTATTAGATAAAATAATTCCTACACTAGTTAGTCTAGCAGATGACAATTCTAAAAAGAGTAGACTATACTCTTTACGGGCTATATACTTGATAGTGTGCGTCAGAAAAAGATTTTGCAACATCACCGAAGAATTTATACACAAACTATACCCTGTACTTTTGAAAAGACTGGATGATGGGTGCGACAATATTAGATCAGCTTCTTTAGAAGTTTTAGTGAAAGTCTGGAGCTTTATACCTGAGGATTATAATCTGAATTTCAATAAAGCTCACGTAGATACTCTGTATACTACAACTATAATATATTTAGATGATCCAGAAAATGAATTTCAAGATTATATGCTAGGTAATTATATATATCGTTTACTATTATTACTAGACTGTGAATCTTTATGCGTTTATAGAAAATTTAAAAAATTGAATGTATGATTTCATCTTTAATAAAATCTTTAAAGGAAGAAATAACATTCAGTTTGGTTTTTATCTCTTGCAATCAATGCAGACAATTTTTATTTTTTCATAAAGATCCGCAGTTTAATTATTACGATAAAGTTACTGCTAATGTAAATATATTCTGATTACGCATACTTTCAGATAGTTTAAAGGAGTTGGCAAAAGTGCATCCAGAACTACTGTATCAAAAGCTTCAGAACTGCAAAATGAATTTTCGAAACCAGAAGGGTATAGAAATACTTTTAGAGCACTGTCAATATATTTTAAGAAATGATTTGAGTCTAAGTAATACGTTCAATAAGAAGTCACATATATAATAATTTTAGGAGAAAATCTCATATAATTGTGCTTTAATGTATGAACATTTATCATCTATTAATTATCATTTATCCTAAATAAATAATTACAACAAGCGCCTATTTTCTATAATTCATAGAATGTTTCGACAGTTGCAAACAGAAAATGTTATAACGCCGTTTCGGAAATTTCATAATTCGTAAATAATCGTACGCATATTACAGCTAACAAATGACGTCATGCATGACTTTAAATTCTTGTATGTAATAATAGAAGAGTTATAATTTCGTACGAATATGTAGAAATAAAACTAATGGATACATTTAAAAAGTTAATTCGTGAAAAAGCAAAATATGAAATTGTTTACATGTACATCGATCTGTATGTATATATAATATGGATACAGATATGATGGAATTGTAATAAAACGCGGGAAACGCATCGCGTTTTCAATAAACTGACATTTCGACAAATTCTACATTCGACGAATAGACGAAAGAAAACTATGCGGGAATGAGTTTACTCAAGTTTAAACATATTATAACATTAAATACAAAAGGAATGATGTATTTGTAAGGAAGAATCATTTAAGAAACAACCTGAAACAGAAATTAACCTTGAATGACTATTAGAACAGGAAGTACCCGCCCTTTTGATGCCGCCATATTGTCCATGTCTTCCGCTTTGAGAAGCGAATCACAGAGGGGTGGCAAACAGGATTAAGAGATTGCTAATAATTTTGCATAAGTTTTCGTTCTTTAATCTTTGTCATCCTACTTTATAATTAAGGTAAGTTTACTATTCAAACGTTTTGTTTCTTTCGAAATTCTATTGTTTCCTCTGGATTATTTGTTAACAGTTTTGCACTTTCATCCAGACATTTTTTATTTGCCTGTCATTTTCCTGTCCCGAAATTTCTCGCCCTTTTTTTCACGATTGATTTACCTTTCGATATTTTATCGATCACTTTATGTCATAGAAGCGTATTAGAATTATACCGGGAATGTGCATTACTATTAGTTGCTCATAATTTGATACTTCTAAAAATATTCTTCTATAGAAACACAGTGTATAACAATGTATACATGGTAATGAGCGTGTATGTATGTGTGTATACATATGTATGTGTAATTGTATCGACATTTATAAAATCATTATTGATTTGAAATTGTTAATACGACATTTGTAATATTTGCTTATGAGTGAAAATATGCTGTAACAAATATGTATATTTAATAAAATATAAGAATGTAACGATGATTTTATTATAGTAAAGATGTCAGAGTCGAATGCAGATCATATAGACACTGTGGAAGAGGAATTGGAAGTAGAATCTAATTACAAACCTCCGCCAGAGAAAACCATCGAACAGATTCTAGAAACAGACAAAGAAGACGAAAGTTTACGTAAATACAAAGAAACACTTCTAGGAGAAGCAAAATCTGGTGGTGTTGTTGTAGGTATGCGAGTTATTAGTCACTTAAATATAGCTGATCGAAAGATAATACTCGGAAGAATGATATTATACATTTTCTTTAATCAATCTTCTATAGAACCTAATGATCCAAGGAAGGTAATAGTCAAAAAATTAGCACTATGCGTCGCAGACCGACCAGACATGGAATTGGATTTAACGGGTGACCTGTCTCAACTGACGAAACAAACATTTGTAATAAAAGAAGGCATTAGTTATAAAATAAGGATTGACTTTATTGTGCAGCGTGAAATTGTGCACGGTTTAAAATATGTTCAAAAGACATATCGGCTTGGAGTACCCGGTAAGTAGTGAAAATGGTTAAGCAGTAGTTATATGATTTTGTTACTAACTAAAAACCTGTAAATCGCAATTAACAAAGATATTAAATTAAACCTATATTCGATTTTTGTTTAAACGTTTTCCTTGCTAGGTGTCACAGGTAATTTTAAAGTTCAATACTTGTATCTCTTAAATGAATTTGTAGATTGCCAAGTTTATAAACGATTCTTATGTTACATTTCAGTGGATAAGATGATGCATATGGTTGGTTCTTATCCACCAAAAACAGAAGTGCAATCATATACAACCCCGGCGGAGGATGCACCAGCTGGAGTACTGGCGCGCGGTGCCTATAGTGTAAGCTCCTTGTTTACTGATGATGACAAGCATGAACATCTGAAGTGGGACTGGTCGTTTGAAATTAAGAAAGACTGGAATAAATAAGCTTCCTTTCATAACTGGGAGCCCTATAATGATCGCAATTCAAATAAAAATGCCAAAAGGGACTCTAATTTTGATAGCTATTCAGCCGTAATGCGATGCCATAACTGTATTTTCTAAGTAATAAGAGAAAGAGTAATGTTGATATTTATTTAGATACTTTTCCTGAATCGTAAACCTTAAACAAAAAAAACAGTTCAATGCGCGCGCGTAAACACGAAAACAGACACCTGCGCGAAAGCATATGATATATATGTATATATAAGACATATATATATGCATATTATGTACATATGTGTATATATATATGCATGTATGTACGTTATCACTTCATACCACCGAATCATGTAGACACTATTTTGTAATTGTTCAAATCGTGCACAATGTTGATCAGTATTTGATTACTCTTACAGTGTAGTTAACTATATCCTATTTTAATTCGTTTTGCTTAGAAAACCACAGATCAAGATTTTTTAATGCTGTAATATTTATGTATTACTTCATTGAAGAAATTTATAGATACTATTTTAATGCATTTCCATAGAGAGAAATAGAGATATTCACTTTTTTTTTTAATTATTACCGTAAGAAAGTATGTTTCCCTGGAATTTTAACCATAATAGAAAACGAGAAAAATATTTGAAATGCATGATCCAAAAACGTACATTTATAAATTTAAGAGAATTTAGAGTGTGCACTAAAAAAAATATACTTTGCATCACATACATTACTATTAATTTTTATATGTTCCTTTAAATGTGGTTTATTATATATTTAAGGTACTTGAAAGTATAATAATTTTTGAGGTGCATTACCATTGCTTTGCTTTAAATTTAATATGTGTATTTTGAGCGGTCGTTTCATAAAATGTAATATAAGAAGGAGTTTGCAACATAAATTAGTATTAAAAAGAGAACAGTCATTAGAATTGTAATTTCGGATTACAATAAAAATTCATGAAATGAAAGATTTTGATCTTTGAAAACTTTCATATACTTCTCTTTTTTTTTGTAGGTTTTTTATTAATCCGTTTCGATAAATATGACCAATGTAAAATGTAATAATAATCAGATTTTAATATTAAAAATGGAAGTGAGCGAAACTGTCATTAAAATGTATTATTTTTAAGTGTTACTAATTTTTTGTTTACTAAGTTATATTTTACTTCTCGCTAAGTATAAAAATTTATATATATATAATACTTATTCAATTGAAATTTATGAGTATTCATACCATTTTTGACGTCTTATAAAGATCATCGATGAAGCAGTTTTGTTGAATATAATTGACCAGCTAAAATGATTTTGAATGTCACTTCGCTTTTAAGCTTAAATATATATCTGATTTACATTTATAATACTGTTCAATACAAAATTGTGTGAGTGAATTTTCTGTCATTCCTTGATATTGTGCATTTATTAACCTATAATTTGAAGGTTATATGCTAATAGGTAAACTACGATTTTTTAATTCATGTTATTTAAAATTTTTAAACATTGATGTACACATGAATATACGTCAACTATAATAATAGTGTATATGATATATACATTCGAAAGAAATTACAAAAGTTGATATATCGATTGAAACTTATGAATAAGTTTATTAGATTTTCATAATTTACTAATAAATAGAAAAATGTAATATATGCATGTGTATTAAACATTTAACTATGCATAACCAAATTTATATTATTTCACTACATTGTTTATGCATAAAGTAAAATTATGCTAATTATAAATTTATTATTTGTAAGAAAGACAGTTTGATATTTTTTGTTTTCATTTTGTCAATTGTTTGAAATAGTACGTAATAATAGAATATTCTTATATCGAAGTTCAGACCTTGTTTATTAGACATAAGAACAAAGGTAACCTCGTATTTTTACGTGCAAATTTTGCATTTTAAAAAGAAATATGTAATATTTTGTACTTCACTTTGATTGTATATTTTTTACAAAATAGACTTTGAATAAATCATTTGGAATATTCGTTCGAGCACTTCTCATTTCTACGAATGTTTAATAATTTTATTTACAGGTTTTAGATATAGGGAACCGAATATTACGAGTGTATGTACCATCTACAGTGGAAACAGGAATATTTTATAAAATATATACTTATTGAAAACGTTCGATTTACCAATTGCGTTAAAATACTGTTACTTTCGATCTCCACTGTTGGATGGTACTACTGATAAATGTTTTCAAGAAGATCAACGAAAGGATTAATATGTGCGCTTTATTCTACATATCCTTGCAGTATTAAAAAATTGAGCTTCAAAGTATTTGCCAATCTTTTCGATTTATTTGTATGAAGCGTAAAATACAGTGGACAGTAGATGATTTCTTCTATCCGAACCCTTTCGTTGCGGTGACTCTGAAACAAATCTTTCTTTTTCTAAATTCGTCATTATTTAAAAAATTGTCAAATTAAAACGAAACACTTTCAAGCAGCACCGACAATTCTTCACTTTTAAATTTGTCACAACTGTTTTTGTTTTTGTAGAATATGAAATTTGAAAATGCTACTGTTTTTTCTCATTTCTTTTTAGATATTTTAAATTGTAACTTTTTTCTTTTTAAGAATTAAAAAACCAGAGAAGGCCACAGACCACAAAGAACACTAATTGCACAATTGATCTAAGTGAGATGGGAAGAATCTTCTTGAGCAAAAGAACCAAGGAAAACCACACCACCAAATTCACGGTCAAACTTCACAAGAAAACTTGTGTTCGAAACCCATGCGACTGATTTGCCAAGTGTCACGACGTGCATTTTTATGGCGAAACAATTAAACTTCTCTATGTAACAATCATTTCTCTGTTCTTTTCTCGATACCACTGAGATCAACCGATATATTTTCTTCCTGGCAAATTTCCGTTTCCTATTGAACAAATTGAAAATCCTGCGTTGCCACTAATAATAATCAACGGTCTTCCGGTTAAAAATCATTTACATATCTAATGTTAGAATCATTATTTCTTTCCATCTGGTGTCACTGAAACTTTGGTAGGTGAACTAAGAATAATGAACGCATTAAACTCAGCGTAATAGTCATCTATTTGTTGTTCCAACACTATCGTGTGATTAAACCACTGCACCTTCAATTGCGCCATACTGTAACGCACTTTTAAAATAATATTTTAAAAGAGCGTCACAATGTTGGTCGCCAAGCACAAAACACTCGGATTTTTTTTACATTTCACTGTACACGTTCTATTTTTTTTTTGTTGCTTTTATGCCTTTCAAGTATTTTTTACCACCAAACACTGTCCTTTCGAACGAGAACGATTCTGTCCCTTTTCACTGGGAGAAAAGCACAGAGAGCCATTTAGAATTCTGTCCAATCACTTTCTTCAGTTCACTTTTTAGAACACGTCCGCACATGTCACTTAACGTAAAGTATTATATGTATATATCACACAGATAATTCTACATAATCATAAAATGCAGTTTTACAATTAGACTTAATTACTGTATCAAATATACTCTAAGCAGATCTTTCATATTTTACTTTTACTATTTAATATAGTCAATGAGTTTTCAGTTCGATACGAAAAGATATTTAAAAAAGGACAAGAATGATACTTGGAAAAGAACAAATTCTTCAAAAAGCTCAAATTGAATATGAAAGAACTGTATATACACCCATTGGAGTGTATATAATTATAGTACAATTTAATCTAAGATTCTTATATGAGTTATCTGTGATTACTAAGGACAACTTAATTCATTATTTTCTTTCAAAACTTCACGAATACTGAATTGCTTTATATCAGTTTTGTTGTTGTTGAGATGTTCAAGAAAGTTAAGTAATATGTGTACAAGGATTCAAAAAAGGTCTATTAACAAATGTTGATTAATGGTGATTAGGAAAATATCTGGCATTGAACTTTCCCTATTATTTTAATTAATAATGGAACGTATTCTCAGCAATTCAGATTCGGATAAATTTAATGTTTCCAATGCATATATAGACTGATGTATCTAGCATCTTCAACATACTTATTTGCAATTTTAAAAAATTATTCTCATAGAATTGAATTTCAAAGAAATCCCAAAATCATCTGTTTCGAATTCATCATTCTTGTCATTGGAACATAGAACATTACATCTACTAAAAATTTGCTTCATCTTTGTTGTTTTATGTATTAAATATCATTTTAAAAAAAGGATTAAATTTCGTTAATACTGAAACATAATCTTTAATAATTTTAATCAAAGAAATAAGTTGAAAAAGAAAAGCATCCTGTACAAAATTATGCTGATATTTGTAAATATGCTCTGTAGCTAATAAATATCGAAGAGCAATCAGATACTTTCGGGAACCCGACTATTCCCGACCCGACCCGAGCGTCGGGTTTCCCGCACAAGCCTGATAAATATGTAATAGTTTATTCTATGCAAAGCATTTTTTGAGAAATTGCAAATAATATATGTGTAAAGTGATGGTACTAAACACTTTAGTTAATATATACAAACACAGACACTCGGTACACACTCGCGTACACACATTCATGTGTGTATATATATATATATATATATATCTATATATATTTAAATCTAAACCTTAACCATGAAGAAACCTTAGGCGCTACCCCCTTTAACAACGACGATTACCAGGTGATCCTCCTTGAGTCCTTCTTCACTGAGGCTCGGACATGTTCTTTTCAATAGTTCTGTAGAAAATGCACAGGGTGGAAATGCATAAAGAACTCCGGTCCCCTCTGTATCTTTATTAAGCAATGAAATAACTCCTGCCGCCTCTTTTTGTTTCAAGTATGACACTAAGTTACGTAGAGGTCTTGTCTGTACATTAGCATCGTCTGTAGAAATAACTGTACTTGAACCAGCCAGTCCTAGGAAAATAGCATGTGAACTCGAAGTTTGAATTCTTTTCGAAACATCGTCTAATTTTGGCTGATCTAAACGCAATCTTTGTGTAATTCTTAGCATATGTTTTCCATCTTCGTCTTTCATTAAAGCTTCGATTATTTCTGTGTCGCCGTCAGTTAAATGAAACTTCGCTGGAAATAGAGAATTTTTTAAAATTAATGCTCCCTGCCATACTGCTATTGACTTCCTAGCAACTTCGGGTAGTGTCCGAGAAGTAGAAAGCATTCCTGTACGAGTATTCTCTGAATCGGAATCAGAGTCAATTTGCCTCCTACGAGGAGATCGTGATCTAGATCTATCTACACCAGGTTCTCTTGATAGAGACCGACGTAAACTTCTTGGAGCTTCGTATTCTAACTCTGGGGGTGGTCTGCGACTAGACCAATCAGCTTCATCTCGTACATAACTCTCTGGATAAGTTCCGCGATAACCACCTCGTCCTGTACCTCTCCTTTCATGCCAAGGAGCAGATCCTCTACCCCTGAGACCTCTCGATCCATATCCAAATTCACTATCCGGCCCATACGGATCATAAGAAGAATCATAATCTACTGGTCTCTGTCTAAATTCTCCGCTTTCTTCTGGATATGGTCTCGGTTTGAATCCAAATCCTGGTGTCACATCTGCAAAATCTACTCTCAATCTTCTATCTGGCCCTCCTAAAGGAAAACCTCTCATTTCTTTCACAGCAGCTTGAGCCGCGTCTATAGAATCATATAAAATGTAAGCATTACTGTCTCCTTTAATGTAATCAATTTTCTTTATTGCTCCGAATCGATCAAACTCTCTTTCTAGTTGCGGCACAGAGGTCCATGGTCCTAAACCGCCGACCCAAATTCTTGTAGTAGGCGTAGCTTTCCCATAACCAATTTTACATTGGAATTTCCCAATATACTGTCCGGATAGCTCTACCTTACATCTGTGCGCCATGTCTAGAGTTTGAAATCGGACGAAAGCATAAGCATTTCCTGTTCCTGGCGGGGGCCTCTTAATATCGATATCGTCTACAATCCCGTATTTACTAAAAATTCTTCTCAACTCCTCTTCCGTGATATTGATCTCCAGATTTCCCGCGAACAAAGTCCTTGTCGCTAACGGATCGTCTTCTGGTGAAACGTGGTGCAAGTAGTTAGGAAATTTGTCTTTCTTGTTTTCCACACGTTCGAATCCATGGACTGGATGACGTATCATCATATGCCTTGGAGGTCCGTAATGATGCGGAGGACCAGGGTGAACATGAGGCGGACCATGATGAATCGGTGGTCTAACAAAGTCATGATGAGGTGGAGGAATTGTTTCGCGCCTCATTTCCCTGTGCGGCGGTGGCAATCCCACTGGAGGTCCATAAACTCTTTCGTATCTTTCTAATGGTCTGTGTCTATCTGTTGGGCCAGGACTTCTTGCATAATATCTTTCGTAGTCAGGTGGCGTGATTGACCTTGGACGACGATAAGTGTCGGGTCTCTCGTAAACTGGCTCGACAAGAGCCACCTTGTCGTACATGATGATCCTTGGTTTCGCATGTTTCGCGTCTCTAGCATCTTCGGAACTCCTAAAACAAACATACGCGACACGCTCATCTAACTCGTGAGAAATTCTAATTGAGAAATCGCCGAATTTCTTGTATTCCCTGTACAGAGTATCTTTAATCACTTCGTCGCTCGCTTTCGGGTGAATAGAACTGATGCAAAGTACTTTGTAACTATAAGGACGCTCGGGAGGTAGTTCTCTGGGTGCCCTTAAATAATCATCTCTATGAGAACTAGATTCGACGTAGCGAGCATGAGACGAGGCACGTGTCGGAGGGCTCGGACTTCTAGCTCCTCTACTACGACGACGGATTCTTTCGGGTGTTATTCTTTCGTCACTAGAATCGTCGTATCTGCAAATATATCAAGTAAATTCGAATAAAAATCACTTATTACAATGTATGAAAAAATATTCGTTTGACAATATTTTAGCGAGTGTGCATGTTTGCCTGATTTTTACTTAATCGATAGACTGTGGAATTGAATGTTATTTCTTTACTTATTTCTTTACCCCTTGTACTACGATGTAATTTATAATACCAGTGATATTATAAATATGATATTATAAAGATATGATTTATAATATCATTACTAAAACAGGAGAAACTTTATATCAATAGTTGTACATTAATAATAAAAAAGAAATGAATAACATGTATATTTATTCGACTTCATTCATAATCTCAAACACGAGTCTGACAATATATTGTAAGGCAAGGGGTTAATGAGAGATTTCAATAAAGAAGAAATCATGTATTGACATCTTCGATTCTTAAAATTTTTCAATTATTTCGAATTGCATCTTCTCAATTCTGTATATAAATGCATAAAGATCCGCAGTTTATTAATCATTATTATAACTAAACTGCGGATCTTAATGCATTTATGGCTTATTATCGACAGAACTTTGTAGAATTTTTATTTATTTGTCTGGAAAAATTGGAAAATACATAAACTTCCGCAGTCTAATTATAACCGTATAAATTGTAAGAAGTTGAGAATAAAAGAGTACGCGCTATACATTTAATATCGCTTTCTAAACGGAAAAATTTTGCTAAATAATGTAAAAACGCATACCGTCCCATGGAGGATCTGCTCCGTTTGACGCGAGGAGGTGGAGTGTCTCGACTAGAGCTCCTTTTCATATTGTTGCGGATTTTAACCGTGATCTTATGTCGATCGTCACGCGGAATCCCAATCATCAACGCTGTTTGACACGGCACAGCCGAACGAACGATGGAAGAAAAAACAAAGGAACGATAATTAAACGAACGTTACTCAGCTCGATCCAACCGTCATTCACAGAGTCTTTATCCTTCTCGACGAACACAAAATGGCGACTTTCTTCTTTCGTTACTACTTCACTTCCGGAGTTTCCTTACCAGCCCAAAATGAATTCCATTGAAATCGAGATTTACGTTTTAGCCGCCCATTATCTTAGAATCGCTGATATTTCGAATCTGTTTTTTCGAAAGTATTATCGCTTGAATATTTCACACATATCCAGTACCACTACTTATATTTGCGAACTATTGATTTACAAATTGACGTGCAAATACGTTTCCGTTGATAAAACGAAGTGACCTGTTCAGTGATATTTACTGAGGGAATAGATGCACGATTTTTCTGCTAGAGGGCGTTCACAACAATGTTCTACAATAACATTACTATGATGCAATTCCCTTGTCAACGTCGCGTAACTTGAAGGACTCGGCGAGATGTTACGAAGTAGTGGACACTGTTTTTTATTAGTCGACGTTCCGTTTACGATGTTCCGTGGCCGAAGGATAAAGAGAAATACTATTGGATGCGTCATAAGTTGGGAGGGATAAAGGAAGGACGTTACAAGATCAAACATCCGAGACGTTAAAGGGGTAGACTCGTTTCTAGGATTCCAAGAATGTGCCTTTTCATTTCTCGATAATAGAAAGATTAAGTCTTTCTCTCAAGAAGAGAGAGAGTCCTATTTTTACATTTGTTCCCGATATTAATTAAGGAAAGCCTGTATATGAATAGTTTTGTTACTTAGAAAAAGGATGCGTTGTACAAGTTGTAACAGGTTTAAAGAAATTTACAGGATGATTCTTCACGATAAATTCTTCAAAACAATTCTCATTGTAATTTTTCTTTCGTTGAAACAAAACTTGTTTCGTATTTCGCGCGTTTCTCTCGCCACGAATGCGCGCTGTTACAAACAAGCGTTCTGTATATTAACAATGATTGAAACAAAACACGAATGTTCTTTTTTTTGTAACTTTGATCACATATCTAATTAATTATTATTATTAAATATTATTATTAAAAACATATCTAATTAATTAATTAATCAAATGATACATCATTTTTATTTCAAAGCAGAAATCATATATTATGTTTTCAGGATTATGGTGTCATACAAAAATAAATTATCATTTTCATGGTTTTACAAGTAATGTTGGAATAATATTGGAATAATATTCTATAAAATACAAACAGAACACTTCAAAATCGTATTGGTTAAATCACTGGATCAGTTTCGTAAAGAAATGACATATCGTAAATGGAATTCAATGATCACATCTACAATATGTAATTTTTGTAATGTCATCGTCGATACATTTTTTGTTTTACAGCTACAATAGGACTACTTATGGCTGCAAATATTTAATTTTTGTTTCCTCTGCAAACTTCCTTGCTTTTCTATCAAATTCCAGTCTGTTAAACTTATATTCTTCTGCTATGTCTGCCATTAAAGGATCATCAGGATTTGGATTTCCCAAAAGACTTTGCACAGCGTCCAAAAGATTTTTCAAGCTGATAGTAGGTTTCCAGTTACCTTTCGGTGGCATGTTTAATAAATCCAAACAGATGCGACCTTTGTTATCAATGTTCGGATGATACACAGGTGTTATAAATGTAACACGTGGAGGTTCGAATGGATATTCATCAGGTATATTAATTTCCAATTCAAACATAGTTCCAGTGTATGGACTGTCGCAAGGTCCAACAATTGTTGCAGTAAGTTGGTCTAACTTATCTGATTTTGGATAACAGCATATTCCTTCTGCAGGATCTTTTGCGAGTCGCGCAAGTTCACGTTTTAATCTAATAGATTTCTGCATTGCTGTTACATATACCTTTAACAGAAGCAATGTTTGTTTTATTAAAATTTATACATGACAAAAGTAAACATAACATATTATAAGAATGAATAAAAATCTCTTACAATCCCAGCAATCAATTAATTGAATTCCACAAACGTTTAAAATACTGGAAGACTAGAATAGTTATTTGTTTTAGAACTAAATATTTTTTACAAACTTCATTGACAAGAAATGATTAGAAATGTATTGTACGATTGAAACAGGTTTTGTTTAGAAGGATATCTTACACCGGTTGATCTGTTTCATTTGTTTACACTGGTTTACAACTGCTACCAGGATAGTTTCACTCTAATGGGAACAGTGCATGGATCCGGGGCACCAATTCGCACGCGATGGCCACCAGATGGCGGCGTCTTCGGCTTCAGTAACAGAAAAATGGGGTACCTCGAGTACCCAGCAGGATATAACGGCCTCAGGGCTCTGCTACCTTATTCTAGACACGGCACTGTTTTTGAGCCATCTGGTGGCCATCGCGTGCGAATTGGTGCCCCGGATCCATGCACTGGGCCCTGCAGGCCGGGTTCAGAATCTGCACAAAGCAAGAGCACAAATGCAAGGTATTAGCGGTGTTATTTGATAATAATACAATCACGGGTTTTTTTAGTAGTCAAAAACGCTAGATAAAAGATCAATCTAGGTTGCAAGCGCCCTCAAAACTCATATGTTTGTTCGTATATAAGGGTAATTTGTATTATTCGGCAGCATATCTATGCGGCCTGCCCTGTATTCTGTATAACTACGGCAATCTTGCGGAGGTAGATTTCTTTTTCCAGGATTGCAAGTGTGCATTCTCATTTCTCGATAATATAATAATTTGATTTTTCGTTAGTCAATAACGCTAGACAAAAGATCGATCTAGTTGTGATCTTTTTCGAAACTCCTAATTTTTACGTTTACGAGTCGCAATTTGTGTCATTCGGAAGCGCACAAAGCTACCCAGATAGCCAGGCATTTCCTGGGCCAAGTCGGCCCTCGGCTGAAAACAGGCAGAATTTAGATCAAGTTACGCTTGGAGCTGCTCAAAGCCGACTTAGTTCAATTTCGGAAGAGATTCTGTGCGCACAGTCGTCGCTATTTGTGCCGTCCAATGGACCAGAGATTTGGACTTGGGCAGAAAGACGGCACAATTCCGGACGCTGGCCGCCGAATGTGGCCGAATTTTCTATTCCTTAAGAGGGCAGCACCGTCGCACTATAATATATATTATATATAAAGAATTGTAAAGAACGACAATATAATAATAATATATATAATTTTGACATTGGCGTTTATTATTTCGTTTTCTCTCCTTGCATGAACATAAAGTATTTTGAATTGTCAGTAAACGGGATTGCGTTTACTTCGCCGACATCTGCCACATTAGTGCGAACTATCCTCACCGACGGTGCTGCCCTGGAAAGCGGCTATTCGCAATATGTAGTGCGATGGTGCAAAGTGAAAAGAAAATTCGGCCAAATTCGGCGGCCAGCGTCCAGAATTGTGCCGTCTTTCTGCCCAGATCCAAATCCCTGGTCCATTGGACGGCACAAATAGCGGCGACTGCGCGCACAGAATCTCTTCTGAAATTGGATTTTTTGCTATCTGGGTGTTTTCATGACATATATACTGTCGAATAATGCAAATTACCCTTGTATACGGAAAAAATATGAGTTTTCAGGGCGCTTGTGGCCTAGATTGATCTTTTATCTAGCGTTTTTGACTATTGAAACAACCTGTGATTGTGTTATTATCAAATAACACCGCTACTACCGTACTCTTGAATTTGTGCAGATTCTGAGCCCGGCCTGCAGCGCCTGGGCTCGGTTATTTTGCAAGTGATCTGCGCGCACAGGCTTGATCAGTGGCCCTGCAGAAACTGTGCCGACTCGGCCTAGATCAGCCTAGATCAGCTCGAAGCGATGTTCGGCACGGAATCTGCAGGTCAGGGGCCCTGCAGGCTGGGCTCGGCGGCAGATGGTGCTGACTGGGTAGGCGTGAGCACTCTCTGTTCCTCTCTGTATTTACTTGTCCCTCGCACGTGTCCTCTCTCGCAGCCAATGGTTAGGCCGTGACGTCACACACTTTAGCCAATAATTCGGCTAGAACCGAAAATGCGAGTGAAATGACCTAATCGGATGCTTGCTGCCGCGTTTCATTCGAACTTCGAGAGTTCTAAACTAACTTAAAAATATGGATTTTTACATATTAACTAATTTCTTATTTAACAATTGTATTATATATATTTTATAAATACAAATGTATAATTCACGTTCTCTCGGAAAAAAACGACAACGGCCCGGTACAAATAATTTGACAACTTGAAAACTTTTCTCAATTTATATTTTACAATATGTGCGATATGTTGTCACGGTTGTATTGATGTGACATTGCTCGTAAAATACCTTGACATTTTATTTTACTTACGTAAGTACTCTCTGAGTATTGAAAAGATAGTGCAAGATAAAAGAGTGGGAGAAATAGTAGCTTAGGAGTATCGAGAGAAAAAGGAAAGAAATAATCAGGAGGAGACAATATTTCATGTAAGGTATTGAGAATTAGGATTGATTAGCATCAGCTACAGATAATAAGGTATAGATTATACAATAATAAGGTAAAAATTGTATACCAAATTCAATTTCTTGGCTGCAAGGCCGAAATAAGTACTGCGTGCCTCACAAGTTGTCTTCTGGCAGGAATTCGAAAGGAATGTGTTAGCAAGCCGTCCGATTGGGCCATACCACACACGCTTTCGGTTCTAGCCGAATTATTGGCTAAAGTGTGTTGTGGATCCCCTTCACCCCTGTACCACCGTCTCGAGTGACAACTTTTGAGTTTTGGAGAAGAGATAGACAGAGATAGGTATGGTGTCAAGACGGATACGCCGGGAGCCTCGTACGGCTTCGTTTTGATATAAAAAATGAGCGAGGCCTCGTTAATACGGCGCAAGGATCGTGGTGAAACGACGCTGGATCAACGACGAACTTACAGCGTCGAATCTCATGACCGGACTCCAAGCGCGCGGCAAGCTAAATACCAATTTAAGTATTCTGTATCTTATCGTCGATAGTTTTTTTTCTTATCGTCCCTTCGATCAATGCTGAAGAAACCGAAATCAGACATAATATGGCCGATCCAACGATACAAACGTTCTGCTGTCATCATTCAAATAGAACGGACATGGCAATTGTGGTCATGCAAGACTTCAACACTGATGCCTATAACATTGTGTGCATGGTCTCCTCTCTGATAGGAATCCTGGGTGCGGTGTATCAGGTAAACAAAAATTTTGTTCCTTCGTTTATCTTTCCCCTTCCACGATAATTGACAACATTATTTTCCAGATACTACCGAGGGAAGCGTCTAATTTGCCTCATCGATGGCAAAGTTTTTCTTCGTCCAGGGGTAGAGAGATTATAATGTGGCTCGCTATTGCTGACCTTCTAGCCTCGTTGGGTACACGATACTTCTTAATACATTTGGTACCAGTTAGTGGCTTGACCTTGACCATGCAAACCATTGACTTTGTTTAAATTGTTATTGGTTCATCGTTTTTATGTATATCTTTTATGGATATATATCTAGTTAGCAA
The DNA here is from genome assembly GCA_028455595.1 of Lasioglossum vierecki. Taxonomy (NCBI): domain Eukaryota; kingdom Metazoa; phylum Arthropoda; class Insecta; order Hymenoptera; family Halictidae; genus Lasioglossum; species Lasioglossum vierecki. Next base: position 2,677,255 of record CM052342.1, on the reverse strand, counting down.
AGAATTCTCGATTATAAACTATTCTGTATTTATTTCCAGGAGTTTTTATGAGGTCAGCACTTTGGATGAACTACAAATCGATAATGCCTATGGAGGACGATACCTCCAGCGTTGTTTTCTGTGCACTATCGTCGGTCTGTTTCATTAGAATATTATGTTAAGCGTAAGTCTATTGGAATTAGTATCTGCAATATGCATTTGCAGGCTTGGACACAGTATTTTTACATGGCGACGTGGATCTGGACTCTATGTTACGCCATAGACATGAAGTTACTGCTAGGAGATAGATCTGGGCATCCCACCTGCTACCATGCGTTTGCGTGGATATGTCCTGCGATCCTCACTGTATTCGGTTTAGCAATTTTATACATTCCAGATGCAAAGTAAGCTTTTCCTTTATTAGCCCAGTTAACCCAAATACAATGTCAATCGTTTTTTATTTTAAAAGGCTGAGTTCTTGTTTTTATTTTAATCTCCTCTACGTCACAACATCGCAAAGAACGTGGTATCTCTTCTATGACTGTGACTCTGCAAACCTCAAGTTTTCTCAGTTACGGAGAATTTGTAATTAATTTTTTAATTTGTTTTTTCCAGCTGCCATAACTTGACGTCTCTATCCACTGCCATACTGCGCATACTGCCGAACTATTGTGCTACCTATGTATTATTAACAATAGTTATGGTCGTCAATCCTGTATTGTATTTCGCATCGACGCGAGATCTTCAGACTGCAGTCACTTGCAGTCTGGCTCAGATAACAGGCAGGGAAAGGAAACTGGTGCAAACAATAAGGCTGAAGTTCGCATTGACCAATGTAGTGTATTATGTGTGCTGGCTACCGAATTTGATCAATGGAATTTTATTGTGGACCCTGTGGTTTCAACTGCCGATCAAAGCTATTATAACTTTGTGGTATATAATGGTATGTATATCTGGCGATTATCCTGTCGAATTGAATTAACGGAAAGTTTTAATCGACAGGCTGTCACGAACCCTCTCCAAGCGTTCTTCAACGCGCTCGTGTATAAGAGATGGGGCAAAAGAGAAAGATTTCGATTGGATTGTTGCCAGAAGATTGGCAGCATCAACATCAGCCAGATTATTAAAAGGGATTCTGGTATACGGTTAACAGAATCGTCGCCGTTACTAGATCCAAAGTTTGGCTGCCCTCCCTATACAAGTATAAATGGATCGTCTTCGTTTTAACAACTGTGATATCCGAATCCATTCACTACTTTTTACGTAGTTTGTTTTCAAACGGAGCTATATTTTTCTAATGTGCTCGATCGCTGCTTACAATATGAACAAATCTAACGAGAATAACGCTAGGTATTAACATACAGAATAACCTGGGATTTTCTGAAAAAGCATCACCAGTACGTTTCATGATTGAAAGAAATACTGCATCGAGATATCCAACGCTAATTAGTGCAAACGGTATTAACACTAGGTTTACGGAGCGTTAAGACTAGTTTACATTACTCTATAAAGATAACGAGAATTAGAGATGTGCGAGAACATTAAATGTCCTCGAGAATACAAATATTTTTTTTATTTATATTAATATATTTAAAAAGTTCGTTGAGTAATTTCTCACGAATGCATCTCGATGATTGTACATTAAAAATATTAGTCCCGTAAACTAAGTGTTAAACAGTATTGAACATCTGTTGCCGCAGGAAGCTAAACAAATTTTCTCCAGTCGCGAAACATGCTAGCACACGTTTACCAGAAAATCCCAGGATACTTTGTAAATATATGTATGTAGAAGTTGTGTATATAACGCGATGAATTTTTTACGTAACTGTATAAAACATAAGGAGTATTAACGGTTTCTCAGAAGTGCATTATTAGAACATAGATTAATCGAGAGATTAGTACTCGGTACAGAGCTTTACGGGAAAACTATTTTTTTCACTCTAACCGAAAGTGCTCTTCTTTTTTCGACGAGCACGTTTGTTACTTGTTACATATATATATTATATATACGAGAGGCTTTATTTTCTACGCATGTAAGGAGAACATGTATACGCAATACTACCGTTTAATCAGTTTTAACTTCCTGTTTTGTTTTGTTTTTTTGTACATCTAGTGTTTCTTAGGCTGAGGCGTTGCTGTTTCACAAATTACAAACTATTTAACGCGGAGCACTCGGATTTGTATTAATGTACAAATACAATCGATATCACTTTTGTTTCAATTAATATACGGAGCACCTCTTAAAAAATGTGTATGTCAGAAAATAGTGCACGTTGAATCTCGAAACAGACATCTCGACTATTTCATTTTGTTTTCGTTTTGATTAACAGACTTTTATTCGTACACCATCCCTCCTCTTAATAAAAAATTCTTATATACATCGCTAATAATAAATGTTCAATGATTTCCGCAACTTTCTAGGGACATTGTGTACATCTTTCTTCTTTAGAAGACTAATTATTTTTCGAATAATTGGCTCGTTCTATATATACACATATATTAGCACCAAAAAACTCTGTACAAATACGAAGACAAGTTTCATCTTGAACACGACAAGCGTAATGAAAAGTGTAAACTGTGTGGAAAAGAAAATTTCGTCTGTACAAAGCGACAAAATACTGCATACACAGGAAATAAAAGGGAACAATAAAGCTTAATGGTTAAATTGTTGGGTCGAGTCATAAGTAACTTCTTAATAGACAATAGACTGCGGATTTTATGCGTTTATAATAAAAATAAATGAATTGCGTAAAACTGGAGATATTGGAAGAATCAAGGACATTATTATCTTATTTGCGACGCCTTAAGACGATTAAAAGAACAAATACACTGTTGTATAACTTCAGTTTCTTACAATTAACTTGGAAAATCCACAGTCTAATCAAACCATTGGCTCAAGAGACATTTTCAACAGAAGCGATTACGGTTCAACCCAATATTCGTCCGCGCAAGAAAAACAAAAATGTACACGATACAACATTATCAACTAACAATTTTAACATTAGTTACGAACTGCGTTTCGTATCTCATACGCTTAAGTTTAAATGGTTTCGCTTAGTATCTAAATTATTCATTTCTCAAAGTCACAGTTTAAAAATATATTGAATTTTCATAAAATAATCTTTGCGTAAAGCTAAGTTACTCGATCTACTAATACTAACGTTTATAAGACCGATCGTGTATAAAGAGTCTGTAACCGTACAGTAACAAAATGGATTCTCCACACTTCTTTATACATTACTTACACAGTCTATCTAGAGTAAATTAGAACAAATACTGCCAAGTTGCTATAATATGTCTAATGTAAGAATTACATGGAAGAATTTACCCTCGGGGCCGAACGATTTTCATTCGTAAATCTGAACAATTTTTTTTAATTCTCTACCGAGAAACGAACAGGGCGTTCAGGTTTTTAACAATAGGGTTACGGAGCACTGAAATAAACTTATTGAATTATCGTAAATTAACGATACTAGAATGCGTTGTTTTCACGCGTCCCGTAAACCTAATGTCAAGGGACACTGGACTAAGATGGAAACGATACTTGTATTAGTAGAAAAAAACATTGACTATTTTACTAAATTCTTTGGGGTTGTGACTACCCTAAGCGTGGCTTAGCAGCTTAACGATTCTTATAATTACAACGAATTTTATGTTTTCGTGAAACTCTCCTGAATATTGAGCCAAAACACGCATACTGCATTCTAATCACATCTTAGCGATATGTCCTAAACTTTGTCACTGGTTTCTTTGTTGGTAGTAAAATATTTATTTTGTTTTTAGTTTTTTCTTACGTTTTTCTTTTCAAATGAAAAATATTCCCCGTCGAGAACGTTATGAGACAAATCATGAAACTTAAATTACGAAAGTACTTGGCAGTCAAACGATTGAAAAATTAGCACAACGATTGAACGCAAAGCAATAGGCTCCGTCCATCGATAATATCATCTCCCCTGAAGAAAATACAGCGCGTTTAATCTCATCAAAGTATAAAGCAGTACAAAATGATCATCCTCGATTGTTTAAGTCGTCCCGACGTAAATTATGCTACTTTAATCAAATCACAAATTATGCCGACCGTTCGCGAACGAATTAGAACAATCAATTTGACAACGAAATTGTGATGATCCTGCAACTAGAGCTCAAGTGCGAAAAGATGAATGTACCTGTACTTAATAATTCTACGTTGATCACAATTGTAATCTTATAATAGACTCAACATAAATGCACGGATCGTTCGCATGTTACAGCGTACACAGAATACATTAAACGATAAAAATTACAATAATTGACAAACATGAACGCAAACAATCGGAATTCGGTTCTTAGAATATTAATAAAACATTAGTTTCGTTCGATTTGGCACTTTGGCAACGTATTCGCGATCGAAAAGACAAAATATCCATTCGTTAAACAAGATAATTACCTTCGTTCGTTTAAAGTGCGAAGTATATTATAGAGAAAAAGAAATCCATGTCCTCGTAACGTAGTGCCCGTCATCAGGATGAAAAATTCGATGTTCCCAAGGTCAACGATGTTATATCACGAACAATCATCTCAGCGATCTTCCACGCTAATTCTTCTTTAGCCTAATTATATCGATTCATTATAGCTTCACAGCCAGATTAACTTCGCGAGCGAGAATTTATTTCACCAACAGCATTATTTCCTTTCGACGTAAGTCACTATCTAGAAGATATGCTATTAATTTAAAAAATGGTCAATTTATTCATAAAATTGTCCTATGATATTATAAATTTCACGTTAGCAAATATTCTACTCCAAAAGTCTAAATATCTCGGAACAAAGTGTGCGTGACTTACACCGCCTTTCATAAACATCGACACAATTGATAAAATGCATGATTAAACTCACCTTATCATCCTCCATATTTACAAGTCTTTTTACAACACGTGCTAATCGAGATTCTAAAATTGTTTCGTTTAATCAGTATCGCTATATGAACGAGGTATCGAGAGAAGACGATTTGTCTTGAAGAACTTACCGCATTTTCTTTGAGGATCTGGTTCTATTTCAGTTATAAATCTTCCTAAGGCATCGACATAACCGACGCTCAAACTGAAAAACGAATAGGATATTGAAATCTTGATTAAAGACGATTTTATTCGTCTCATTACCTATATTTGTTACGTCTCCATAAGGAATCTGGATCGTAGAGTTGCCTGGTGTCGATGTTCATGCCATCGCCCATGGCTCCTTTGCTGTTTGCCGATTTTCCGTCATTCCCTGCCTGCAGGGTACTTTGAGTATTAATACTAATGGAGCTCACGCTGCTACAATCCGAACCTGAAATTATCAGAAACAATCGCGTCACGCAACTTTGTTATCAAGAAAACGCTGTAAATGCATATATATATATATATAAATTACAGCTATTATCGTAATAATTACAAGCACAATTTGTATAATAAAAGTATGCGAACCTGCTCTTTTTATCCTAGGATGCATATTCGAGCATGGACTGCTTTGTATGGTATTGATCAACTCCGATAAGTATTTGTAATATAACTGCGACGATAAGAAGGTAGGTAGATAATGCTGGAAAAGTAGAATGTTATCTCAAAGCGACAATGTAATCTTTACGAGCGACTGTGATATCGATCGGAAAAAGTTTCTACTGTACTGGGTAAGATCAGGGTTCCATCGTACCTTATTCAAAAAATTATATACAATTTTACAGGGCTTATCGAAACAGTCCGGTCGTGGTCCCTCCCCATCTTCGTGACAAATATTTTCTTCGACTTGGAATCGAATTATATCGCTGAAACCAAGTGGCTTGGTTGCTTGTAGACTAAAATATTTTTCATATATGATCAGTGCGTCCGCTTGGGCTTCTTCGGGGTCTGCAGCATCCTTCTTCTCCAACAAATTCTGCTTGTAGTTGATCGCGGACATCCAAAAATCCAGCAGCTCTCGTTTATTTTCGAGTTCCATGAACTGAAATGTAATTCCATGATTAATGGAACTATAAGGCAAAGATACAATTTGAATATTTACCTCCATAAAGTAAAAGAAAGCAGTTTCATTGTACAGTATGTCTGTCAACTGCACGTTGCCGCTCGTCAGAACATCGATCTGATGTTTGCAATTAAATTCGCTTCTCAAGAAGTCGTTGATGTGCCTGAAAAAAAATATATCATCTTTAATCGTCTACTCCGGAACAATTTACTGTGCGCTTCGAACGTTCTACTCACTCGTTTTCTAATATATTGTATACAATGTGTTGAACAGCCGATAGGCACTGCAACATAGGCTCGATATTTTCGCAAGCCAGAGCTTTTTCCATCTCTATCTTCAAGTCTTCTGGAATTTGATTTATGCCCAGTGTATCTTTAGCAATATACTTCTTATGAATTCTTAATGCGTCTTGCCTGGTCATGTCTCGTCTCTTGCAGTTATAATTCGATTGTTCAGTTCTGCTTATAGTTTGACTAGTCTTTGGCATATCGTTGCAATTTGATTTCTTATCATTATTATTTACATACTCCCCGAACAACGTGTTATCCAGTTCGTCGCTGTTACTCCTTGTCACCCGACAGTGGAAATTCTTATTGTCGTCCACCGTACTGGAAAGTCTATTATCCGTCTCTGACTCTGTCCGAGTCTCTTGTACATTAAATGAACTGCACAAGCACTCCACTTCTAGCCAGAACTTGATAAGCGCTAAACAGTTCCTCGTCTCCACAAATTGAATGAAGTAACCAAGAGCACCTTTGTCGGCGAGGATCTGCGGAAGCGTTTTGGATAGTTGCGAGCTGAAGGACCACGCGTCTTCTCCGTTGAAAGTTCGACTTTCCTCTTCCTCCTCAAGGCTGCACTGTACACCTGTTGATGTTTGAACGGACGAGCTTCCATTGAATACATGTCCAAAAAAGTTCCCAGAGCTTGTGGGCTCTGTAGGAGAAGCTTGCAAAGATCCGAGCTTTTCACTTCGCCCTGAAATAATAAACAAACAGACACTGAAGAGAAAACTGTAGATTTAATCTTCTCATTTCTCGATACCTTTTAGTCAGCTATGTATACAAAACCATACAAGTGACTACAATCAAACAATGAATATTGAGAACAAACGTTTGTAGAAAATTTGTCGAAGATTATATCTTTACATTGGACTTGAGAAAGTTGATCGTAATTAGGAAAATGCATAAACTACATCGTATTTGACAAGAATGTTCTACATTGATTACGAGATGCAGGAATAAAATAAAAATTGACTTTGTTACAAGAAAAACAACATTTAAATATTCTGAAATTATTCTCATCCTTTACTGTTTCATATTTCCCTCAAGCAATTTCTTCATAAATGCATAAAGGTCTGCTCATAACACATTTGCTAAATATCTGAAAACATGAAATTCGTGTTTATATGCCTTATATGTAAACCTTGAGTTTTGTTTCATCGCGTTCGCATTTCGGAGAAGAAAGAACTGCGTTTTCTCTCTTTCCGGGACGCGGATGCTGTCTTGCCCAGCCAGGATTTCGAATAGGCACTGTAATATTTCTAACGTTGTTTTGGTTTATAACCGTCGAGACGTTATCCGCGAGTAGGTTAGGTGCGACACGGTCGAGGAGGGTTCGAACGTCAAACAATAACGGGCTGGGATTAAAGCGAGGAGTGGATATTTACCAGACTTCTTAAAAAATGGAAACATTGTTCACGCCAGAAGGAAACATGATAAGCGACGCGATGCGACGATCGGTGACACAGAACGGAGATGATCCGATCGAAGAAAGACTGATGATCGTTTGCGAGGACCGTTCGAGAACGGCGGGCAGAAAATTCTGCGTGGTTATGATTCGGCTACGGCACCGAACACTGAATTAGGAAAACGACACGGTGAACTTCCTTGATCGCGCGCACACACAGCACATGACATTTCACCGAGGCATCGTTTAATGTCATCACCGACTGCCACTCGGCACTCGAGGATTCGTTGCATCGATATACAAGTCGGATGCGGCCGATTCCGTGGGAATTTGCTTCTTCTTCTTTTTTTTTTATTTCTCTCTTCTTAGCCAAAGATAAGGATAGCACGAAAAGAGAGATCACCCGTCAAAAACATTCGATCATTTGCGCAATCGATCATTCGTATATTTATTGGAATCATAGATATGTCGACGCGGTTTCGCGGAAACGATTGTATACAGCCTCAATCACGATTATTCTAAGAGGTTTCGCAACGACAGAGAAATCTTTACAGCGCATCTCGCGTTTGACCGTCATTACCATTTTATCGAATTATCTCGCAGTATATTTGTTGCTCCCGTGATTTTCACTCTCGTACACCTCGATTTTCCGACACTTTCTCTGATGATCGGGTGCGCGATTGTCCGGATGAACCTTTGTCGAACGATTTTGGTAATGAACCTTGTTCGAATTAACGAGAATGTGTCTATCAAAATTTTTGTAATGATTTCGTTTTCTAGAAATGGCTGCATACAATTAGGATAAACGGGAAGAGATTGATTATATTATGTTTAGAATCATTCGAGAATCGCGCGTTTCTGTTATTTATTTCCTTTAACCGAAATAAACATCTATTTTAAAGGAAATAAATTTCTTATAGAAAATGATGAACGATTAATGAATTAATATCTTTTTTATAGAAAATGACGAACGATAAAGGCATTTTATTTTTAAACGAACTTCTCAATTCCGAGCATCAAAGTAGAAGAATCGCCTACCGAAACGGAGAAAGATGTTAAAAGTTGTACGTATATACACACAGAATTTGAAATAGTAAATAGTTACAGTG
>CM052342.1:2652158-2668399 GCA_028455595.1 Lasioglossum vierecki | reverse complement strand
AAAATCATACCAAATATGATATAATTTCGATGATATTTACTTGTGTAATAGACAATTAAAGTAACTGGCGCGAGGAAGGGTAGCGTATGGGAAAGAAAGAGACGCTATCCTTCCTCGCGCCAGTTACTTTAATTGTCTATTACACAAGTAAATATCATCGGAATTATATCATATTTGGTATGATTTTAATCAGAGAAATGCCACATATATGGAACTTGAAGTTCTATAAAAAAAATAATGAAAAATAAGGAAGTTGGAAATTCTGACTAGGCGGTCTCGCCGAGACGTCTCGAGGCCTCTCGAGCTTCTTGGCCCCTCAAGGGGGTATACCCCGCAGTAATGGGGATAGATTAGGGACTTTTATGGCTCAGACTTTTGGAACATTTACGCATAAAATACTGTACTATTATTTAGACTGCGGGTTTCATGCATTTGTGTTCACTTCTTACTTAATCATTTAATTACATCACTGAAAGGTTGATGTAACTCTAAAAATATAACCTTGTAAATTTACGCATTATCTATTCCTTAAGTTTGTTCGAATTCAAAAGTAAAATTGTACAGAACTTCGATAGGTCGAAGATTGAAATTCCTCTCTCGAGATTTGAATTATCGAGGCTCCCGCCACGGCTGCGCTCGAGAACGAGAATGCCCGGGAGTTTTAAATGGATGATTGTAAAAGTTAGAAAAGGATTAAAGCATTACTTCCGAAGAATTATCTATTATGTATTCGCTGTTGGATTGTAAAAGTAGAGTCGGGATTTTGCTCGTTCTAAGTCGTTTATGTATATCAAAATTATTCATAATATATACTGAATCAGTCAACTGTTCTTTTTTTTTTGTTGCAGGGCTGGGACACGTTTGTCGAGCTTATTGGCTCCGTTTCTGCATCGTCTTCGTCAACAATGAAAACTTGTATAAACTGGATAGAATATAAGGTTCCATCGATTCATTATTAATGGACTGTGGATTATAATGCAGAGTACAATATTCCTAATTTAAATTACAGCCACCATGCTTCGATATATAACTTGCTTTAAATCAACTTTGTAAAGTATGCGACTTCAAATCAATTATTTTGTTTCGTTTGAAACGTCACATATTAAAGAAACATCATTTTAAAACCGACAGAAATAGACAAACGATATTTATAACATGTGATCAGCTCTGAATTTATTCATTGTACACTGTATTTGATATGAACGCATGAACATCCACAGTCTAACCATTAGCTTCCTAATAATCATACTTCTTTTCATTAGTATTTTTATATTGTACTTACACCCGATAAAAAGTGTTCGAGAACATACTAATAAAAACAGTATTTATTCGTTCATTATACGTACGCGCTCCTACGTGCAATGTAATGTACACACAACTCTCACATACGTTTTCACACACGCACACACACACACGGAGGTGTAATGTACGATACGCTCTTATCGAAACGAAATTTATTTGATTAAAAATTAAAATACATTATTCATGAATTCTTTTTGGTATATCATCACAATACTTTGTATAAAAAATGCTTAGGACTATGCTCCACAGAATTTACATTGTCTGGGTGGAATCGTTTATTCTTAAAAAGAAAAAAAAACAGAAAAACAATAGGAGAGACAAAACGTATCATCACTTTTCACACGGACTTTACAGACACGATTTTTAATATAGTCAATAATGTGTACTTCAACGAAAGGGGAAGAAAATCTCCTCTGCCTTTGTTTTGTGTTTATAATGGAACGCAGTAAAATAGAGGAAATAAGGTTTACAAATGGTCATTTATATATGTATATATATACAATGTCCTGAACTTACACGACGGATCAATTGTGAATCATGGAAGCGAGTACAAGAATATGTTTTTGAAATATATCTCACCATTTAAAATAGAAAGTAGCTCTGTGTTAATGTGTTTTTCCTCTTTTATTTTTTCGTTTTTCGTCCGAACAAAGACAACACGGCGTCGAAAGCCGCGACTTCTTTTCGGAGAGATTTCAACAAATCGTTCTGCAATATCGTAGGAGGCAGAGCCGTTAGACGCAATCGACGGTTAGGACACGTCCCGAGAGGCAAGAACGGTATGCGTTTTTAAAATTTCGTACAACGGAAAAGTCGTCTTTTAAAATAGCAATGGTGCTTCGAACAACGGATCAAACGATATTTCACGAACAATTGAATTCGTTTCGAGTGATTCCCGGTCGCCTGTACCACCCCTGGCAGAAAACAATCCGCGGAAACTTAACATTTATTTCGATAGTGAAAGAAAATAATTAAATACTTCTCTACTATATCGTTAAATAACCGCTCAGCTAAGTTAACTTTACGTAAAAATTATTGTACATTCGTGTATAAATTTAGTATTACAAAAAATACCGGTGTACGATGAGTCTACTGATTAAAGATGCAGTGATTAAAGATTTAAGAGAAATGCCTCGTGCAAAATGTTTTATGCAATTTCAATGTAAACCGGAGAAGATTTTCATGGTCTAAACTGTTCTCCGAAAAGAGGAAGGACAAAATTATTTTGTTTGTTGCAATTAATGCGTAAAACTATTTTGTACAAAGATCAGATAATTAATAATTGTTTATTATACAATTATTATTAACATCTTTACGCAGAATAAACATTTTCTACCTGAATAGCAACAAACTGGAGTGAAATAAAAACTTATTTTCCTTCTTGTACTACGTAGTATGATCAGAACAACACAACAGCTTTCTTAAATTTTTCTTTCATGAATTCATAAAATCCGTTGTCTAGCAATAATATTATTTTTAAGTTTATAGCGCCTTCTACCAGGGCTGGCACGAGTCCGACCGCTCGCGACGCGACGTTGTACCGTAAACCTAATATACCCTGTATCTCACGTTAAAAGTGTTCCGTATTTTTCGTCCTTTCTGTTTTGTTTAACCCCTAGCCGAATTTTAACGAGTCACACCCGTATCACGAAGATTTCGGATGAAGTCTAACGAATATTAATATGTTACGCTTTTCTTTTTAAATGAAATAAAACTTGGTTCATGTGTAATCGATATTTAAGCATTCGAATCACAATGTAGCCGTGCAGAAACTATAAATGTTCTTCTGTCTTCTACGACATTTTTCGGGATAGAGATGTTTTAATCACTGTAACTGTGAAGAAAATTATACGGCAAGGGGTTAATGGTCGAACAAGGAAGTGAAGCCTGAATAATGGAGAGTTCTTTGAAGGTGGATCGAGACCTTTGCGTCTCGCTACATCGTAGAAGAATTGATGCGCTCTCTCTCTCTCTCTCTCCCTCTCTCTCTCTCTCTCTCTCTCGACGATTACGTAGATCGTCGTTAAGAAGCACAATCGGTATCAGTGCATTCGGTGGGTATGAGAAGTCGATTCGTTTAGCTACGAATTAAGTATTCCTTGGTTCGTCCGTTATTACACGAAGCGATGAACCGCGAATTAATTCTAGCGCGGGTAACGACTAAAAACCCTTAATCGTAAATTATGCTAGGCGAAATGATCCGAGGACGTGCGCGGGTCGAAGTACGATCGGCTGAACGACAGAGCTTCGCGGATCGCCTAGACTGCTAATCAGCTTCGACAAAATTATACGGGGAGGACATTTTTATACGGTTATATACACGAAAAACCTGACAGAACGCGACTCGACGAAGGAAAATACTGAAGCGCACGAGTATAGTTTGGCTGCACGACGGAACGAAGAAAGCTGTACATGACTCCGACTCGCACTCGAAAAATAGTTTCATTATTATAGCTCGTCGACTATGTCGCCTCGCCTAATCACCATGGCATCGTTCGGCCAGAGAAAAATCATTTTCCTCCGTCGGACAACTGATCATAAGACGCCGACGAACGGTTGTGGAAACGATACACGAACAGTGGCGGATTAACACATCCTGAGACCATTAGTCACATTTAACTGTGTTACAATTTGTCGTTAATGAAATTCAAACGAAACATTATTCTCTTGCACGCAAGTGATGTCAAAGAAGGAAGTTATACTCTGTTCCAGGAAGCAAACGATGTCAACAGATCTTTCGATCTTCCGAGACTATTGCTAAGGGGCATCGATGGTTTTAAAATGGCACTACGTGTTTTAAACTTTATAGCATAGTAGCTGCTTTCACGACAAATCATTCCCTCTCCGACATTTGCTTTTACCTTCGAAACTAACAGAGATATTGTACGGTGTGTCTTAAAAATACGCTGCCTCGAATGGGACACTTCCAGAGGTCGTTTGACGTAATTTTTTCTTTTGCGAAACTCTCCTCTTCAAAGGGAGAATTTTTGCAAACGGAAAAGCTACTTGAAATCACCTCAAAACCAGCCCTTTTAATGAAACACATTTTTCCGATACAGCTATGTTCTTATTTAATTTTTTACGCTTTTCTATGAAATATGGCCGGGTGCTTTCTTTCGAGTGACTCACCCTGAAAAGATTGGTTTCTCGTGGGATGCATAATTCGCCACTGTGTCCAGCGATATTCGCTTACCGTCAATGAACCGTAATTAATACAAACAATCAGAGGAAACACACGTGTGCTTTAGGAAGGAAGTTGAGCCGCTGCGTTAGCGTTGAGATCTTCACAGTTTCTCGGTTCCCCGGGACCGCTATTATTTGCGACTGCGGTCTCGTGAAACTTTAATTCCTCCTTACCCGCCTATAGGGGAATTATTCCATTTCACATATCTTGTTCGAAAAGTCAAGTTGCTCGTTAAAAAAATAGCAGTGGCTCGAGAGAGAAAAAAAACGGCTGCCATGAAGCATGTTACAGATACGTGTCGGTCACGTCACCAGCTATTACCTCTTTGATCAGAAGACGACAGTTCTCCATCACGCTGCGACGCCTGTCCGACGAGTTGCTCAGAATTTCATCGGACTTATGCAGGTTATCCACTATTTTACGCATCTCTTCCAGCTCGGTCACGGTCACCTCTAATTTCGTCTCTAATTCGGATCTGCGAATCAACGTTGATTTTATATCCTGTCTATTTTCACTGTCGGTTTAGCGCCTACGACTACCGAGTATCGAAAAGTGAATGAAATTAATGCCATACTTCTCCTCTTTCAGCTCCTGGATGCAAGTGTCGTTGTCGAGTTGAATGATTCGCAACACTTTCAACAATTTCGTCAGGAGATTGTCCACGTCGATTACTTGATCGACCAGACCAACCGCGGGACAGTAATCCGAAGCCAGCGGACCGTCATTGGTACCGGTGTCGGATTCGCTGATCGAGTCGCAATCATCGTCCTCCTCGTTCTCCACCTAAAACGTGGTCGTGGTAATTCGATATCTAGTCCATTCGGAAAAAGAAACGTTTTTTTTACAGAAATAACAGTGCACGATGTGATTAGAGTTTTACCACTGTGTCAATTGGACAGCGAGGGACAGATGCAGTTTGCGAAATGAGGGACGGATGATTCAAAATCTCAAACAGATTGATTCAACGAAGAAGCAATTAATGGTGGAGAGACAGCGATAGGAGAGAGATGTTTACCTTGCGACGATGCAAAATAGCCTGCGTGAGATTGGTCAGGCTAGAACACTCGTCATTGGTGCGAGTCTTTTTGAGATTGCTCTCGTCGACGGTCTCCGGGAAGCTTAAAGCTCTGCGTAGAGAGTCGCTACTCGAGACCATGTTGTGCGAATAAGTATCGGGCAGAGGAACGTCCTCCAGCACGCTCTCCATCATCAAACACGGCTCTGTTTCGAAGTCGAGCAGATCCGACGAGGACTCCATACTTAATTCTGCTTGGAGACAATTTATTTCTATTGAGATTTTTTCAAGCAATAGTAATACTAAGACTGCGGATATTTATGCATGTTTCCAATTTTTATTGATAAATTTCGAGAAAGTGGAATGAAATGAAATCTTATTTTTAATGGGAACAGCGTTCGTAGATCCAAAACAAATAAAAATTCTACAAATTTCTGTCGTGTTTTATATTCTGGTCTTTCTTGAAAACACTTTTACGAGCCACAAAGGCTTAAATATCCGCAGGCTAGTAAGAAGTTTCTTCAAAATTCCAGCGGTGGAATACGAGCGTTTGAAGGAAGCGTGCGCCAACGAGGTATCGATGACGAACGCGATCTAAATAACCAATCAAGATCTAAGTAGATTCTAAGTCTGTCAACGCAGACTGTGAACCTCTCAAGGCGCACCTTTGTACATTTGTTTAGCCGACTCGAACGTGGACTTCTTGTCGGCATTTTTCGTGGCGAAAGGATGCGTCGCCGCGTTCCGTATCGCCCCGATCACAGCGGAGACGAAGGAACCGCTCTTTGGACTAGGAGTGCACTCTTTCAGACTATGCTTGGAGCTAACAGGACTGGACTCGATGCTGCTGTTGCTTCTGCTGTACGCTTCATTGTGGTAAATCACGTCCTAAAAAGAAAAGAGACGATTACCATCCGTTATCTACGAAAACAAATATGAAATACTTATATTTTCTTAGCTAATAAGAACGATCAAATTTATTTTCCTATCCGACAGATGATCCGGAAAGGTCGGTTCTATTATGATTGCAAAGTGTAAATCGCAACGATAAGCGAACGAGCATTTACCTCGAGGTCCTTCACCGAGATATTGTAGGAAGTGATCAACTGGTCTACCAATCCCTCTAACCTAGTTCCCAAACCGGAAAGCGCGACCGCAGCCCCGGAAACTGCAGCTCCTTGCGTGAGCAACAGCTCCCTGCTTCGTCGTTCGACAGCGTTCAGTTTCATGCTCATGGATAAATTTTCTTGTCTGCAATATAAAGGAGAATAAAAGAATACTGCGGTCAAGACATAGGAACATGCCTTCCCCCTGCAACACACGTACCGTCGTTGCTCGCTGATTCTAACTAGGTGTTTGCATTCTTCCGTTTGCCTTTCCAATTCCATCTCGCGTTTCGTTAGCATCTCTTCCTTCTTGGCCAGCTGGAAATTCAATTGGATGATTAGACGCAATGAAATTTTCTATACCTTCGAGAAATCTTTACAATTTGTTTAGAACAAAACGTTCGATAAGTTATTGCAAGCGGACTACATCAATTGCAAGAAACAGAGGCTAAATAAGCAATTTTTGTCTGTATTTAACGATTGTAACAAGTTGAAAATACTATTGATATTCTTAAATGTATGTATACGTTTACTGTTTCAAAGTTTTGCATGCAATCTGCAGTCCGAGTTTAGGAAACATTTGTACAATTTATAGTTGAATGCTACTATTAAAATGTGATACAAATAAGTTCGGTTGGAAGATTCAGATTCTAAGGATTCTGTTGACTCATTGCGAGTGTACACAAATGTGATTAACAAGAAGCCAGTCGCCGTCGGAGATTACAGGGGAATAACCAGTTTATGTTTTAGAAAAATAAATATTTGCTGCGTTACCGCTCGTGTAAATTGACTGTAAGTTACAAGCTTGATGTAATCTAGCTGTTTGTTTAGAGAAAGATAAACGTATCCTGTGTTGTTGGTGGTATAAATGAACTACAAATTGTATAAAAGGTTTAATATCTACGAGCCGGTTTAAATTAGGTTACTTTCTCCTATATTCGATTGAATATAATTCTGTGTTTGTAGAACTGAATTTATTTAAATTACGGTTGAACACACGAAGAAAAGAAATACCTCTGTCTCTGCCTCTTTCAGAGCCTCCGCCAGAGAAGCTTTCTCCTCTTGAAGGAAGTCTTGCATCTCGGCTGACTCTGCTTCTAGCTCCTGTTGCTGCTGCAGCAACGCCTTTTGAGCTGCCAGGCTTTTCTCCAAATCCTGAGCATTCGAATGCAACGTTAGCAATCTAAATTCTCGAACCTTGAGTCTACAATTCTCTATTTTCGGGCATGTCTTACCCTGCTCAGCATGCGGCATAGTGACTGGAGATCCGCTATTTCCAGCTGCTGACTGGCCACCACTTGTCCCGAGGACTGCAAATGGCACTCCAGCTCTAGGAAACTGTCGCTACCCTCTGGAAAGAAGCGTCGAGGATTAAATGAGCCCTTCGATTAATTTTCTGATAGTCGATAGACTTTACTTCGAAGAAGAGCGTACCTGCGTGCTCCGACTGAGGAGTTCCAAGCATGGCGAGCACTCTCTGCGCGTTCCTATCAAGTTCCTGCCTGGCAAACGCATGATCCGCCTGCTCCTCTTCGAGCAACCGCTTCACCTCGGTGATCTCAGCCTTGAGCTTCTCGTTCTCCACCTTTTGGCCACTAGTCTCTTCCGTTAACCTCTTCAAGTCGCTCTGCATCGCCTGCATATCTTCCCAGGTGCCTTCCGTCTGACACTCCTCGTGCAGTCTCTCGACCACTTCCGGTCCGGTGACCACCGTCGGAACTCCCGACAAAGCGTTCTCTATATCCTGACCAGTTAGACCAGTTTGCACGCTAGTCTCGTGGTAAATACGAGTCTTCTCTGCCACCTTGTGCCTCGGATAGGGCGGCAAACTTTTGTGAACAGAGGACTCTTTACCGACACCTTTCTTCTCGATCTGTCTACTCAGACTAGCATCCCTGCTGCCCGATCTGCTTCTAGTTATCTTGTCAGTCTTCTCGCTCGGCTTGGGAATGCTAATCTTGTTCCTGTTCCTCCTCGGCAAGGTAGCGTACGTGTCCAACGCTTTGTTGTCCGCGCTCATTGTCATTTTATCAGGCCTGGACAGCCTGGATATGTCCACACGGCCACTATAAGGCACTCTGGGAGTGCCAAGAGGTTTTCGGACCTCCTCGGACGGTGTGGAACTTGGGGTACGAGCTCCTCTGGTGCTAGAGCCGCCTCTGGACCTGCAACTACCTCCAGGACCTCTTCCACGCTGTGCCAGGTCCTTATTGATCTCAGTGGTCAACGCCGATGGCAGTGAATCCGGAATTGGTCGCGTTCTTGTACGAGGAGTCATAGACACTGATCCGGAACGTAACGTTGTCGATATTCTGTTGCTTGACGGTGTACTCTCCAAGGTTGTCTCCTTCGCTGTTGACTTCTCCCTGGACCTAGCTCTCGTCACCGGTTGCGTTTTGCTCAGGATGCTCCTCGGCGTCGTGGTCCTTGGCTTGGACCTGGAAATTTTGTAGAGTTTTGTTCCTGTATATTTCCTATTTCGCAGTTTTTTAAATTTAAATTCGTTGATGTAGCCGCCATTAATCCGAATAAACGACACAAATAACATAAAAATTTGTTTCGTGTACTTCGAGGCGTATAGAGAAGAATTGTATCTGGCTTTTTAATTATTTTTTTCCTTTTCCTCGGAAAAATGTGAACATTAACGATTGAGCGGTATTAAGGAATAAGTTGACGATAGCATCCTTTTCCCTGAAGCAATTTGAAAATTAAGGTTAACAATATTAAGGACTATGTTAACGATACTATACCTTTCCCCGAAAAATTTTGAAAATGAAGGTGGATCAATATTAAGGAATAGGGATAGTATAACTCTCCCCGAAAAAATATGAAAATGAAGATGGAGTAATATTAAGGAATAGGGATAGCGAACCTCTCCTCGAAAAAATTTGAAAATTAAGATGGACCGATATTAATTAAGGAATAGGTTGACGATAGTATACCTTGGAGTGGTCGCAACATAGTTGTTGGTTAGAGGAATCGGCTTAGCCCTGGCATTTTTCTGGGCCTCCGTCGCGGTTGTCTTCTTCTTGGCCACGCTCGACGCAGCCACCGTCCTCTTCGTATTCGTTCGGTTCGCTCTGGCAGAGACGCTGCCGGCGATCGACGAGCTTTCGCTGCCACCCTCGCTCGTGCCCTCACCGCCAGTGGTTAGCCTAACGTCGTCAGGAAGGGTGGCGCAGGGGTCCTCGTAAACCGAGCAACAGCTCACTAAACTAGAGTCGCAGGAGGCCTCGTCCAAGCCGCCGCAACTGCTCGCGTAGTCTAGGCTGTTTCTGCTTCGCACCTAAATACAATGAATAAACCAGCTGCTTCGGAATAATGCAGATTATTTTAAACTTAAAAATACGACTTCTAAGAGCAATTGCGGCCTATCAAAATCCCCAGAAAAAACCCCATTTTTGCATCATTTAGAAATGAGAACTAAAAATATATAGATATTTATATAAAGATATATATAAAAATGTATATAATAAATAATATAAATGTATATATAATAATAATAATAAATATATATACATATATGTATTTAACATGTTTGCGCAAATTCTGATTATAAAACTATGTATAAACGAATACAGTAGCGACTAAAGAATGTACATTAAGATAAAAGAATTACATTAAATAAAAAATTGAACACAAGGGTGAAGTAATAGCACTCGTTATTTGAAATATCGAAGTTTGAATTACAATTGGGACGTGACCGTAAAGAACAAGAGTATGTGACCCGTTTTCTACGGAATATAGGTGAAGAGGGCGAAGGTTGAAGAAACATCTTCATCCTAGTGTACTGTTTGCAGCAACCGGAGTCGTATAGGTAAAGTTGTTAAATAATTGAACGGCGCAACGACCTGCGTTTTCGCGTCCCGATCGATCTTACCCTTGGTACCTCTGTGGCGCAACCCTCGACGCCGCTGTCGCTGCCGTCCTTGCTGTCTTTTCCTTCGCCAGCGTAATCCTTCCTGTCGACGGACAGCGTCTGCTCGGCCTTATGGGCTTCCAAATCCGTCACGTGGATCACAGTAATGTTGCAGTCGCTGTTCATCGTTCCATCGGGGTCTTCTTCGTCGAGCAGCTTGCCGGTGTCGACTAATGGGGACGCGAGGTCCTCCGGGACCCCTGAATCCTGTCGCGCCACATTCTGCACGGGGGACACTTTCAGGCTATTGTCCTCGAGAGGCGTCTCCATCTCGAGGCGGGCTTGCTCGGTGCTCGGGCTGACGCTCATTTCCTTGGTGCCATCCTGGAATCACAAATCGAACAACTTTCTCTATCATTTCTGTCACCGACATACAAATCATGGAAATATTGGAAAAACGACAACGTCAAGATCGTGATGAAGTGGAGACAAAGAACATAAAAATCTTGCGACGTAATTATCGTCTTTTTCATTTCCAGAATACACAGCGTTTCAAACGGTCAGGCGATTCCGGTCGCAAAGCTAAATATCCCTTTTTCCTGTCTGTTCATATTCAATGGAAAAATTCTTGGAAAGTTGTGGAAAAATTGGGAAAAACGACGACGTAATTACCGTTTTTTCATTTCCAGAATACAGCGTTTCAAACGGTTAGGCGATTCCGGTCAAGAAGCTCAATATCCCTTTTTCCTGTCTGTTTATATTCAATGGCAAAATTTGTGGAAAGTCGTGGAAAAATTGGGAAAAACTACGACGTAATTACCGTCTTTTTCATTTCCAGAATACAGCGTTTCAAACAGTTAGGCGATTCCGGTCGCAAAGCTCAATGTCCCTTTTTCCTGTCTCTTTATATTCAATGGAAAAATTCGTGAAAAGTCATGGAAAAATTGGGAAAAATGACGACGTCAAGATCGTGATGCAGTAGGGAAAAAGGACATAAAAATCTTGCGACGTAATTATCATCTTTTTCATTTCCAGAATACAGCGTTTCAAACAGTTAAGCGATTCTGGTCGCAAAAAGGTCAATGTCCCTTTTTCCTGCTTCTTCATATTCAATGGAACAATTCGGGGAGTCATAAATATCGGGTACCAATCTAACTAATAAGAGTAATTATCGTCTTTCCATTTCTACAATACAGTGGGCCAATTTCCTTTTTTCTGTCTCTTTATATTCATTGGAAAAGTTCGTGAAAAGTCATGGAAAAATTAGGGAAAAAACAACGTAATGTTCTTACGACGATTAACAAAAATCGTGTACGCGCTCTAAGATTAATTATTGTCTTTTTTATTTCACGAAAACAGTGTTTCAAACGGTTAGGCGCCAATCTTTTATCGCTAACATAAAAGTCATGGCAAAATTGGGAAAAAGACGACTTCAAGATCGTGAAGAATTAGTAAAAAGAGACGACATAAAAATCTTGTACAATAAACATCGTTCACGCGGTCTAAGAGTGTTTATCGCCTTTTTCATTTCCAGAATACAGTGTTTGAAACGGTTAGGCGATTCCGATTGCGAAGCTCAATTTCCTTTTTCCTGTCCCTTTATCTGCATTGGTGGTGCGAAACGAAATCCTAGATTCGGTGTGAACGATCGATGATGTAATTGTAATTGACCGGTCAGTGCAGCATCGCCCATAGCAATCGGACCGGAAATGATGCAACGGCGCGGCAACGACCGTCGCGGAACGAATCGACACGAAATATGATGCACGAGTTGAGGAACGAGAGCGGAGACGACTATAGAGACACGTGATGTCCGAGGAGAATCTGTTGGACAACAGATTCGATCGGGAAGCAATTAAAATCCGGATCTCGACCGTTGGCACGTGATATTTGATTGACCAGGAAATAATATCCGCCTCGAGAAGCGTTTCCTTGGAGGATTTGCGAAAACGAAACACACCAGAAGCTAATGGTTTTCGGGGATTCGTTGAAAGGTTAATGGTGGAAGCCCTGAGGAAATTCCCCTTCAATAGGATTAACGAATTCTGGGGGTGCAGGATCGTTCGAATCACCGGGTCTTGGATTCAAATAACGAATTATACAGCATTTATATAGTTATTCACTTTTTGTTGTGTCACCTTTACTGTCCAGTCGCAAAACCGACGTTGATCTTGAATTGTCGATACACACTTCGAGTTTTAATGCAAATGATCGCTTTGAAATTATTTATTCAAACTATAAAGATGTGAGTGTGTGCGTTTTCCCATTAGAAATCTTTCTATTATACAGGGTGGGGCGCCACATTTTGCCATCTAGATTTACGTCATTATTATTACGCATAGCAAACAATGTTTAAGATGAAGTTGAATAGTTTTGAAAATATGAATTCAATGTGATAATGTAGTGCAGGCTGTTGACCTTATAATTAAAATGTAAACCTTATAATTAAAATATCTCCTAAACTAATGATTTTTTTTACACAAATAGATTAATACTTTTTTGTAAAGAATATGAAGGAGCATCAGCTGATACAATAAAAAATATATCATTCCATTAAAAAAAACATTAATGACCTTCATATGTCCTTTACACGTCCACCTAAAAAAAAATACCATCAGAATGTGCCCCTCTCAAAACCATTCAACTTCATCTGAAACATTGTTTGCTATGCGTAAATATTATTATTGCACCCTGTATAAAATATTTTTGTAGTTTCTGTCACGCTCAAACACCGAGCGGCTTGCCTTCTGAAGGGGAATCGAAAATTGAGAAGCGAGTTGTCTTCCGAAGGGGAACCAAAAATTGCGGAGCGTTTGCCCCTTTTCATTTCCTTATCAGTTATAACTCTGTAAAGTAATATTTTATACTTCTAAATTGTGAATGTTTTCTCGAAAATCCATTTCACTGCCTCCTATCGGAAACATTCCGCCAGGGGGTGTAGAAACAGAAAATTCGAACAAAATTTTCATTGCACAATGCGGAACAGTGTTCGTTACATATAGCGAATATTTTATATGATCTCGTTTCAGTACCGTTTAAGCTAACCTCCGCTTCCGTTCGCAATCATTCCATCTTAATCTGTCGCGCGTTTCACGCCTCTGCACCCTTCTGTCCCCTTCTGTTCCTCTCCGACCCCCCGCCCCGTCTTCCGCGCAATTACGTATTTCAATAGTAATTGACGAAGAACGTCGCGTCACCGACCGGTGTTCCCCTTTCTCATCGACGCGTTCAAGAGCGATGAATCGCGTCGTACGCGATTCAAGTGTCCTTCTATTGGCGAGTGTACGCTATTATCGCACAATTATCCCCTCCGAGCATAATCGATCGCCTAGTATCGCTCGCGCGACTCATTCTCGCTGATAAACACCGAGAAAGTCATTAACTCGCAAACTTTGCTCGTGATTCTCAAACAATTCTTGCATAAACCGTTTCGACAGAAACGTATACGATTATGGCCATTGAAGATTCGGAAATAACTGATGAGTGTATTCAGGAAATTCAAGAAATCGCATATGGGTATACAGGGTAATGAAAACGCAGATAGAGCAGCCAAATTGGCAGCATCAAATACAAAAATGAAACAAATCACTCATTATACCAGACTAAATGACCTCAAAAACCATATAAATGAAATGTTCAGGAAACATGTAACTGATAATATTAAAAGAATTTATGCACAAAAGTACCATAACGAAGGAGCGGATTTTGAGTGGCAAAAGTTTCCAAGTCCAATAGATCGTCAAATTCAAAAGTCAATTTCTAGAATCAGAATTGACCACTCAGAAGTAACCCATTCATTTTTGTTATGTAAAAAAGAAAACGTGATCTGCGATATATGTAAAGTACCAGTTAATATAAATCACCTTATACTGGAATGCAAAAAAATATGAAAATGAAAGGAAAAATGCTAAACTGCCTGGATCTTTACCCATTCTATTAGGTTCTGAGGAACACATTGTCGGTCTTGCCCAATATATCAAAGATACTAATATGTACAAAATATTGTAAGAAAATGTACCGTGTTGCTAATGACCGTTGATGTTAAAGCAACATTAAATAAATAAATAAAAAAAAGAATCGTATACGGTACCGAGTTACCAGAAACACAGTAGAAAATTATATTCGAGCAAAATTTTTTTACTAATACGAAATGGCATTTATTTGAAATGATTTATTCCCATTCAAACTATAGAAGAGAATTCACAGAAGAAGCTGAACGCTGTATCTATAAGTATGCACCTTCTTTGACGTTTGGAAAGTGTTTTCAAAACTGGAAGAAATATTAGCGTATGTGTATCGCCGTAGATAGGACCTAGTTTAAAGCGACAAGATAAATTGTAACGAATGAATAAGAAGTTTTACTTTTATTACAGGCAATTTATGCTGTCTACAGGATGATTTAAAAGTATCATGGAAGAATTAAAAAAGAAATAAGAATCAATAGCAGAATCCTCACCGTAAGAACGAAATAATTAAACAAAACTGTTTGAAGTGATAGAACCTAGTTTAAAGCGACAAGATAAATTGTAATGAATGAATAAGTAGTTTCGTTTTAATTACGATTAAAAGAGAATTCGCAGAAGAAGCTAAACACTACATGTGCTAGGTTGTCCTAAAAAGCTTCTTTCGAAATGTGTTCCTTTAACATTAGATTTACCAACGGAGGTCAAAATGACTTGCTCCTATTTGTTCTTTAAGGAATATTAAAATTATAAATGTATTTCCGTGAACTTCTCTATTGATGTAAATATCTAAATCAAACTGCAACGAAATCTGAATAAATGCAATTTTTTGTCATTATCAGAAGGCAAATTATGCTGATCGCGATTAGCGCTCGGTAGCTCTAGTGTTAACGTTGCTAAATGAATATAAACAATGCGATAATCTGTTTCAAGAAAAAATATTATCGTCCGCGTATCACGCGACAAAATGAACAAGTAGCTTCTCTTTTTTTAATTGCAAATTTTCGGTACTTCTTTGCATAATGTACCTCCGACGAAACGAACTAATGGAATTCTTTACACCCAACAGCAATCCAACGTGCTCACTATTTAATTAGCCCACTCGAATTCGGGTAAGTCCCGCAACGAAAAGATCCGCACGATAGTAGCGGTGCACGAAAACCGTCCTGTCGCTCCGGCCTTGAGATAGAGAGCGGCTCTCTCGGCCGCGTTAATCAGGGACGAAGAGTGACCGAGAACTTGCAAACTGCCTGTCTCGTGGCTCGTGGCTGAGGTCTACCCGGGAAGTCCCGCGGCTGACGAAGAGGCCGATTGGCCGGCATGATCACGCGCCCCCAACACGACGGACAATATCACAGCGCGCCGCGACGCCGCGACGCTCGAACCGGTGTGCTGTGTCGTCGAGACACTCGCGAGACTCGCAACCGAGAGTGATTCGGTCCCAGGATCCCGAAAATTTGGAGAAACCGTTCAGTCAACCTGAGACCTGGAACAATCTGGCGAAACTATTCCAAAAACTTGAAGAAACCTGGAAACCGAGGATCAACGAGGAACATTCCAGACCTCCCTCTTCAACGAATTCTGATTTTTGATTCGGTCCCAGGATCTCGAAAATTTGGAGAAACCGTTCAGTCAACCTGAGACCTGTAACAATCTGGCGAAACTATTCCAAAAACTTGAAGAAACCAGGAAACCGAGGATCAACGAGAAACATTCCAGACCTCCCTCTTCAACGAATTTTGATTTTTGATTCGGTCCCAGAATCCCGAAAATTTGGAGAAACCGTTCAGTCAACCTGAGACCTGTAACAATC
>CM052342.1:2618211-2642500 GCA_028455595.1 Lasioglossum vierecki | reverse complement strand
GTACAGGACGATTCAAGAGTTCTCTTTGAAATGAACGGACCTCCTGCGAATAAGAGCACCGGCAAACAAAATATGCTCTTATAAGGTCTCGATTGCGGGTAATTATGGCGCATCTCAATTGAGAAAGGGTCGGGGATCGAGGGTACGGGTTAGCGGCTAGTTAAATCGCATTAGAAGCGGGTGCCGAGGCGGAGAGAAGTTCGCGATGGAAGCCTTTTATGCAATTTCGTGCGAGTCCCTGCACGAAGACGAAACCAAATAAGGTATCCGGTGCGTGGAGTGCGAAAACGAGGAACAGGTGACACAACCCTGTTGCGTGATCCCTTAATCCCCTTTATTCCCAACTTCAACCACCATTACTCGGGCTAATTAATTAGCAGGCAATTGGAAATTTCTGTTCTTCGTAACAGATATCCAGGACAGAGGGTTTTCGTTATTCTCTTTTAACCGTTAACTATCAAGTTACACAGAAAATACAATTTGATGGTTAAATTTTAAAGAATATACAGCTTTATTAATCAATTATATACAATGGATCTAATGGTAAGCGGATAAAGGGGCCCGCGTGAGACCCTAAATTTCAAAGACATTAATTTAATTTGTAACGGTATGAAATTTTATATTACTTTTCTTTTTTGTTATTAAGTTTAGGAGAGGCTTTCTTGCAACTTCTATTTCTAACTTGAGTTTGAGTGCCCCAAAATTTTTACCGCGTGGGATCCCGAATTTCGGACATTAATTTAATTTATAACGGTATGAAATTTTGCATTAGTTTTGTTTTTTGTTATTAAGTTTAGGAGAGGCTTTCTTGCAATTTCTAACTTGAGTTTGAGAGCCCCACAATTTTTACCGCTTGGGGCCTCCACTTGGTTTGAGCCGTCACTGATTATATAGTCACCATTCTTTACAGAAAAGAATGGTCTGGGTTTGACTTCTTTTAGAAAAGAAAGCTGTATTGTTTGAAATTTAACCATTGAATTTTATTTCGAAATCGGCCACGAACTTATGCAACCGTCTGGTAGAACACAAGATGCTCGCAGGATCTCACAATCGAAACAATCGACACTCATCGTCAGATTTGATTCGGTGTTGCTTCCGGGTCTCTTAATTGAACGGGAATTTTTTAGAGTTTCCCTTCGAGAGTTTCCATCGACTAATTACACGTGGAATTCTTCGTTACGAAAGGTGCTGTCGGCTAATTACTCGGATTCGATCGTCCGATAATTGTTAGGCAAATTGAGTGCTGAAATGGCCTTGTGTGCTCGTGTGCTTCATCGTTCTGCCATGCTACCGTGGCGCGGCGAGTGTACCGGTCGTAACGAAAATAGATTAACTGGGACGATGTTTCCGTACAAGCGAATTAGTTTATGTTTTCGGCGATGCCAACGGGGTTATTCGTCGAAACGAAACCGTTCAACGTGGCTGGCGGAATGTTCGATTTCCGAGGATATTCGTGTCGACATTATCGATTCCTTTCTATTGATAATTCGCCAAAAAATTGTTCTTTCTAAGGCAAAGATAAAAGAACAATTTTAAATTGTGACATTTATTACTTTCTCGATTCCAGCCAAATTCACTGGAAAATTTTCGTGCACTCTAAATTCGATTCATTGAATGAAAGCAGAATATCTTGAAGCTTTGTCATACAGTATTAGCGGAAACATTAATTTTCAAATTCTGGTCAAATGATTCCAAGTAAAACACTTTGCACTCTGAAATTTTGTTCAATTTTGTTCCATTTGAAATTTACTTTGAAGGGCTGCTACTTATTTTTAGCAATTGTGTTCACTAATTACTAGACTACGGATCTTGATACAATTTCCGTTTCTAAAGCCGTTTTCAAAAAATGTTAAAATATACAATTCCGTAGAATTCAGTACGGTTTTTATCCATTCCAAAAGTACGAAGACTACTACCATTGAAAATAGATATTTCACACGATTGCACTTTCTTAAAATCCGTCTAGAAAAATTTCAAATTGCATAAACATCCACTTTGTTGTAATTTATATTTGTTTTTAGCTAAAAAATAAATAAAGAAAGAACCAAATACATATAAGAACCTGTTGTATTTGAATTTTTCTTTTTCGGACGTCGAGCCACACTCGACAAAATAGTGCAAAGGGTTAAGGGAACAAATTTGTAACAGTTACCTGGAAGTTCAGAAGCACACGGAGAAAAGCGTCCATTCGGTTCGAACGTCGCCGTAACGACTACGCCCGTTTCTGTTTCGTCGGGCCTCGGATACATATTTAAACACATTGAATCAGCAATGTTGCAGAGAGCCAGGTATTCTCAGTGGAATTTGTCAGGAACTTTAAAAATACATTGACCGAGCGAGGTGATCCACGGTTCGATTAGTCGGAGTTCAAGTGCAGAGAGAAAGAGAAGAGAACGATGCAAACACAGGAAATCTGCAGAGAAGAGGACAGGGCTCCGTCGGTGTATCGGATTCTTTGCGCGTGAATTGCTTCGAATTCTATCGCGGTTGTCGGTGACGCGGTTCGAGTTCTACTTAAAAGTTGGTCCTGGGCCAACTGCTGACTGGTTCGAGGTTCTACGACCGTACGAATCTGGGTTCTACACGAGACCGTTTCGAATTCCTCTCTCGTGGTTGCCTGGCCACGGAAATCTTCTCAGAAAACATTTCCTTTCGTTAAAGAACTCGCTGTTTCACATTATATACACTTAAACTGTTTTTCTTGTCCTTATCCTTACAAGACGCAATTTTAAGAATTTGTTAAAAATACACGAACGAAGATATCTCGAAAAATTTCTACGCTATGTTGTAGAAAATCTTGTTAAGAGAATCTGTGCAAAGTTTTACAAGACTTATGTACTTAAATTGTTTATTTTGTCTTTTCTTGCAAGACTCAATTTTAAAAGTTTGTTAAAAATACAAGAATGAAGATATTTGAACGAATTTGTACGCTATGTTGCGGAAAATCTTGGTAAGAGAATCTACGAAAAGTTGTACAAGACATTACATGTACTTGAATCGTTTATTTTGGCATTTTCCTTGCAAGACTCAATTTTAAAAGTTTGTTAAAAATACAAGAATGAAGATATTTCAACAAATTTGTACGCTATGTTTTATATAATCTTGTTAAGAGAATCTGTGAAAAGTTTTACAAGACATTATATGTACTTAAATTGTTTATCTTGTCCTTATCCTTACAAGACTCAATTTTAGGAATTTGTTAAAAACACACGAGCAGAGATACTTCGAAAAATTCGTACGCTATGTTTTAGATAATCTTGTTAAGGTTATCTATGAAAAGTTTGAGGTGAATCGCTTTCACCCTCCGGCGACAGTGGTTATTGGCGTGAAAGCGGCGATGGTGACAATTCGCTCGTCAGCAAATAAAAGCACCACGACCGGTGAGTCAACGATCCGGTGCGGCGTTCCCCATGATCGCGATGATGCTTGTTGTTACATCATCGTTGGACGAAAGTTCGGATGGCGAAGACATGACCAAAAAAGGCAGCAAAGCGGATCGCCTCTGCAACAAGAGACACTCGCGTTGCATAGCGTTGCATAGCGTCGGGATATGCAGCCAGACGAATTCCATCGATCTTTGAGATCGTCGCACGTCTGGTTCTTAAACGAGGATCGAGATGAATTCCAAACGGGAAATCTAAGGACAAAAGGTCACTGGGAACTGTCCAGTTAATAACTACACTGCAGATCTGAATGCAAATTATGGAGACATTTGTTAGACGAAATATAAAACAGTGAAAGATTTAAAAAATTAAAGAATGTTCTAACGATGCTTTCAATGTAACAAAGGTCGTGAAGGGATGAAATCAATTTTTATGTTGTTGCTTCTTCCTACAACCAATGCATTTATGAGTAAATTGGTTAGACGAAATATAAAACCGTGTAGGATTTAAAAAATTAAAGAATGTTGTAATGTTGCTTTCGATATAACAAAGGTCGTGAAGGGATGAAATCAATTTTTATGTTATTCCTTCTTCCTACAACCAATGCATTTATGAATAAATTGATTAGACGAAATATAAAACCGTGTAGGATTTTTAAAATTCAAGAATGTTCTAACGTTGCTTTCAATGTAACAAAGGTCATGAAGGGATGAAATCAATTTTTATGTTATTCCTTCTTCCTACAACCAATGCATTTATGAAGAAATTGGTTAGACGAAATATAAAACCGTGTAGGATTTAAAAAATTCAAGAATGTTGTAATGTTGCTTTCAATGTAACAAAGGTCGTAAAGGGATGAAATCAATTTTTAAGTTATTCCTTCTTCCCACAATCAATGCTTTTTTTAAGAAATTGGTTAGACGAAATATAAAACAGTGAAGGATTTAAAAAATTAAAGAATGTTGTAATGTTGCTTTCAATGTAACAAAGTCGTGAAGGGATGAAATCAATTTTTATGATATTCCTGCTTGCCGCGATCAATGCATTTATGAAGAAATTGGTTAGACAAAATATAAAACAGTGAAGGATTTAAAAAATTCAAGAATGTTCTAACGTTGCGTTCAATGTAACAAAGTCGTGAAGGGATGAAATCAATTTTTATGTTATTCCTTCTTCCTACAACCAATGCATTTATGAAGAAATTGGTTAGACGAAATATAAAACGGTGTAGGATTCAAAAAATTAAAGAATGTTATAACATTTTTACTTTGCATAAAGATCTGCAGTCTATCAACAACCAACGACGCGGAACAACAGAAGAAAATCACTAGGAAATTTTCAGAAATCTAAAATAAACGACATGTTACTAGACATTAGTTTGAATTGCATACAGAACGTCGGGGAAGCTGGAACCATCAAAGAGGGATCTAAAAGTTAAAGGGCTAAGTTAAAAATTTCGCGAGTCAATCGCACAGCCATCTGGCCGATGCTTTCAGGGAGGTTCTCGCTAAAAGCCCGCTTGAACACTCGAGATAGTCTCGAGTAGCTTTCGAAAGCTCCGGAAGGTCTAGGAACATATGGCATTTTCTAGCAGTCTCGATGCTGGTATTGTTTCAATTGTGAGGCCCGCAGCGTTCCCGCGTTTTATTGGTTTTTTTAATGAGACGATTAATTGGTACTCGTTCTGCTTTCACTTTGCATGGACTTGTTCGCGATCGATGTCGTTCTTCTGTCGCAGCACGACGTTTCTGTCTCTCTGACCTTGGCTAATCGTCTTCGGTAAAAACGGAACAAACGCGACAGCCAACCCCCGATGCACTCAATTAAAACTTCTTCCTCGACTGCAGCTCGATTTCTGAATTTTTAACGCCTTCGGTGCCAAGTCTCTTTCGGATATGGCACACGGAATTATTTAATCGCGTTCGAAAATTAATTTTTACGCTGTACACTGGGTGATCAAATTACACCGAACAACGAAATTCAACTATCTTTATGTCTCAGAGAACAGTTGCATGCGTTCTTGTATAGAACAACCCTAGTAGCACAAAATATTGTATACACACATTCATATAATATTAAAAAGAGATTCAATCTCTTCTTAATATTTAAATATACATACTATATTTCATGTTAAGAGAAAAATATTTTTTCTAAATATTATATGGATCTTTATTTCATATTAGAAGTAGAATATTTTTTCCTAATATACAAATAATATTTATTTAATATTATGAAAAATATATTTCTTTTCTCATTATAAAACAAATCTTTATTTAATATTAGAAATAGAATATTTCTTTTTAAATATGCAGGAAATATCTATTTCATTGTTACGAGAAAAATACTTTTTTCTAAATACATAATGAATCTTTATTTAATATTAGGAATAGAATATTTTTTCCTAATGTACAGATAATATTGATTTCATATTATGAAAAAAATATTTTTAAAATGGAATATTCCTTCAAGCAGTGCACAGACAGTAATATATATTCATAGTTTCTACTTTTTGTTGTAACTTTTTCTTAAATTTGAAAATTTGATTGAATGTTATTTAAATATTGAATTTATATTTTTCAAATATTGGATTTACATGTACTTTTTATTTTTGCAATATTCCAAAAAAATACTTATCTAATATTTTTGTGCTACTAGGGACGAATCCGAAAGGTGTTTGTTTGTCGTCATCGGTCACAGTTTTGAAGAAATTTAATTTTGAAAAATGTCAAACATTTAACTTTTACAATTTTATTCTGCTTCAGTCGAAAATGCTACGTAGAAAAATTCTATGGGCTTCGAGAACCCAAATCAATACCTTGATTGAAGATTGAAAAAAATCAAGGAATGAATGGGAATTAAACGAATCACTTTGATTCGATGGAATTTTTCAGGTTGCTGATTCGCCATTCATAGCGCTAATTGCAATGCCGATTCATAGAAATTCAGTGATTATGATTAGTCATGGCAACTTCGAAGGGATCCAGCAGTATCTTCAGCTGACTTTAGAAAGCTTTGCGTAGAGAGTATATACCGCAAAAATAGTAGTATTTGTACATCATGGAACTTTCACTCTTCATTTTTAATATCGTCCACGATACGGACGATTTATTTCGAATTTTTGTATAATAATAGACTGTGGATCTTCGAGTAAAGTAAAAATTGTCTTCAACGATTGCAAGACAAAGTATTCAATTAGAAGCTTAAAAATAATTTTAATAGTAGTGGTGTCAAGTAGTAATAATTATAGTATTGTTTCAAATTACACCACCTCGTTCTTCTCGCGATCGCAATGGATATTTTTCAAGTATAAAATTTATCTCGAGTTTTTGTATAATAATAAATAGACTATGGATCTTCGAGTAAAGTAAAAATTGTCTTCACCGATTGCAAGACAAAGTATTCAATTAGAAGCTTAAAAATAATTTTAATAGTAGTGGTGTCAAATAGTAATAATTATACTAGCTTTTCAAATTGCACCACCTCGTTCTTCTCGCGATAGCAATGGATATTTTTCTAGTAGAAAAATAAACGTCGGAGAGCGACGGACATACGTTCGTTTTATCGACGTAAATCGTTCTCAAGCTTGCTAATAAAATGAAAGACGACATGGGAAACCCCTCGCGAACGTTTAAGAACGTCGACTGGATATACTGCTTCCTATCGCGTTGCCATTTATTGTATTTATAACGCCGCGAAACGATTTATGGATTACTGTGAGCGTCCGTGGCAGAAATATTATACGCGAGTTAAAATTCACCCAAACCAATGTTGCATAGCAAAATACAGCAACAAATAATTTAATGGAATTTCACTCTTAAGCAAACTACTCAAATTTCTCACATCTTTATGCATGTCCGAAGAAATTCGCTAATCTATAAAATATCTATATAATATATATACATAAATAGAAAATCTAATATAAATATATTGAAAGTATGAAATATTTGTAATATCAAGAATAAATGTGAATAAACGCAAAGAAAAATAAAATCAAAGACATCGGTGATTTAAATTATCTGAAAAAGAACGATTTCAAAGAGTAAAAAAATGTTAATAATTATGAAATAAAATATATGAAGACAAGCTCGTGAATTAATTTGTACACCTGATTTCAGTTCCCAATTAAAGGTGGGATCTCCTTCACGCGTCAAATATAATATAATCGGACATTAATTTAATTTATAACATATTTTAATATTATATTTTATTTAATTCGGACAACAGAGAACGTCCAGTGCTGGATTAAGCCAGCACGGGGCCTGTAACAAATGTTATCAGGGCCTTAGATTTTGCACGATACTGTAATAAATGTTGGATTCTTGTATGAATCACAAGTTTATATTTTGAAGTGTGTGTGTGTGTTTAACACTAAACATACTGAGCACTGAAAGCGATTAAAGTATTTTAGCTGATAAAATTGACAAGGCTCTATTCATTTAGATTTCGTGCAATTTTTATTGCAATATGTGCTTGGATAAAGAAATTTATCGAATCATTTTCCATGTAAGCAACGTTATAGTTTCAATAATTATAAAATTAAAAATCTAAGACCGGTCATTTGACCGGCCATGGTACGTTTAGTCTTAAAAACGGTCTTGACTTTGCTGTTTATTTCTTTCATTGTAAATCACGGGTAGCCCTGTACCATTACGTGCGTCCGATGACGTTCCAGCAATTATGAGGGTCAGTGTCATAAAAGCCCATCTTTTCCCTTTTCGTAACAGCTGTTTTTTTCGTTAAAAAAGGCATGCAGGTATTGTTTTTCCGACACAGATGTTTGCCAAACTGAAGTGCGTAGCTCAGTTCTGTGCGAGCATTGCGATCGAACGGTTGCTGAGTTGACAGCAAGTTACATTTATATTTCGTTTTCTACTTTGTAGTATCTTAATAAATATTCTTTAGCGTTTTTGGAAGCAAACTCTGTTAGTTATTCAACAATAAAACCCGATGAATGACCTTTTTTTAGCAAAAATATCTGGTAACGGTATCGAGCAAATTTTAGGTCAATTTTCTGCTGCAAACGCGGGGCCCCCTGAAGCGCAGTGTCTGTAGCATTTGATACTCCTGGGACTTAATCCGGCACTGAGAGCTTAATCCCACTGTATCGCAACGAAGTTTTTAGATAAAGATATCGAGACTCTGTTTCCTGCTTCGAAAGAATCGAGAATGCCTCCAGTTTGCGACATTTGTCGAAGATGGAAGAAGTTTATTGAATCTCCGGAGTACATACAAGGTTTGAGCCCTGCTCGCAGAGAATCCAAAGAGGAACAGTTATGAACTTATTTCTGTCCGGGGAAGCGTTAACCTTTGACGGCACGCGGTCGTTGTAGAATTTTGTTCGTTTTCAGTCCGGCCATCTGCAGTCTCGCCATAATATTTGCACTTTGCGCACACCATTGCTCGCTGGGACGCGTCGTTGACGGTATGCAGGGAACGCGGTGCTCGTCCGATCGTTTTGCATCGTCGAACCAGTTTGAATTTCAATGATACAGGCTGTCCGAAAAATGTACTTCCTTGACAGGGTTTGATTCCTGAGAACATTTCAAGTCACTTTTTCCGTTGCGAAAATCCTCTCCGCAGTTTCGTTACGGAGTTATTAACATGTTCCTTGCCAGACCGTATTTTGAAGACTTCCCGTTTCTGGCGTATGCCTTACAATAATTAGAATAGTGCAAAAATCATAATTATTAAGGAAAGGTTGTATAGTTTAACATGCATAACACAACAAACCAATAAATTTATTTTTCTAGGAATTAGTTTAACAAATAACTAACATTAGGCTGAACTTTATTATGCCAAGCGAGTGGATAATACCGGCAGGGAACGTGTTAATGAAAAAGGCGGGGCAATCGGCTATCGGCTCTCGCCTCGACCAATGACAGCGCAAGCGTTTTTCATTAATAACGAAGTAACGAAACCACGGAGAAGATTTTCGCAAAAGAAAAATTCATTTGATATTACCTCGGGAACCACTCCCTTTAGGGAAGCACCACGTTTCTCAAACACTCTGTATATTCTTAAACAATTCTATTAAATCTCCGGCCGCGCTTCTGTGTAATCAGGCCGCGGCTGTTTATGCTAATTTGCTTAGCGGAAAAGTAATTTCAATTTCAATCGCGTCGCACAATGCGGAATGTAAATTGACATTCCAGACAAAAATAATAACTTCTAAACTAATCAATTTTTCACCTAAGTATCTTAATAATTTTTTAAAGGGAACAAAAATGCATCGATTAATGCACCAAAAATATAAGGTTCCATTAGTAAAAAAGTTTATTCTAATTTTTTTTAATAGTTTTTTATGATTAGTTGTTATTGGAATTTGTTGTCAACTGTATACTGTACAACTTTTGTTGTAAATGTTTTATAATTATATGGTTAAATTTAATTATATCTACTATAATGCATAAGAATTTACTTCAACCAAATTGCGATTACAAATGCATTTCTCTAACAAAAATTAAATAATGTCGAGTCTTGCAATTTATCGCAGAAAAAAATTATATAGCAATATACAACATCTTGTTGATACGGAACAGCCAAAATTACAGGATGTTTTGAATGGTTTTTTTGTAAATTGCATTTTCAGGAAAAAAAGCAATTCCTAAATTGCCAGTTAAAATTGTGCATATCTCTGGTCAAATTCTCCATACCTAAGTTGTAAGAAACAGTTTAAAACAAAAACGTACCTAAAAGAGCAATTAGGGCACGAGTAATCTAACTTTTTAGTATTTATACTACAATAAACTCTTGTCTGTTACTGATCCCCTATTGAATTTCTTGGATACTACTTTTTACATATACATTCCTTACTTACTGACTGATGATTTTGTTGGATAATTAGATTAGAATGGAACCATGATTATTTTGATTTTTGTCCATTACATGCCGTACTGTGCGTCGGCCCGAAAACGCAAATACACTGCTGTTGCTTCGGCTAACTCGAATCGTACAGGGTTTACGATCATGGTACGTGTTTTTCCGATGCATCTTTTCATCAGAACTGAAAAAGCCTGCCGTCTTTGAATCGATGTCACGATCAGACGCTGCTCAACGACGGATGGGCGGCCTGCAAATAGCTCAGAGGAGGTTCGTTCCGAAGGAGGCTTTGCCAAAGGTTTGCTTTTTTAAGCGACGACACGTGGGGACCGGGCATTTTTATCGCGGAACGATAGGAGGCGTCCAGACTTGCTAATATAGCGATAACGAATATAACTTTCCTTTATAATTAATAAGACGTTTGTAGATTATTAACCCATATAATTAATTAGTTTATCGATCGTAATATATCTTTCAGATATTATGAATTTTATTCTCGGCGCCAGGTTCGATCATTTTTCTACACAACAAAAAG
Organism: Lasioglossum vierecki; assembly: GCA_028455595.1. NCBI lineage: Eukaryota > Metazoa > Arthropoda > Insecta > Hymenoptera > Halictidae > Lasioglossum > Lasioglossum vierecki. Next base: position 2,631,763 of record CM052342.1, on the reverse strand, counting down.
CTATATTGTAGGAATACTAAACGCTAGAATATAACAGTTTCTTAGTTTAAATAGTTTTTCCATAAAGCAAGTGAGTTATACAAATTTGAATTTGATATAACATTTGAATTCAACTTCAATATAACCGTTTTTCTACCACATTTCCAGACGCAGTTTTTATACTTTCTTGAAAATGATCCACATAAGGATCGAAACGTCGAAAGTTTAAAAGTATTTGCAAAAGTGCTTTAGTTAGTTTAAATGATCGAACCGTTGCACCGAAATCATTAATATTATTCTGTTTTGCAAACTACGATCGATAACTTTTAACAACATTTACTAAACGCTGGATTCGGATATGAATCTTCCGGTTCAAGAACCACGTTAGCTATTAAAAATGTTTAATAGAAGGAAAATAAAGGAGGTGTTTCGTCCTAGACTAGATTCGTCCTAGATTAACCCATATCCCACGTTTTTTCACAACGATGTCTCCTGATTTACTCATTGACTGAATCTGCCCTAATTTTTTCCCCTAGACGCACCAGTCTTTGAGAAACATAATTTTGGAAGAGAAAACATATTTGTCAACCTTAAACAAATATTGTCATGTTATTATCAAAGATATTGAATTGTTCTTTGCAGAAAAAGATTCTCTAGACTTTTCCGAATACAGTGATATCTAATATTAATATATATACAAGGGCATTTATGGAAAATAAAAATTGTCTGCATCGATTGCAGGGGACAGAAACTAGATTGAACGTTGTTTCTTCCCTTAATGATTTTACTAAAGCAAATGTCATACATTTATATCATCAATTTTCAAAATTGTCCAACAATTTTTATCTACTCAACTTTGCTATAAATGCACAAAGACCCGCAGTCTATTAATATATTATGAACGTTTAAACATGTTTCAACCCAATAGTAATAGTTGAATATGAAAAAACATTTGATTTTGTTGGATAGTGTAATTATACAAAATTACGCGAAAAGCAGACCCACAACGGCCAATCCGGAGCCTTGAAACTTTCTTACGAACGAAAGAGGTATTAATACAGCCTCCGACAACGCTGTTTGTCATTTTCCATCCATCGGCTATTAATATTCTCCGCGCTCGTGGGGGCAAATACACGCGCTCCAATAAAATCGCTCTGTTCCCTCTGGAATCTTCAGCTTGTACACTGTGGAACCTCTTTTCTCTATGAAAAAAGAGAAAAACTGTGGGACCTCCAGTCGATCTCGTCTTCCACCGACCAAAACATTCTGCATTTAACGCTTCCAGATTTACAACGCGCGTAAATCAGTCTGGATCTGGAGTGCGTCTCGTCTCAAGTCTTCCAAACGATTCTTCTTCCTCGAAATTGACTTTACATTGTCCAATTCTAGTCCGTTTCAATGTCATTCTGAGAAAACTACGTCAAAAAAAACGGTGACGTTTTTCCTTGCATCCACAGAAATTACAGGATTCACTTTATAAACACAAGACAGACAAGGAAACAAAATTTAGTACAAACTAAATAATTATACTGCGAATCTTTATAATCCTAGAAAATTTTCAAAAAATTCGAGAATATATCTTTAGACAGAATTTAGCCAAATTTTTATGTATTGGGTCTATAACTTAAAAACTGGAATTTTTTAGGAATTTTGTGCGTTTATTAAAAAAACTCGTACAATTCTTTTATTCAAAGTATTGTCCATCGGAAGTTACAACATTTCCCCACCTTTCTGGCAATTTATGGATGCCATCCCAAAAAACTGTTCGTCTTTTGATGCTAAGAACGAATCGAGCCTTCTTTTTATGACACGCGAGCAGTGTTTCAGATAAGCAAACTCGCTTTTCCACGTCTCTCGGCTTCAACTCGTGGGGCACCCAATAACTTTGCTTTTGGATGAATCATAATGCTTTTAGGCGCTTGTAAATGACTACTTGAGTCACGCCTAATGATTTCGCAAGCTCATCTTGTGTTCGATACGAGTCTTCATCGAGTAACGCTTCCAATTCTTAATCTTCAAACTTTTTCGGCTGTCCAGGCCGCTCATTGTCTTTAATGTCAAAATTGCCATTTTTAAAGCGTTCAAACCACTTGAAATATTGTGTTTTCACAAGAGCATGTTCGCCATACAATTCTACGAGCAAACGATGACTTTCGGCTGCAGTTTTCTTCGCAAAAAAGCGACTCAGCAAAACTTCCCGCAAATGCTGTTTCTTTCTCCAATTTTTCCATAATTAAAAAAAAAATATGATGCGCACAAGCTAATCAAGCAGCGTTGACTGATTTTGTAGGTTATGAATAGAGCTTCAAAATTACGTGTATAACAATGAATTGCTGCAGAGCATACACAAGTTCCGACATCTAGAGTCAAATTCCGGTTATTAAGTTATAGACCAAATATTTCAGATCTACAAAGGCTACTATCACTAAAAATAATATTTTTTTTAGTTCTCCCTTCTTAAAAGTTGTTTCAAAAAATTGTATAAACTTTCGCAATCTACTCGCAGTTACATCATGCAAAAAATATTAATTTCCTATAATCCATTGATTGTTAAAATGCTCCGGTATAATTTTCTAAAGGGGATTTAGCGAAATCACGCGTACGTGACACCGGCCGTCAGGGATAATTTGGCGAGCGTAAACGGAACGAGAAAAGTTTAATACGAGGACGTGTTCGTTTCGTTTGCAGGGCTCAGTGTGTACGTTCCTAATTAAATTCGGCCCCGTCGCAAGGGTTTAATAAAACCGCAGGAGGGGGATCGATTTACGTCACCGGCCGCTATGTATGCGATTTATGCGATTTATCCATCTCTCCCCGACATGTGGACGGTTCTAGGTTGGCCGAAAATTCTACACGCGAAGAGAACAGCGGGGTAGACAAGAGAGCGGATTTATCCGAATAGCAGTTGTACCATGGCCTCCGCCCACCCTCGCATACCACCGCCTACCCCTACTGGCCCCTATCTTGGCCCCCGTCGAGTACTCTCCCTCTGAGAACCCCACGACGATCGTGCATGGGGTTCTTACCCCCACATTGAGCAGTCATTGAGTCATCGAACGCGTGCAACAGAAATATTAACGTTGCTCATAGACTGTGCGAAAATAACCGCTGTTCACTGGCCGATACAATTATCTCTATTTTTGTTTACAGTTGCGAAAAGAGTTGCAAAAATTCTATCGAAATTTTCTAATAGTCAATAGTCTTATCTATTATATCTAATAGTCTTTAAGAGGAAAAAGAATTGATATATAAAGATTTCGATTTATCGTAATTTGAGAAAATCGAATAGAAAAATTGATATTTTTCATGTTATCGATGGAACTGCGAAAATTCCATCGAAATTGTATAATACAGTCAGATATTGCTTCTTGATAAGATAAAAAGAAATTAATAAATAAGAATTTGGATCTATCGTAATTTGAGAGAATCGAATAGAAACATTAATATTTTTCATGTTAATGATGGAATTGCGAAAATTCTAACGAAATTGTCGAATAAAGTCAGATTTTGCTTCTTAAAGAGATATAAAAAGAAATTGATACATTACGGATTTCGATCGATCGTAATTTAAGAGAATCTAATACAACAATTCATATTTTTCATGTTAATGATGGAATTGCGAAAATTCCAACGAAATTGTCATTGATAAATAAGGATTTGGATCTATCGTAATTTGAGAGAATCCAATTGATATTTTTCATCAAAATTGTCGAATAAAGTCAGATTTTGCTTCTTAAAGAGATATATAAAGAAATTGATACATTACGGATTTCGAGATCTATCGTAATTTAAAGAATCGAATGGAATAATTGGTATTTTTCATTTTATCGATGGAACTGCCAAAATTCCAACGAAATTGTCATTGATAAATAAGGATTTGGAACTATCGTAATTTGAGAGAATCGAATTGATATTTTTCATCAAAATTGTCTAATATAGTCAAATTTTATTTCTTAAAGAGATAAAAAGAAATCGATACATAAGGATTTCGATCGATCGTAATTTAAGAGAATCTAATAAAACAATTAATATTTTTCATGTTAATGATGGAATTGCGAAAATTCTAACGAAATTGTCTAATATAGTCAGATTTTATTTCTTAAAGAGATAAAAAGAAATTAATACATTGAGATTTCGACCTATCGTAATTTAAGAAGTTCGAATAGCAAATAGCTGCGCGCAAGGTCACAGTACGAAGCTCGTTTCCGCGGATTTCGAGTACGATGGAGGATACTATGCGAGAATGAACTATGGAAGTTAGCCTCAGACTGGTTAAGAATAGATCTACATTACCGTAGGTCAGGCAGACGAATGGCAGTCTGCTCGAGATGCAAACGCAACGAGATGCTAAGCAGAATCATTTCGAAACAGACCAACAATAAAACACACTGCTATCCTAAGCGAGAGCTAGCCATTTGCCCGGAGATATCCATTTCAAATAGAACCTGGAAGTCCGGGAAGCCGATATACCAGCGATCTTACATCCTGGAACTGCATTTGCAATTTGTACCGTTCTACCGAGACTCCAGCATGCATTCTCTGCAATACTAATGTTCTAGAAACATACTAGGCAATCTGGAACCGTTGACTTCGGACTTGAAACATTTTTTCGGTTTCTTCTATAAAAATTTCACATAGAAAGCCGATTCGTTTGCATTCATCGTAAGGAAAAATGAAAAATAATGTCGCGAAGACACTTCGCATTTCAACCCTCATACGTTCCTCAGGGTGAAAATTCAGCCATTTACTATTTCTACATACTATAAAATAATTGATCCCTCTCTATCTGTGTTGTGAGACATATTTCTCTAAAATGTGACGTGATAAGTGAAGGAAGAGGGTCCAGCAGACTAAGCATGGTGAATCGGCCCACCCCGGATTTTTATTGAAATTGTGTGGAAAACATTGCTTTTAGGTTGAAAGATAACCCCCCAAAATTTCAAGTCTCTAACGAAAATACTCGTACTTATGTCCTTTATAACATATATTTTTTCACAATTGTGATCAAATTATTAAGTCTTAAGTACTTAAGTTCTTACTTTCGTATTTTTTGTGAGAATACCTTAATTAACAATCGAAAAAAATGATATAGTTGAGGGTATTTACCCTCATATCATCCTTATACGAAGGGTTAGAGACTTGAAATTTTGGGGAGTTGTCTCTTTCAACCTAAAAGCAATGTTTTCCACACAATTTCAGTAAAAACCCGGAGTGGGGCCGATTCACCATGCTTAGTCTGCTAGACCCTTTATAAGTTTAAAGTGTGAAGTAAAAATGGGTGAGAAAGTATCATAGAATCTTTTATGCAACTATATCTGAGGAGCGTATGTGGGTTAATAATTTGATTATAAACATAATATTATAATAATAACAGCAAACTAACTGTTTCTGTCATTTAGGCATATTTTTAGATTAGATTTTAAATTATTTGCAGGGAAGCTGATCCTCGTAGAGAGTTCTTCAGAACTTCGCAGGCTCTGGTCCAGGTCATCGCCTTTCACTAGCGATCTTCTACGTCTTGAACAAAGAGATATTACTCATTGAATGTTTTCCAACAGAAAACATAACCCACACATCGCTAGGTCACCTGTCAGGCCTTTAAAGTACACTTTAAAATCCCATAGAATATTATAGACCTTCCTAAAAGTCTTGGTCCCCTAACAGATAGACGACTATGCGTACCGCTACGGATTCTACGGTTTCAGAGTGAAAAACACGTGATTCTAAGCAAACTACCGCCCTATTTCCTACCCAAATCATCGGTTAGCTAACCACCTGGCAGTCCCTTAAACACGATCTCCTTCAAAAATACTTCGACAGGCCAATTGAATAAGACCTCGCGTACAAACCATTGAATCCGAGTAACAAAACCATAAATCTTTGCGTGAACCTTGGGAAAGGCCTTGAGAATTTTCCTGCATCTTCAAGACCCGTGCATTCAGGTGAAAGTTTTCCAATTTCGACTTAACCGAGCCTCAACAAAGTTTATCGTTTAAATTGAAACTTTCATTTCTGCTACTGTTCGTTGAACGTTTCCTTTCCACTGTGCTTCGTAGAAACTTCGTACAACTGCCGAGGGTAGATTGCGATTAAAATGTAAAGAATCTCTGCATTTTCTCTGCTCTACTGTATACATTTTCTTTTAACCCTCATACGCTCTTCAAAAATAACTGCATATAAAAGAGGCTAGGATAATAATTCACTCACTTTTATTTTACACGTGTAGCAACCGTGTAATAATATGTAAACACGTGAGTGAGTGAGTGAGAGAGACAGACTCAAGTAAGAATCAACGAATAACATTTTTTTTATTAAGCTGTGAAACCCCACATGGAATTATTAGCAGCATGCACATGGCTGTGCATGCTAACATTACAAGGATAACTTATGAACCATATCTAAGGAATATCTTGAACATTTTCGAATACAATATTAACATTAAAGAAATAAACTGTAAGATTTAAGAAATGTATGCACAAAAAACAGGGGACAGAGAGAGGGTCCGTTCAGAAAGGAATCTATCGTATAGGGTGGAAAGTGACCCTGATTGCAAAGTTTGCAAATCAAAGTACAGTATTTTATGCGTAAATGTCCCAAAAGTCTGAGCCATAAAAGTCCCTGATCTATCCCCACTACTGCGGGGTATACCCCCTTGAGGGGGCCAGAAGCTCGAGAGGCCTCGGTCGCCGAGAAGTATAATATCATGCGGCTCGAGTGTCTCGGTGAGACCGCCTAGTCAGAATTTCTAACTTCCTTATTTTCCATTATTTTTTTATGGAACTTCAAGTTCCATATTTGTGGCATTTTTCTGATTAAAATCATACTAAATATATAATTCCGATGATATGTACTTGTGTAATAGACCGCGCCAGTAATTCCTTGTAATTCCTCGCGCCAGTTACTTTAATTGTTTATTACACAAGTAAATATCATCGGAATTATATCATATTTGGTATGATTTTAATCATAAAAATGCCACAAATATGGAACTTGAAGTTCCATAAAAAATAAGGAAGTTGGAAATTCTGATCACATTGTGTTCACACTTAGGTGTTTACCTCGGCGACCTAGGCTTCTCGAGTTCGGCTGTCCTTCTCTACGTTCGGAAAAACTCAAAGAATACTGTCCCTGATGCGTCAATGTCCCTCGGCAGTGCTAGGGACTTGTATCCATAAAATACTATATCTCTATTATTATCGTAGATCGGACATTGCCATAACACATGATTAGGATTCTGTACCAGACAACCACATAGACAATTTGTGTCATCAACAAGTTTAATCTTAAACAGGGAGGTCCTCAGTTGATAGTGTCCAGAACGAAGTCTACTAACCCAGCAAATGATAAAGTCTGGGAAGTCTCAGATGAGCAAACCAAGGTTTAGACCCGGAGTAATAAAAGAAACTAAAAAATTTTACGCCCTTGAACTCTGCTTCTTTAAGAATATGGTTTTTGGCTAGCTGTTTAGCTTGTTTTCTAAAATTATTGGAAAAGTCAGAGTTGGGACAAGAGATATTAGTAGAAGTAGCCAACAAGGATGCTTCCTTAGCGACTAATAACATTAACGACACCTAGATAAATTATGCGAGTAGACGAGTATGTGAAGAGCCCTTGAAGAATGCAGACGTTATTATAAATATTATTATGATAAATTGTTTAAGAGCACCACACACATTAAATCAGCATATTACGTTTCATTTATAGTGTGACATTTCAAAGAAATACATCTCTCGACGTAGACATAAAGAGATGAATAATTTGCTGTGTATTGTTGTGTAATGTAAAAAAAGTAAACGAATACAGTATATGAAAATATTGAACGGGTGAATTTTCACCCTGAGGAACGTACGAGATTGAAGGCAGAACATCGTTAAACGTGTGAATTTTTCGTTGTCGCCTCCACGTTCGACGCGAGGAAAGCCGCTTATTTCGAGGAATTTCTGGAAAATTACATGCTGGGATCGCGATCGCGAGTAAACATCCAATTACCTCTCTCGATCCCCCTGCAACTGGGAACCGAGTCGGCTGGAACCGAGAAGCAAAAGGAAGCTGCGGTTAGGTCCGCCCACGCTCCGGTCAGGCCGCGGAGAATGATTTTAACGAGACGGTAAATATATCCAGCCGTTGAACGGAACGAATGGCAAGCCGGCACACGAGCCACAACTAGTGTTGCGTACGATCGAGCGTGTTCCAGACGATGTTTCTAACGAAAACCCGATAAACATTCGGCGAAACGCTTGTGCGCTTCGCCAGTCAATTTTCAACTCCACTCGACCATCCAAAACAGTCCAAAATTATAAAACACCCAGTAAATCACCAAAACAGCCACTTCATACCCTCACTGGGTCATTATGCCGGATTTCAAATCAATTGCAATTTGATCGTTGATAGTTCTCGTACAAGTTCAGACCGAGTCTCGCTTGTGGTAAAACAACAGAGTGCGTCAAATTAATTTGTTGTATCCTGTTTTTCATCTAAAATACTTATCTGGCCACATCGTCGTCAAAACTTTCATCTTGTCAGTCTAGCCCTTGCAATTCATAAATCCCCACCATTCAAGTTAGACTCTCTATTCTTGCAAGTACCATTTTTTGAAATTGAGTGTTCACAGAATTTCGACCGCAACAACTCGATAACTTTAACTGAATAACGTTAACACGGTCTTCAATCAAATATAGCCGATCTCCATAGCGATAAATGGCAAACATTTAACTAATAAAAGATTATAGAATAGAATAGAATTTGCTTTATTTCAGCCTTACAGCTAAAAAACGTGTCTCGGTTTCCATTGACCTATCTGTACAAAACTATCTTATTTCACGAATTGGGTCCATACCTTCTCTTATTCTTTTTTTTGTCTCACTCATTGACAGATAATATTACTGCATCCCTATTGACAGTGGCGGCTCAAGTCAGGTGGAAACAGTAAAAATTTTGGGGCCCTCAAATACAAGTTAAAAATAGAAGTTGCAAGAAAACACTCCTAAGCTTATTAACAAAAAAGAAAAGTAATGAAGTTTCATATACAGGGTGTCCCAAAATTCGTGTACTTCCCGGAAATGGAATGTTCCTTTACAAAAATGATGTCGGCGGCTTTGTTTAGGAGTAATTAACGAAAAATACGGACCAATCAGAGTGCGGCTATAGCGAACGGAGTCCGACTCAGCGACAGGTCTCGCTTAGCGTGGCGGTGCCATTGGCCGAGCCAGAATCAATCCGCTGTAGCTGCGCTCTGATTGGTCCGTGTTTTTCGTTAATAACTCCTAAACAAAACCGCCGACGTCATTTTTGTAAAGGAAAATGTCGCTTCAAATGACCCAAGGAATCTCCCATTTCAGGGAAGTACACGAATTTTGGGACACCTTGTATAAATATATAAAAAAAGATATATAAATTTCTTTAAAATTCAAGGCCCTATGATATCTCGGCGCTCCACGGACGGACCCTTTATCTTACAAACAAAATAATAATTGATAGAATACAACAAACCCTTTCTCGCACCCGCGAATTAATAACCACTGTTCTAAACTATCGCATGGTCAAGGTCGACGACCTTTCGAATAGGTTTCAGCCGAGTATCAACACAATCAACTTGTCTATAGAGCAAATATTAAACGATTCCGTGGCATGAACATTTTCGGGATTAACCGCACCAATTTGCTCGAAATAGACCAGTGCGCAGCGAAATGAGTTTTCTTGCATAAGAATCGCGTGCGGCTCGATCATGCTGCTCGCAGAACGTTACAGGGGCTCGATCCGTGGCACCGTATCGAAGCGTAATCTCGAATCTCGGCAACGAGCAAGAATTCGGCGCGCTTTCTCCGCGGCACACGGTTTAGCAGGAGAGCAACAGCGGCACCACAGCCAGCGCAGCGCAGCGACGATGAGAACAACGCGCGCGCTCTCTCAGAAAATAGCTGCGGATAATACGAGCGGAAAGTACTTTGCATAATTCATGACCGGACGGGAGAGAGGAAAGATAGAAGAAGCGAGGGAGGACGAATCTACACGCTCTCGGGAGTCTCTCTGGTATATCTAACAATCGCGATCACTGGCGGCGCGGCGGGCCCTCTCCGCTAATAATTATTTTCCATCGCGGGTAAACCATTGTTCGCCGACCGACGGCTGCTTTCCACCGGCATTGTTCCACCGGCTCTGCACCGGTTCTTTTTTCGAGACTTTTTCTCCACGTACTCCTCCACTCCCTCTACGAGATGCATAGCGCACTCGGCCTTGCCACATTTACCGACCAAAAGTGCATCGCTCGCTCGACTTGGTTGCGCTTTTACATCTCTTCGCGACACCGGCTCCTTCAGGCGGATCGATCTCGATTAAAGAAACATTCAACCCGGTTTCGTTCATTGTGTTGTACAGTAAATCCTTAAATACTGTCCGGGGTTGTATACGTAAACGTTGTCCAGTGCCTACTCACTCCACTGCCGCGCAACGCTGTGCCGGCGACAGCGTATTTCATTCTGTCATTCTCTAGGTTTGGCTCTAAAAATAAATTTAAAAACAGACTGAACTAACCTCGTAAAAATAATCCTGAAAATTTGTGATTGGCAATTTTTAATAGCTATGAAATTACTTGTAAGATACGATATGACCAACCACATGACGTACATAGTCGTTTGAATTAAAAAAAAAAAGAAGTGAAAAAATGTTTAGGATTTAATGAATCAGGGATAAGAGCACTTGATAATACCACTTGATAATTGATAAAATTTCAACAAAAATTAATGAAATCCCAAGAAAAACATCCTGTAAACAGGAGCCAAGTTCTTTATGGCCGTAAAAAGTTGTGAGATGAAACAAAATACGACCAAGTTGGTTAGCTTGGTAAAAATTAGTTTAAAGGAACGCTATTTAATTTTTAAAGAGTTATATGGAGAGCTAAATTACTCAAACTTGTCTGCTACCTAACACCTTTCATGGCCATTGGTTTAAAAATTAGCACTAAACATACCGAGCACTGAAAGCGATTAAAATATTTTAGCTGATAAAATTGACAAGGCTCTATTCATTTAGATTTCGTACAATTTTTATTGCAATATGTGCTTGGATAAAGAAATTTATCGAATCATTTTCCATGTAAGCAACGTTATAGTTTCAATAATTATAAAATTAAAAATCTAAGACCGGTCATTTGACCGGCCGTGGTACGTTTAGTGTTAAAGGACAAGTTTGAATAATTTAGCCCTCCATGTAAGTCTTTAAAAATTAAATAGCGTCCTTTTAAATTAATTTTTACAAACGCTGTTTTCAGTATTGCAACAGGTATTGCTAAACTAACGAACTTGTTTTTCTTGGGATACGAGACATTTCCATGATCCTTACTTTGTCAAGGGCCCCGAGTATGTATCCGAGAATGTATTCGCCATGTATGCTACAAAGGAAATTCCTTTACGTACTCGTGATACGAAAAAGTCGAAAGATCTCGGTTTGTATACATGATCACAACCAGCGAAGATGGAAACGACTTTCGATGCTGTTTAGTTTAGCCAACAAGACTCGAACAACGCGCAATTACATACCGAGTGCCACGGGTAAAACACAAAGCGAGGAACGAGCGTGCGCATAGCAGTACAGCACTCCCACAGTTACTTTCTTCGATTATGCGTGCCGGTAAAGGACCGGCCCGCGAAAGTATCCAATTGTCCCGCGAAAAGGCACTTCATTGTCGCGATCGTGAAAGCACCGGCTCCCCTAATTGCACCTGTCTGCGGGCAATATTAAACGACCGACAAGCGGGACTAATTGTCTTCCGAGGAATCCTCGAGTCTTTCAAGCGGATACGAATGCTTTGACAGAGGAATACACGATTGTCGGAGACCCTACGAGCTTCCGTGATTTTTGCACCCATAAATTCGCTTTTAACATTTCACTGATTGGAAGCCTGTCAACAGTTTTTTTAATAGCTATGCTAAGTTCTAACGAAGCTTCGAAATCGTTTTTAAACCCTTGCCCGACAATATCGTGTCAGACTAGCGACAGACTAAGGATTTTTATACATTTATAAGAGAATTGAGTAGATGAAATTCAAAATAGTTGAAAAATTTTGAAAATGTAAGATATCAATATACATGATTTCTCCTCCATCGGAATTATTAAAGGAAGAAATAACATACAATTTAGTTTCTATTTCTTGCAATCGATGCGGACAATTTTTATTTTGCATAAAGATCCGCAGTCTAGCGATTAAGATTCGAAACAGAGTTATTAATTTCCCTCAAACCCAGTGGCGCACCCAGTGGGGGGTGAAAAAAATTAAGAAAAAAGAAATAAAACCCTGGAAAATTAGCTAAACTGTAGAATAGCTGCTTCCTCTCCTTCATATTCTTTACAAAAAAGGATTAATCTATTTGTGTAAAAAAAATCATTAGTTTAAGAGATATTTTAATTATAAGTTTTATATTTTAATTAAAAGGTCAACAGCCTACACTACATTATCACATTGAATTCATATTATTGACCAGAGAGTCGAGATTTCTTAATAAATTATAATTAAAATATCTCCTAAACTAATGATTTTTTTACACAAATAGATTAATACTTTTTTTGTAAAGAATATGAAGGAGCATCAGCTGATCCAATTAAAGATGATTCCATTTAAAAAAAAAATTAATGACCTTCATATGTCCTTTACACGTTCACCTGCAAAAAAAATGTACCATCAGAATGTGCCCCTCTTAAAACCATTCAACAACTTCATCTGAAACATTGTTTGCTATGCGTAATACGCCCCACCCTGTATAAATTTTCTTCTTTTCTACGAGAATACGAGCTACACAAATATTCTAGTGACTAACGTCGCAAAATAAATCATAAAGCAAGTGGTTAAACGTATCGTGTCCGGTTTTTTAAAATTTTAAAGAACACTTCCTACTGGAAGACTCTGTATTTTTCGTAAAGCAGAGATTTGCCTACAATGTTTGGTACGAAGCAATGATCGTAGCCGAAGAAGTCTATCAACGATCCCTCGGTGGCCCGAAAACGGATCAGACAGTGGATCCCTTCGATCCCCAAGAATATTCTGTTATCTTGGATCAACGACAGCTTGAATTCATGATGTCTGCGCTCGGGTTAGACCTCGGAGAATGATTTGAACGGCACTGGTAAATATATCCGCGAGCCGGACGAGCGCAAGAGAGATGGAGAGGGGTGGGATGAAGGGGGAAGTGGCCTAATCCGAGCGTGGTCGCGGTTTCTGCAAGCGGGAGGGCAAAAAGAAGGGCTCCGGTTCGTCAAACGGAGAAACGCGAGTTCGCTTGGCTTTGGCTACTCTGCATTCTTCAGAGGACGTTTACCGGGGCGGGTTTCGTTTAGGTGAGGTTAGGCCAGGTTAGGCACAACGCTCTCCTCTAGCCCTCTTATTCATCACCCACGTGGCTAATCAAAATAGACGATCCCGCGTGCCGTCCAACAGCAAGATCATTCTTGCCGAGGACAACAGACTGATTTACGACGCTTTAACGGCGGCAATCATTCGAGAACTGAATCGTAAAAATCACTTTCCGCCTGGGTTTAGCATGTTCGCTATCATCGTCGTTTTCTACAGTACCATTAAACAAAC
>CM052342.1:2595836-2608943 GCA_028455595.1 Lasioglossum vierecki | reverse complement strand
CTTGCCAGCCTCGGGAACACGGGAACCAGAGCAATGGCTCTCTTTCTCCCTCCAGCAACAACCAGCGACAACTGGCGACGACCAGCAATGGCCCTTATCGCTTGCACCCTTTATCCCATGGTAAACTAGGTCCGACCTCGCATTATTGTGTTTACGCGGGAAAACCATATGCCCGCTATCACAGTGGTCGGAACCTATAGAAACAATGGAAAAAACCCATAACTTCGGTATTTCTCAATATTTTTTAATAATTCTTTTTTTATATCAATTTTTAATCTTCACACTTCTCATATTATTAAACGAAATTTTAAATATTGAATTTAACATAATTGTTTATACAAAATATTGTTTACTACATTACGAACTATTATTTCAGCATTATTTCATTATTATTATTTTAATTATTTTATTTTTTTATTTTATTATTTCATTATTATTTCCGTGCAGATCGAAGTGCCGCGCACATATTCCGGGATCCTGCTTCGTTGCTGAAACTTCATGCGCTCTCGAACTTTAAGCGTTAATATCATCTAAACGTGCAAAAACGTGCAGCTGATTTTTGCAGGACTATTTTGTGATGGTGTCTTCTTTCAAAAGATACCACTCAGAGAATGTAGGAACGTGTAGCTTTTTTATAGAGCTAAAGAAAGTAGCTGCAATATTAAATTATATGTATCCAACTTTCGGGCTTTATATTGTTATTTTGGTTGTGAGTTTTCGAAAATTATTTGCATCGGGCATAAGCTGAGACTATATACATTTATAATATATAGCATATATCGTTATCAATGTCCCCAACAATGAAAGAATAACGTCGAACGTGTGGTTAGAATTCTGTAAGAATCGAACTACAACCTGATAGGTCTACTTTAGATCTATTTTTCTCCGTTATTAAAGAGAAAAACATAAATCCATTTTCATAGCAAGATACATTGGTTCATGGCCTATCAGCAAATAGTGGTCGATATTTGAAACAACGACTTTCATAATTTTGGGTTTTTTCCTTTTCCCGACCACTGTGCGCTAGCCTGTATATTTTGTTTTATTTCCCAAACGAAAAAGAAAATATGTACTACTCTTGGCAAACATTCGATTCAACCAGGCTTGGGCAGTAGCCAAATAAATTATTTGAACAGTAGATAATATATTATTCTATTTGGCTACATGTTGTTTAAAATCATCGTACTCATTTTTAAAATATGTCCACTATTGTCTTTACAGTTAGAGATGTGTTAAAAGCTATTCTATTTAAATTTCTTTAGGCTACACAGGTTTGAAAATGTTCCTGCCTTTATAATCAGCTTTTCATGATTTCAGCAGAATATGGTTTTCACGACGCGGGAAAACCGAATATGTACTACACTGTATACATAATAACGGAAAAATTTAAACGATAATATGCGTATTAACTTTTTAAATCCTTTTAATCTTTCTGGAACTTTGTATTGTTCCCTCCCATCTTTGTCATAAATGCAATCTTCGGACTAGTAATTACATACAATAACTCAACAATAAAACTACAGAAACAACTACCCCGCAGAATTATTTTATTAGACTTATTTATGTACAGTTTTTCATTCCTCCATTCATGTAAAGTCTTTCATGGCTGGCGTCAGAGTCATTAAAGCGTTTTCCATGTTTTTCCTTTGAAAATCTGTTCTCAGGGTATTCCACGTACGTTCTAGTTTCGTTTGTTGGTACCTCTAAACAATTACAAACAATCACAGTTATAAAATTTACCGCAGAAATTTAAGATGTTAATTGTACTTCTTTGCTTACCTTGATAAACAGGAAACAGTGTTTCAGCGTTGCTCCCACATAAAGTATCTTCACAGACACTAACCGGCCACTGATATCGTTTATCGTAGGAATAGATTCTAACAAAAATTTATGCGGCCCGTGTCTCGTCTTTACCAGCGCTATCCTCGTGTGTTCATTGCAGTACTTTGCTAAAATAGAAAGAGACAGTAAAACCAAAGTATTACTAACGATATATACTTCATTATTACTCGTAAAGTGTTATAGTAATGTATCGCTATATAAACCAAACATGGTTTACGGCATCGATAAGTGAAGAAACTAATTATGCATTACCGCAAAAACCAGCTTTTATCGCCGCCACTCCAAAATCGCCGTACAACTGTTGTATTTTTTGAGTTATGGCAACGTGCAGCGCTGTGATTTTCAGCGGAAACGGCTTATCGGAATTATCGCCGAGCGTTATTTCGAATACCAAATACCTGCGAATTAACTTATGTTATCATGACAAATAAAAGATTATCTACATCGGATTCTTTTAGACGTTCGACGAACATTATTTTACTTCGCTTTATTTTATTAAACTGCGTTACCTGTTCTTAAAGCGAACCATCCTTTAGGTTATGTAACGTGTCGATCAAGCAAAATATTAATGGGATACCTCAGGGGGCGGATTAAACATTAATCACTAAACTGCGGATCTTTATGCATTGGCTTCTGAAAATTTTCAAAAAAAGGTGGTATAGAAAAATCGAGGGAATCTATTTTTTTGAGATCTCCAAAGGGTACTACTACTGGAAATAAGATTGTTTTGTTCCACTTTCTTCAAATTCGTCTACAAGAATTGTAAATTACATAAACATCCGCAGTCTATTAATTGCATAAAGGAATCATTATTTTATAATAATTTGCGGTTCGTTGTCGACAAATAACACATTATGCAGCGTACACGACAGAAAAACATTACCACGTGCGACGTCCTCAACTGGTGAATGAATAAGGTTCGGCTAGGTCGCTGTCAAACACACGCACACGTGCACGCAACAGATTGACACATTTCCAACGCTATTTTTCAACAATCGGATTCCTGTTTTCTCATTGAGAACGTATTGTTAACGTTCCAATGCGTTCGATCGTCTACTTTTCCATGTACAGGTGAAAAGTTAGCGGTGTCTTTTCAAGACCGTTAAACAGCGATGTTGGTAACATGCGAAAACACGATGTAAATATTCAAGGTAACGGGTATAGCATTTTTTATGTACGCACGTTTCCGTGTTTGGAGTTACGCGTTGATCGACTTACGTAATATTGTTGTACTTTGCCTCCGGTGTTAATTCTATTGATCCAATATGCATATATAGTCTTGCGCAACAGGCATGCATAGCAGTTTAAATGATTGTTAACACCGAAAACTGTTGCTAGTAATTGTACTTCTCTTCTGCATCATTCTCCCCTTCCATTGGTGTGTGTACGTGCGTGTGAGACAGAGTTTGTCTAGGCAACAGGCTGCTTCTTGTGCTGGTAACTATTTCTTAATCCTTCCAGTGTTATCTCAGGGTCATGCGATATTAAAAAGTAACTCAGTGATTACGGTAAAGCTCCGTTGATAACGATCCTAATTTACAGCTTATAATGATACTGTTCCAAGCAGAACGTTCAGTTGGTTTCTCCTGACGAACGGCAGACAATATCCAAAAGACAGTATCATTTATAACAATGGAGTACTTTGTCGGGGTCGATGTGGGAACTGGAAGCGCCCGAGCCGCTTTGGTATCTTCCAAGGGGAAGATAGTTAAAATGGCAACGTGTCCGCTAGAAATTTTCCATCCTGCTCCCAATTTTTACGAGCAATCTTCCGACAACATTTGGAGCGCTGTTTGTCATGTGGTGAAGGTACCGATGATATAATATTGGGTTGAAACGAAAGTTCATAGCGTTTGTGATAGTATTTGTTAATTCTTTGATTTTTAATTTAAAAACGCTACGAACTTTCTTTCCAACTCAATATTTGTAACAGAGATATGTAACTAGACTCTGTGGATCTTGATGCAAAGTAAACAATGTTTGCATTGATTGCAGGACACAGAACCAAATAAAAATTGTATTCTTCATTAATTATCCTATTAAGCTGTAACGAATATTTTGATGCTCTCAAATATTTTAAACATGTCCACAGCTATGAATTGCATGTATCTATTTTTGTTATAAATGCATCAAATCCGCAGTCTATATATAACATTTATTGTTTGTAGTCGGTGGTGGCTGACATCTCTGCAGACAGTGTGAAAGGAGTTGGATTCGACGCAACCTGTTCTTTGGTGGCAGTGGACAAGACAGGATCTCCGGTGACGATCAGTCCCACAGGTGAATAGAAAGCGTAATCACAGAATAAATGAAGCATATTTTCATGATTTTCATTATCGACGTAGGCGAAGACAAACAGAATGTTATATTGTGGATGGATCACAGAGCTCAGGAAGAAGCAGATTTCATAAACGCCCAGAACCACGAAATGCTTCAGTTTGTCGGTGGGAAAATATCGCTGGAGATGGAGACCCCGAAAATGTTATGGTTGAAAAAGAATCTACCGTCGTCTTGGAGTCGTTCAACGTTGCTCTTTGACCTGCCCGATTTCCTAACATGGAAAGCAACAGGTTCTGAGTCGAGGTAGTTACATCATTGTATACCAACATGAAAATTGAGCAACACAACATAATTCGACAATCTAATTTCAGATCCTTGTGCTCTTTAGTATGTAAGTGGAATTACAATGCTGATCCCGACGGCAACAGCGGATGGAACGAGGAGTTCTTTCATCAGATTCAGCTGGGGGATCTCGTGAAAGACAATTGGAGGAAAATTGGTATTAAAAATTACTATTCTGTATATTAATTTACTAATTATTAGACAGCGAATTTTATGCATTTATGACAAGAATCAGTCGGAAGCATAACAGCTGAGCATGCAGCTACTTTCATAAAGCTGTGACAGCTACATGCTATCGAATAATGCAAATGATATATTTATTTACGCCTTGTAAACGTAAAAATAGAACTTTTGAGATAATCCTGGAAACGAGTCTACCACTAGCACTATCACCAGTAATTTTTCGATGATTCAACAAGTCCGTTTTACGTTCAGATAGATGGTATGAAAGTATTACTTTATTTTAATAAAGAGAACTATTGATACGAAGGTAGTGTCGTGAGGACACCTGGGGATCCCGTCGACGAGGGACTATCGGCTAAAGCTGCGTCCGAATTAGGACTCCTAAAAGGTACAGCCGTGGGTACCTCGCTAATCGATGCACATTCCGGAGGCCTTGGCATGATAGGATGTTCTGTACCTGGTTTATCTCCTAATTTACAAAAGAGATTAGGTAAAGCTAGCGCCTACTTCTCACAAATTCCTTTTGTCAGTATCGGGCAACATTTGATTCTGTTTGCAGCATTAATCTGCGGTACCTCGACTTGCCACATGATAGTCAATGAGAAGAAGCTATTCGTCAATGGCGTTTGGGGACCGTATTACAGTGCTATGATTCCGGGGTTGTGGTTGAACGAAGGCGGACAGAGCGCGACTGGGAAACTGTTGGATCACATCATCGACACACATCCCGCGACACCAGGGATTTTGAAAAGTTTGAGCGGAAACAAGTAAGAGTTCGCTTCGCACAAGCGTTTGACAAATTGATTTTGTTTTTCTGAAACTTGTTGCTATATTTTCCCAGGCACATACAGCAATACTTAACAGAACTGTTGCAAACAATGGCGGATCAGAAGGGGCTGAAGAACGTTTCATACTTGACAAGAGATATTCACGTCTGGCCCGACTTTCACGGAAACCGTTCCCCACTGGCCGATCCGACTCTCAAAGGAATGGTAAAAACAATTTTTCTTCACGTATTTAAGATTCAATCTTGATGTAGATTTTGATCAATGTTTATCGTGCAGGTATCGGGGCTATCTTTGTCCGTCGACGAAGAGAATCTGGCGTTGTATTATTTGGCAACGGTACAAGCATTGACGGTACGAATGATAAGAAGTATTCGATCGACGAAGTCGAGCCTCTGCGATCCTAATCGTTATTTTGTCAGAGCTAGTTAGTATACAGGGTGTTTGACAATTAGTGGTACGCAAATGAAATGAAAAATATACAGGATGCATCACGATTCGTGGTTCAACCTTAGAATATAATTTATCAGACACCCTGTATACGTGAAACGTTTTGATCGACCGTAGCATAGCGTATAACATTTGTAATTTTATTTTTATCAGTACGGGACAAAGCACATTTTAGAAACACTGGAAGCTGCAGGTCACAAAGTAGACGAGCTATTAGTATGCGGAGGTCTGAGCCAAAATCCACTGTTCATTCAGATACAAGCTGACGTTTTGGGTTTACCTGTATTTTGTCCTGTCGAGAAGGAATCGGTGCTGATAGGAGCAGCGATTCTCGGATCTTACGCAGCCGGAAAGTTCAATACCATATACGAAGCGATCGAAACGATGGGAGGGTCTGCAAATATCGTTAAACCCAGAAATCAGTGTCACAGGTAAGAAATTACTATAATTGAAAAGTACATATTTTAATTATTAGCCCGCGGATGTTTATGCATTTACGAAGAAATTAATTGGGTGTAAAAGATTTTTAAAAAATTCTAGAATATTGCTATTAATCTAACACAGTTCAATTTTTATGTTATTCCTGCTGCCCTCGATCGATGCGAAACATTTTTATTTTGCATAAAGATCCGCTGTCTATTAATTATTATAGAAATTTTGAAATATTCATCACCTTCTCGCTTTCAAGATATCACCTCCAGAAGTATCGGGTCTTCAGAAAAATGGTGCAGGATCAGAACGATTATAGTGAAATCATGAATAAAGATTTTTTGTAACTGCCACTACTGTACAGTACCTTTTAGACTTGTAAAACTGTGGTTATAGGGTCGATGTATACAAGTACATACGTACGCACACAAGTACAATGAATCTCGTAACGAGTACATTTAAGGATCATCGTTTATACTATTTTTTTTATAGAGTTAAAATATATTTTATGTATACAAGCATTTGCGGAGATATATATTTTTGTTACATGTCTCATCTTTTACTCCCGTTTGTTATAAATAAAATGATATGCGAAAGTATTTGGTATGTTAATTCTTACTCTCGTACACCAGACACATATGGTATATAAACTTCTATTGCTCTTTATTTGGTATTTAAGTATGGATTCGAATTTTACATATATATAATGTCTTGCAGTTCTTTTCTCGTTCGTTAAAAATGTTCTCGGTACAAAACACGCGTTACCTTCTCTCTTATTGCATATATGCCTTGCCGCATAGTTGCGTTTTAACAATATTTTGTACAAACTTACAAACAGTATTGCTAAAAGATTAGTTGTTATAAAAATATGAAAAGTTTCGTTCAATATCATTATAAAAGCTTATAAAATGATATTACTGGCTACTTAGGAGATAAAATATGTGTGTACTAACGTTCTAGTACAGTTCCGGCTAAGCTTCGCCGTAACTTACGTTGTAAAGAATATTTTTTCCTTATCTCTCTAACTTGCAATAGATCATTTTATCGTACAAAGTAACGTTTGATATCACATGGTTAGAAAAATCTTATTAAAAAAATTTGACATCCTTGGTATCCTACACATTTTACAAGACGTGGTTTCTCAAGACGACAAAACGAAAGATAATATTTGCAATATCACAAAGTCGGTTTATCACAAGGTATTCCAGTGAACTAAAGGGTGGAGAAACCGACAGCAATTAACTTACGTTGACAGTCGTTTTTCAGTAGATTATTTAAAATAATACTGGTATAAAACTTTGGATAAAAACATTCTAGATCATCATTAAGTATTACAATTGTTCTACATATTTAATGACACATAAATTGGGATCACCTATCGATTTCGCAAACTTAACTCTAATCCAAATGCCGGCACTAATTGCACCTGATATTATTCATTTTGTTCGAGGAAAATCAATTTCATTTTCTAACAATTCGATGAACAATATTATACCAATTTTAATTCTGAACTTTCTCCCGTGAGCGAGCTTTATACAAACATTCCAATGAGTATTAATGGCTGCTGCGTAAATTATAATGCTCGAATTTTCAATGACGTTCAAACAATTTAGTATTACATCGATATCGTCGTCAGTCTTGTCGCAGCTAGCTCTCGAACTAAGCTCGTAGAAAGAAAGAAAAGTGAGATAAAAAAGAAACCTACGAACAGTATCCTTCAAATGTGCTTTAACAGAGACAAAGATTCCATATAATGATATATAATTCTAACTAGTCAACAATCGTCATAAACATTTAACTTGAAAATTATTTATATTTTGATATTTGGAAGACACAACGTGCGTGTTTTTGTTAATAGTTGTATTCTCCATTCTACGGAGATATCTCTTCGTATATATATAAATCCTTTATAATTATTATACGGTACTCTCTTCCATTAATTCGATATATCAAGCCTACAGTGGAATATTGTTTCACCGAACGGAGTAGCTCTACCAATTGCTCTCGATACGTAGAAAATGAAACAAACACATAGATAGATAGATAGATAGATAGATACTTGGTCCCCGCAGGGTTTCAAGTTCATACACCACACAATTTCCTTCTCTTTCCACTCTCAGCTATCGCCTAATTCCAGCCAATTTCAGCGGGACCTACTGTTTTTATGGTGGGTTCCGAATCACCTTGGACACCACAGTACAGTATTTTATGCGTAAATGTCCCAAAAGTCTGAGCCATAAAAGTCCCTGATCTATTCCCACTACTGCGGGGTATACCCCATTGAGGGGCCAAGAAGCTCGAGAGGCCTCGGTCGCCGAGAAGCATGATATCATGCGGCTCGGGTGTCTCGGCGAGACCGCCTAATCAGAATTTACAACTTCCTTATTTTTCATTATTTTTTTATGGAACTTCAAGTTCCATATTTGTGCCATTTTTCTGATTAAAATCATACCAAACACGATATAATTCGGATCATATACAGGTGTACGGACATATAAGAGTCAGGGACATATTGGGACAACAATTGTCTATTACACAAGTAAATATCATCGGAATTATATCATATTTGGTATGATTGTAATCATAAAAATGCCACAAATATGAAACTTGAAGTTCCATAAAAAAATAATGAAAAATAAGTAAGTTGGAAATTCTGATCACATTGTGTTTACACTTGGGTGTTTACCTCGGCGACCTAGGCTTCTCGAACTCGGCTGTCCTTCTCTACGTTCGGCAAAATTCAAAGAATACTGTCCCTGATGCGTAAATGTCCCTCGACAGGCCAGTGCTATGGACTTATATCCATAAAATACTGTATTTAGATAGCACATGGAATATTTCCAGAGGAGCCGGCGGTGGGATCGAACCCGCGACCACAGCATCCGCAGTCCACTGCGGGCCACCCTGCAGTCTACTAATTAATAATTTCGATAAAACATGTATGTACTTAAGAAAAGTGTATAATTTTTGATACGTATCGAACGAACAATTAGGAGAGTCGCTTCCGAAATAAGAATGCGAACAATCGAGAAGCAAACTATTGGACGAGAGTACTCTACCTAGTCTTAATTTCAATAAGGCCATTTGTGCAACTTGTGCAATTAGGATGTCATGAAATTGTCCCCTGATCGACAACTCGTTATCTTATACTAATTAAATCAATCGTTTACGCGAAAGGAAAAGAATTATTCGTTAACTATCGATATTGCTTGTAGTACTTGGAAAAACTAAAATTAAAATTCAGATGAAGCGATAGTATTCTGCGATATGATTAAGCATGTACTGAAATGGCCCCGAAGGTGACGAACCAAATCTCTGCCTCCACAAATGCTTCGCTATTATACGCTGCCCAAGATTATGAGTGGTTTCTTGAATTTCTTCGCAGATCTCAACGCCGGTTTGCCAGATCGTTTCTGAAAGTGTTCATCGAAATTTTTATATAATATATATAGGTGAGTCTTGTAACAACGAGTTCAAATAACTCGTAAAGACTATTTGTTGTACGAACAAACTTTTCAAATAAATATTGCATAGTTTCAAATAAAATTTGAATAAAGCATCAAATTGTATACGCACCTAAGTTGCTCAGCAGTTTATTTTTACCAGGTGGATCAAACTTTTGCAGATGTTCCACGCTAATCACCTTATATTGCTTCAATTCTTGCAACGAATCGTAGTTGCAGCAACGAGCCCGATTGTTTGCCACGATGTAGCTGCCTGGAGCGCTGTGCTTCGTGATTTCGTTTATAGCTTCCTTGGCCATGGTGCATTTATCAAACTCTCCATGATTCTTATCCACTTTGATCGGCTGAAACATAGTCTATGTTAAGATTAAGAAGAATAAAATTGAAATAACGCAAGCCAATGTTTCACGCGATACCTCTGGAACTGCTGTGATCATGTGCAGCCACATACGTGTCGGCATAGTGTTCGCTTCTGCTATACAGACTATAGTATGAGAATTATTATTCCGCTTTTTAGCGGTCGTCACGTCGGAAGGATTCTCAGTCATATAACCATTTGGAAATTCATCCACGATTAATATTGCACTTTCACCTCCTAGAATCCAATCTTGTGGATGTGTTTTCACATAGTTTTCGGATACCTCGTCGCATCTCTCGTATACTTTCTTAACTATGTGTTTCTTTATATCTGAAAGTAAAAATTGTGTTTCTGTCAATTTATTACTATACTGTGGATCTTTATGCATTTATGAAGAAATTGGTTAAACGAAATATAAAACAGTGAAAGATTTAAATATGCAATGTTGCTTCTAACGTAAGAAAGTCGTTAAAAGATAAAATCAATTTTTATGTTATTCCTGCTTCCCACAATCGATGCAAAACATTTTTATCCGCAGTCTATTTATTACTCTCTTTAATAGTCCTAATAAGTTACCACCCATTTTTGTAAATGCATTCGTAGCCTACGAATTATGAATGGCTTCGATATGGGAATACTGGCGTACCTAAGTAATTGGCGGTAAGTTCGCTGGGTATCATTTGACACCATCCTAATATCAACTGAAGGCACATTTTCAGGTCACATTTGATACCGAAGAAGAAGGAATTCTCTCTTATTGATTGTTTCCTGGTACATTTCGGGCAAGACCAGCTGTACTTGTCCACGATTCTTGCTTGATTCCAACCTAAGCTTCTTCCTTTGCATTCGGGATTAGGGCAATTTGAATCGGTCCTAATTAAACTCATTTCTTTCAGCCATCCGCATAGCTCTCCCTCGTGCCCTTGCTGCAGCATCGGACGCACAACAACATCAAAGTATCCCCCTTGATCTCCAAAGCGCTCCATACATTGTCTGGAAACAAATAGTAATAATTAAAATAAAAGAAGTTTCGAACAAATGAAAATCAATAAATTATTTGCATGCAAACATCAACAAATAGACTAAATAATAAATAAATATTATCTTGTACTATTTCGTTCCCAATGTGCGTAATAGGTCATACATTATTTTTAAATATGCGTAATGTTATTTGTTTATGTAACATATTCACTTTAAATTTTTGAAAATTTCGAGAAAAATCGAGGGAGTTTATCGACTGTATGACTCAACAGGTTCCAATCAATTCCGAATACCTGCAGTTTTTCCGAGAACGAGCATCGGTCGATTTACATTAAATATTATGTTATTTATTTGCGTAACATCCTTCTATTATATTTTTGAAAATTTCATCAAAAATCGAGGGGAGTTTATCGAAAGATTTATGTAACTCAACAGGTTCGAATCAATTTCGAATATCTACAGTTTTTTCGAGAACGAACATTATTCGATTTACGTAAAATATTATTACATAATAATAAATAAACTAAATGGAAGCGGACCACGTTTGGCCACACGTGAATGAAACAAACTCCCATTGTGCGTGGGCAGTGGGGGAGGGGGAGGGAAAATCAATACTCCCGTGGGTTAAATATAACTTTCTTATTCTTAATATAATAAAGCTTGAACGAGAGATGAAAATCCGAAGGACTCGAAAAAAACATGCAAATATTGATCGTCTTGTAATAAAAAGAAACCGAACGCGGTATCAGAGGAAGTCCAATTAAATAAAGAAATTTTTTCCATGTAGCAGAAGCAACAAGTATTGTAGGATCGAAACTATTCTAACGTGCTGAAGACGCATTACCTCGCTTTAACTTTCGTGTTTCTCATCTTTGATGCAGAACTCGCGTTCGTCCGTTGCTACACAACTCCCGAAGAAACAAACAAAAGTCTACAACATTTTTAAACAAACTAAAATGTAAACAAAAATAGAGGAAAACCAACAAGGAACCACAAAAGACCCGGGAGCAACGTCGACTTCACCACCGACGAGATACTGTTAAAGCTGCCAGCGCCCGTGCTAACCCGCGGGCCGGTAAGTGGGCGCAATGGGCGGGGTGGTAACGGTGGAAGTTACAGTGACCTGAAAGACCACATCGCTAAAAAGTTCCACCACCGACGAGATTCAGTTGGTGGTTCAGCGCTCTCTACCTAAATAGATCATTTGTTCGTGAACCACGTGAAACTGCGTCAGTGGCGTAGGTAAATAGATTTAGATTTTCCCCCAGGGAAGCGGAGGCGCCTATACAAGGTTTCCCCACGAAAAAGAAAAAAAAAGGTAATAATAAAATGTAGAATGCTGACATTACCACCGACGAGATACTGTTAAAGACTGCCAGCCTTACGGGACTACGTGTCTCACGAATTTTTCAGTGTTCTCTTACGCCCTCTAGGATATATTCTGACTGGAGTGAGAAACACAAGGCAGCCGACGGCATTTCGTCGGTACAGAAGACCACTGAGGAGATCTCGCTGGTAAGAACTGTAGGAAGGCGAATGAAGGCATGAAATGTTACATTCTCTGACGAACCGAACTGGTCTCTTTCTTATGCCAAAAATCCAACTTTCGAAACTAGGAGATCAGTGATTTAATTGTTATGCCCTTTTAGAGTTGGTCAATTTCAAATCTTTTTGCCGAACAAGAATACCTGCCATGTTTGAATGAAATAACCGAGAGGAGGCCACGAGAGGACGGTTGTTGCAAACTTTCAAACACGCAGTTTGAACCGCCACTTGCCGCCACTGATTGCTTGGAATCGTCACGCGTAGAAAGTTTATTGAATTTTGGTACGCATTCATTTTGATTCTCTATTCAAATTGAATTGTTTATTTGTTATTCATTCTGATTGTATGCTATTATTTCTGACTGTTTGCGTGTATTATTTCTTTCTGTTACAGATTCCACAGGCAAAAGATCCATTGATTGAAAACATCGATGCTACATCTATCTATT
>CM052342.1:2543849-2595736 GCA_028455595.1 Lasioglossum vierecki | reverse complement strand
TGCACGATGTTTTTCTTATCAATTCGGAGTTTTTCGTATTTCGTAACAGAAGATTGTATTTGAAGTCGTTTCGTGCTGTAGAATTCTAATTTCTCAAATGTCTGATAAAAATAATTTTTACTATATATTTCAACTGAATTACTTATTTATTCTTAATTTTGATTGATTTTCTGTGTGTTTTCGATTGAAAACCTGTATTTTACCCCTATCCTTACGGCATCAGCCAAATACTATTAAACAAAATTAAATCAAGAGTATTTATTTGAATGCTCATTTCTATACTAATTATTTGCTTCCGTTGTACATCCCTGGAAAACAGAAGTTTTGATCTCTTTCTTATTCCAAAAATCCAAGCTTCGAAACTAGGAGATCAGTGATTAAAATGTTAGGCCCTTTTCGAGTTGGTTAACTTCAAATCTTTTTGTCGAGCAAGAATATCTGCCATGTTTGAAGGTAATAACCGTTGCACGCCGCTTACTGAGTGGCGTCGCTAGGCGGCGCCACGCGAGTACAGTTATTGCAAACTTTCAAACACGTAGTTTGAACCGCCACTTGCCGCCACTGATCACTTAGCACAACCATCGTCATTCGTAGATTTTTCGCATTTTCTCGCAAAAATCTACAGTACTACACAAGAAATTGGCAACAATTTCTGCTTTCCGGAGGTAGAGTGTAATCTTATTTAATAGTCATTGATATTTATCTATTTTCGAACCGTGATGCATTCTCGCGGTAATTTGCTCGTGTGTCGTGACGATCAAACCTGTCCAAAATCGTTTCGTGGTATAGAAATAAAGTTTAACGAATTTTGGTACACATTCATTTTGATTTTCTATTCATATTGAATTGTTTATTTGCTATTCATTCTGATTGTTTGCTATTATTTCTGAGAGCTTGTGTGTTCTTTCTATTACAGATTCCGCAAGCAAAACATCCATCGATTCAAAACATCGATGCTACATCTACCTGTTCGACAATCAATGTCCAGACGCTAACTGTCATTTCATACATTCATCAGCAGCGGCAGACGTGTCACCGTAAGTATCCGTTGTTTTGTTCAATAATACTGTGTTGTTGATCATCCTTTTTGAAAGAATTAGTAAACAATTAATAAATATTCAACTTGAACGCTGTATTTCGTATTAATTCGAAGTTTATCATGTTTCGTAACGGTTAATTCTATCTGAAGTCGTTTCGTGCTGTAAAATTCTAGTTTCTCAAATTTCCGTTAAAACTAATTTTGGCTTTATATTTCAACTAAATTATTTATTTATTGTTAATTTTGAATGATTTTCTGCGTGTTTTCAACTGAAATTAACGAATTTGTTATTTCTGTTACAGGTTTGGAGGAAGAAGTTACAATTGATCGAATGCAAGAATCAAACGAAGTTAAAACGCCACGTTCACTTCGTATCTTCGTCAAGCAGCGGCGTACGCGAGAGAGTAAGTATCCGTTGCCTTATCAATAACACTGTGTTGTTGGTGATCCTTTTTTTTTGGTAAATATTTAATTGTTATTTCTCCGAAACGGATAGACCAGTTCTAGACTATGTTTCCATTTTCAAGTCTCTAGCTCATCGGAAATTTAGTTTAAAAGCAATTTCAAAAGTCACCGAACAGACAAGAAACCGAGCTAATAAAAACGTGATAATAATATTAAAAAAAAAATAGAATAGAGAATAGAAGCAAGAAAACGGTACTTCTTACGGAACGGTCACTTTATATCGAATTTTTTATTAGTGCAGCGGGGCAAGAACGCAGGTTTATACCTGCGTTTTACCATACATACCCTTCAAAGCAATATACATAGTACTCACCAACTGTCTATCTATATAGCTGTCCTGTTTATTGATATTTTGATAACACGTTTCGAAAGTTGTCCCACTGATGTATGAAAAAACAGGGTGAAAAAAAATGTTTTGTATTGAAGGAACTGCGATGTACGTTTCGCGAGCCTCCTCATCCCTCCCCTCCGCGCCGCACCAGATGGTTACAATTTGGAGGAAATTTCTGAACGTTGCGGACTGTCCCCCCTCCAACCTTCGCGGTCCCAAAAATCCAACCGCGACTCATTATAAGTGCGACAGTCGAATTTGACGGACATATTCTGCGTTGTCTCCGAGCTTCTCTCTGACCTCTACCGCTTCCCTTGTTACAACGAAGATTTTTGCGTGGTGCGTACGGTTTCTGTATTTCTTCATTCGATAGTAATACGAATTATTTACTACAGTTTTATTTATGTTAATACTTGATTTATGTTAATAGCTTGAGGAAAAAGAATGTCACTCGATACACGAAATCGAGACATAGCGTCGTGCTTTTTTCGAGCAAGAGTGGACGCAAATGTAAGTAACATTATCTTACCAATAAAACTGTATTCTCAAATATCATCTTTTCAAAGTATAATAAATAATTAATAAATATTCAACTGGAATAGTCTCTAATGCTCGATTGATTGAAATGAATTTCTTCTTTTTATTACAGCGCTTGAGGAAAAAGAATGTCACTCGATAGACAAAATCGAGACGGTAGCGGTCGTGCTTTTTTTCGAGCAACAGTGAATGCAAACGTAAGTAACATTATCTTATTAATTGCATTGTGTTCTTAAACATAATCTTTCAAATTAATGACAAATTAATAAATATTCAACTAGAATAGTCTTTGACAGTCGATAGATAGGAAAGAAATGAAATTGTTATTTCTGTTACAGAACTCATCTAACACATCAAATACTTCGGGGATATTCAAAGACATACGTGATGTTCAAAGGCAGCTGAGATCGAGAGCAACGTTTTGTGCTTACGTCAAGGGGGAGAGAATGTAAGCAGCAAACTATCTTCACAGTTAATCTTTGTTGTTGAACATTTTCTTTTCAAAATGATAATATAGTTTACACAAGTTGAATACTTTTTCTATATTATATTTTTATTTCGAAAATCATTTAAATCGATTCTTTATATCCCGTTAGTATAGTAAGAATCAATTTTTTAATATAATGCTTCTTTTTTTGATTCCAGGATTGTAAAGCTTTGCGCAGTGGCGATATCGTAACCAATGAGGCTCTACCGAGGCGAGGTGCGATTATTGCTAGTTGCGGATTGTGACGCAGTTTTCTCTTCCCCCAACAAGTAGTGAGTGCAAAAGCAACAGTTTTTTCTTATTACATTTGAGTAGAACTTTTTGATATTTTGACAAGTATAGTGACCGTGGAAAACGCCAGGCGTTTTCCGCGGGTAGTACTCTGTTGTTTTTTAGTTAGGCAGGGTCTTTTTGTACGTCGTGTTTTTTTTAAATAAATATAATTACATAATTTCAATAATTGAGTTTCCAAATTGCGAGAAGATGAAAATCTTCCGTAATTTGGAACGCAATTTTATATACTCGTTATTATCAAGCTAATTGTTTGTATTTTAAAATCATTTTGAATCGCTGGAAAATATTTGATACTACGTACAAAAAGACGATTCGCGACGGATAGATTCTTTCGGCAAAGCATAATTACTGTATTAATTAATTTGTATATTACTTTCACAAGTATTTTTTTCATTATTTAGAAAGTTTGCTTTGTCGAAAGAATCGTCCGAGGGTTTTTTTTTAAATAAACACAAAGTTTCTGAATTAATAAATATATAAATAAATACAAATTTTCATTAAAACCATTCTTTTTGCTCGAAAATATAAACTTAAATTACACTTATTACACTTATATTCCAAGCTATTTTTCGAAAATGTAAGAACGTTAGCCCGCATAAAATCTAACCGATTCTTTTAGCTAGGATTTTCACACACAGGATATTGAGATTCTGTGTTCGTTGCTCGAATCCTCTCGCGTGCCCAGGCGCTACTCGGGAGGGTAAGAGCAACGGGCATAGAATATTGTTTTATATTATATGTGGCGACTGACAATGGTTAGTGTTTCGTGCACGACGTATATTCCACTTGTGTGTGTGTGTTGATAGGCAGTGGAATTGCGTCGGTTTTTTAAACTCAATTGAATAACACATTCCTGTTGATCCGTGACATGCTACATGGATCTTCGTGGAATATGTGTTGTAGTTTTCTTAATTTATTAAAAATAACGAGTAATATTCGGAATTACATTAAATTGTTATTTCAATTTCGTCAATTTCGTGTTTCGCAATGATCACTGCCATTGTCAGGCGATTTCAGGAAAACTGGTACGTACATTTAGAGTGTGTGCTTGTGGTTTGAACGCTAGGGTGTCGGAGGCGTCCCGGGACGTTCTCTCTAGGTATGATAGGTTATTGCACCCTGGCGTGTGTGTGAAGATCGTGTTGTGAATGTGTTGGAGAGCTTGTGTTTTGCCATTTTTTAAATATAGGGCTAGGTAGGTTAGGTAACTTACTTTCTTTGTGTGACTGTTAATACTAAGTAGGTAGGGTCCAGGGCTGGCTACCGTTTTCTCTTTCGGGTAGGCCGCGATTCGCACGGTAGCCAGTCACTGGTAGGGCTCGAAGTTTTGTCTTGAAGCTAAATCAAACGAGGCATGACGTTCGAATTTATGCTTCTTGCTCGATTCTTCGAGAACATTTCTTAGCTCCTCGCGGACGCGGACGCGAACGCGCGCGGAATTAGGGCTTTCGAAACGTGGCGATACCGGCTCGATTGCACCAGAGGAGCGATAGGCTTCTTTCGAGACTTGTAATTCGTCTCGGAAGTCGTTGATCGTTTTCACTCTGCGAGCACGTGTAAGGTTTCAGATGTTTGGCGGTCCGCCGAAGAAAAAGAAGAGGCTATATGCCGAAGAGGCCCCGACAAACTGTCGCTCAAGAGGGCAACTATTAATGACTTCGCATCTTCGGATGCATCCGAAGATGCGAAGTCATTTCCTTACTACCTCGTCACTATACTTGTCTGTAGAAAGTAGAAATTGTAGATAAGTAGATTTTGTTGAATATATGGGCTGGCCACGCCGCCCCAACGATCAGCGGAGATGGGCACGTCCGCGATTGAAATAGCGTTGCGAAAAAATTACACGTGTTGTATTAGTTGTTCTTGAACAGAGATATAAAAGTTAGTGTTGCAAATGAAATGAACGCGTTTCAAATTAAATTCCATTTTAAATTAAAATTCATTTTTATTCTAATTGTACATTTTAGAAATAGCATTTTTATTAGTATTTATAGTTTTTGTAATTGTTTTCACGAAAATGTACAATAGTCCTTTGTATTCTCTGTTCTTTGCATTAGCGTTACGCAGTAAAAGAATCGCGTTTGCATTCGAGTCTTTCGATATTTCAGGCGCCCATGCTTCAGCTGCAACGACTCGCTGCCGGGTGTGGTGTAGGCTTTCGCGATTGCGAGTAGTGTTGCGTGAGAATCTCAACGCGTTGGATTAGTATAGTATTTTTCAAAGTCAAAATTGAAGTAGGGAATGTTTTGGACGAGATTGGTGGAGGTCTCCACCTACTCTTCAAGTAGGAAAGACCTCGCAGCACATGACCGCGTGGCACCGTCTCTGTCTGATAAAGGCAGCGTTACTAGGCTTCGGTCTATACTCAAAGCGGCCCCCTCGTGGAGTGTATACTCGCGAGGTGGAATCACGTTTTGAGCGAAGGGGCGCACCTGTCCTGGCGTTACGACGTCCAGGCAGGTGGATGGTTGTCATTAGCGTTTGGATCCGGGGTAGATCCAATGGGCTTGGAAACCCAGTCGCTAGCCATCTCGTCCTGCCTCTACTTCATTCCGATTCGAATAGGCTTTTTTATTTTTTATTCTTTTCTAATAAATACATACATACATGTCGCGAATAAAATGATACACCGCGGACAACACCATCTTTGTTTTGAATTAGCGTTGCGAGAATTTGTGTCGCGATTATTTTAGTGTTGCGAAAAAGTAACAACGCGTTGTTTCAAGGCGGGAATAAAGTAGAAGTATATTGGAAAACGCGCCGTAATAACAGATATTAGTTATGAATTATGAGTTGCGACCTCGTAATAGATTAGTAAGTAGAGGACCGACGTTGTAGGGTCAGTCGCGCAGGGTGCTTACAAATATATAAATTTCAGAGACTTTTTTTGGATATCCAAATATATTTGGATGTAAATTTAGAATTTTTGATACCGTAAAAATGTGGAGCATATGCCCACCGGGCCACTACGTATAGAGTAGAAACGTATTGGTACGTTCCGAGGCCAAGTTTTGCCGGAAAGCAGTTAGCGCAAAATCACGTGTGCCTTTCGCCATTTGTGTAAGCGCTAAATGCATGGAACGTACCACTGCGTTCACTAGCATGTATATTTTTTGGGACTAACCCCCCACAACGTAGTGGTTCGATCGCGATCGTATAAGCATACACACCGTGTTGTATGTTAAACGTATCGAACGCCTCGTCGGCCCGCAAGGTAAAAGATGGGGCATCTTTACGTACGCGCAGTAAGAACGTATCGAACGCCTCGTCGGCCCGCAAGGTAAAAGACGGGGTATCTTTACGTTTCGTGGTGTAGCTTTGTCGATGAAATCGGGTGTTCGTTGCGCTCTGCTAAACTGGTTCCTGCAATATCCGAATCTATTCTATTATGATGTTCGAGGTCGTGTAGCATAGTCTTTTTCTCGCGTTTATATTGAGAATTAATTAATAGAAAAGTTTTCCAATATGCAACTACTAGGAAATCCCGCCTTTTAGAGTTGCGACTATATGAAGTGCCACACTGCACCCTTGTATAGATGTGTTTTATTATTTACAGCCTGACTTCCTAAATTCATGTAGCCATATTGCCTCCCCATAGAGTTGCGTAAAAGAAATTAAAGTGCACGGGAGTTTTCTTTACCGAATTAAATAAAATAGTGTTGCGACGAATGATGCACTGTTCGCGTTTTCAACAGAGTGTTTATTTTTTATTATTTTTTTAGCGTTGCGAAAGAATAATTCGTGGCTTGATTCCTCCCCAAAAATTTGAATGGCTACACCCGCGGTTCCATTTAGAGTTGCGCGAAATAAAATGAAAGTGCACGGGAGATTTTTGTTCCCGATGAAATAAATTAGCGTCGAGAGAACATGCACTGCTCGTGTTGTTTTTACATGTTCATTGAACATTTTTTTAGAGTAGCGTTGCGGAAAAATGTTCCACTCGCGCGTTGTTTGCAATATATCGAGTGGACATTTATTTCTAATTGTTATATTTTTTTTCCATGTGCTAATTAAAAATTCAGTATTTTTCAGATCATGGGACGGCAGAAAAATCTTCACTTGTAGTTGTATTTATGTAGTTGCCCGGGCATAGTTGCTTGTGTTGCATGTATTGTATGTGTTGTTATGTACTGCATGTATATTGTATATGTTGCATGTGTTGCATGTTTTGTATGGCGTTGTTTACTGTATTTAGTATGGCCATTAAGAAAATGCATGGGGGTTATGTAAAAGAAAATTAAATTTCTATACCATGGTATAGAAGATTTAGTGGGTCGGACGGGTAGGCTAGAGATTATCCTCTTCTTGATATTCATTTGTAAAGTGGCCTAAAATAG
The DNA here is from genome assembly GCA_028455595.1 of Lasioglossum vierecki. Lineage (NCBI taxonomy): Eukaryota > Metazoa > Arthropoda > Insecta > Hymenoptera > Halictidae > Lasioglossum > Lasioglossum vierecki. Next base: position 2,588,246 of record CM052342.1, on the reverse strand, counting down.
AGCACTGTCAAATGTTTATCAGGAAGAGTACAAAAATTTATACGGGCTTTTTTTTCTATTTTGTAATTGTGCATTTTTGTAATTTTCCGTCGGGTGGGACGATAAAGAAATATTATGTATTATAATTATATAATATATAACATATAATATTATAATTGTAAATTATGTAATATAACATATAATTTTATAATGGTATAGTATACCTTTTTTTCTATTTTTTGTTTAATTGTATGATATATAATATACCAAACGTGGGTGGGTGGGTCTCACTCGCAGCAACCTCCACGTGGTGAGACCCGGGCAATCGGCGTAATTGTCGATTTATATTTTGTTTCGTGGAAATGACACCAGTTGCTCTAGAAAATATTAAAAATCGACAATCACATCGAGCTAATGCTGCGAAACAATTTCTCGGGATAATAATTGAAATAATAAATACAAAAATAAATAAAAATATATTTATTTCAACAATTAATTTAACAAACTATTATTGAAATAATAGTTAAAATAATTAATGTAGAAACAAATGATTAAAATGTATTTATTTAAAAATTCTTTGAATTATAAATAACAATAAATAACTATTTATAAAATAACGATTATAAAACAATAATTACAATGGTGAACAATAAGGGATATAAGAAAGCAATAAGAGTACGTAATGAAATTACACAATAAAAAAAGTAATCTATTTTCTAAGAATTACAGAATGGGTAATGTCAGGAGTCTACATTTATTTATTACCTGCTGTACTGACACAGTTTCACGTGGTTCATGAACAAATGATCTATTTAGATAGAGAGCGCAAGAGAGGGTGGAACTTTTTAGCGATGTGGTCTTTCAGGTCACTGTAAATTCTACCGTTACCACCCCGCCCATTGCGCCCACTTACCGGCCCGCGGGTTAGCACGGGCGCTGGCAGCTTTAACAGTATCTCGTCGGTGACATTACCCATTCTGTAATTCTTAGAAAAAAATTACTTTTTATTTTATAATTTCATTACGCACTCTTAGTATTACGTAGAAATTCATTAATTGCAAGATTATTTCAAATTCCAATCGTTTAGGAGATTCATTATCTGCAAGATAGAGACTATTTCTGCAAGTAGAATATATTTTAATTGTTTGCAAATGAAGAATAAGTTAACGAAGAAGAGTTTGCAGTAAATAATAGTGAACGAATCATGTCTGTATGCATTGTACATACTTACAGTTAGCTAGAGGCGAAAGAGTTCGATTGAAATGAGCCATTGTCGATTAAATACTTTGTATTTTCTTTTTGTTTTTTATTATGAACATGTTTTACAAAGCAAAATTGTGTAATGGTGGATGTCGGTGGAGGCTGGAAACTATAGGATCGGTGTTGGTGGGCCACAATTTAACAAGACTCCCAGAAAAGTGAGTGCGGACAAAGGGGACATCGGCACAGTAATATAAAAAGTACTCTCCAAGAGACAGCATGTAGGATTAGGCCGGCACATTCATTCACCACTTGTTCCGAGATACACGCATAAAGTACACTGCACTTTCATATGTATATGCATTTAAAACAATGAACATACGAATATATTTCCATTTCCCTTTCGCAACCCGTTTTAAAACTCCACCTGTGGTTCATTTCTGTTTCGCGGTTAATGTCCATTACTCAATCTATGCTTCTTTTTATTTTCTTTTATTTTTTTTCTCTTTTCTGTTTATCGGAGATGTCTAGCGCAATATAAGAACTGATCAATTTTTTGTACACTTGTGTTCCACAGTTTACACTCTTTTGATCGATTAGTTTTTCCGTTATTCAAAGAAAAATAAACTCTTTTTTTTCTCTCTCTTTCTCTCTCTCTCTCTCTCTTCACGCGTACGATTATTGCTACCTTCGTCTTCTTGATATATTACACGAGATACCTACATCGGGGTATTCCGGTCTTACGATATATAAAATACATGCTCCAACGAATGAATGTCCCGTCGACGACACTGTCCAACGAGATTCGAACCTCTTCGAGGTAATTTGCAAGTTCGAGAAAACGGTTTCTTCGTCGGTCGAATACCAATCCGTAAATTGTCTTTCAGTTCCTACCACCATCAAAAAATAATTTATAGATTCGCATTCATCGAAATCGTTCGCGCCTGTTGAACAGTGCGATAAAGATTTCTGATTTTGGACGCTGTACGCTTCAAATTTCGCAGATAAGTAACGAAGGTAGCGCCACAAGCCACCTAGAAACAAACCTGTCCAATTCACAGATGCAGTGCTCGAGACAAAACAACCTAAACGATCAAATAAGGAATACAATTGAAACATTGCCGTCGTTCAGAGACTTGGTCTAGCGCGGAAAAGAAAAATGACAAGTTAACGTCGTATATTATGCAGTTTTCCGTTTTCTTCTTTTCTTTAATAACCGATGATAGAAATCAATCGTGTACAAGGGATAACCGGAAGGTGGAAGACACGCGAGAACGTGTGTCCTGCCACAACTCTTCGCGCGATACAGTGACTCGTGAACGTTTCCACTGAACTCTCTATTTAATATTTACAAATGAGATCGATTGTTAAAAAGTAATGAGCAATTGTTTTGTTCCATATTTTCTTTTTGTTTACCTCTTTCGTTTTTTAGTTTTACCGTTCTTGTTTACTGTTTTTTATGTTTTCATCGTTTAATACATCGTGGTGTGTGAATAGGAAGGCGCAGTCCAAATGATGGTTTCACAACGAAAATATTATTCAGTCATACCACACCCTGCTAGAGCCGACTAGAGCCGACGAGAACGTGCGAACATGTTAGAATACGGTTTTGTTTTTTTGTTTCGTTTTCATTTCCACTAACAGTAATGGCGACTGGCAGACAAACAGACAGTTTGGCAGGCATGGTGAACATAAAATCAAACATGTACGCGCGATACAAGTAACGTTTTCTCTTTCACACCCTATCATACGTCGTCTATCGTTCTATCGCGTGTGTATGTGTATACATGTGTGTATGTGTGTGTGTGTGTGTTTGAGAATCGTGTTGTGTTTTGTGTCGTCTCTCTCATTCTCTGCACATTTTTGCTCTTCTCTCTCTCTCTCTCTCTCTCTCTCTCTCTCTCTCTCTCTCTCTCTCTCAGCGTCATTGCTCTTACATATCCTTACGTTCTATGTCCATGACGTCCTATAATATTGTAACATAGGCTTTAGTACGCTATATCGTAAGCTATACTAGTATCTACCGCCGCTGCGTCGCCAACTACACGCGGCGCAGCAGTCTTATTAATTAATATTAGGAATATCGGCAGTGAAATTCCAATGATAGACGCGGCAGGCAGGCAGTCGGTCCAGCAAAGTCTGTGGGCACTTGCGCTGCTCCGGTGCATAACAGATTCGAAACTGATCGATCGGGGTGCCCCGCGCGTTAATTTTTTACCATTTTACCGGTTGGACGTTGTACGCGTGGGCGGCGAACGTCTCGCGTGGATGAATGAATTGAAAAATTAAGTGGGGCACCCCACTGTTCGAACAGACCGATCTCGGGTCTTTATCCTCTCCGCCATGGCACCATCGTCGTCATCATATTCATCACCATCGCTTCTTGTCGTCATTATTACTCTTTCTCTCTCTCTCTCGCTCTCTCTCTCTCTCGGTCTTCCACGCTACTTCTCTATTACACTTCTCGCACTTGCTTCTTTCTCCTCTCGGTTTTTCTCTCGTTTTTTCTTCTAGTTTTGTTTCGTTTCTTTTTTTTTAAAAAATAATTTCTTTACAATACTTCTTCTTCCTCTTCTTCTTCTTCTTCTTCTTCTTCGCACGTCCGAACCCGCTACGCGGCGGATCATCGGCGTCATCGGTTGTCGCTTATCGACAGATAGTCGATCAGATAGAACGAAAACCAGCGTAGAATTGTCCGAAAAATAAAGAGTTACTAAGATTACAAATCACAAATGAAATCACAGACTTTCGTTGGTGGTTTGACAGAGGGGAGGGGACCGCACGTCGCAAGTAGAACAACATTGTAGGCGTATCATCATCGTCGTCGGGATCACACGTCGACGTTGTTATCGTCGTCGTCGTAGCTGTGGTTGTAGTTGCTGTTGTCATCATAGTCGTAGTTCATCAGGGACGAAAGAATGGGCGTCGCTGTTCAGGGATGTACCGAGTCCTTGTACACCGACACGACTTACTCCCATCCATTCTCCTTGATCATGTGTGCAAGCTCGATTATAAACTTGCCCTCCTTATACTTCTGGCTCGACTCGAACGCATGCTCCTGAAAATTTCAAGGCAACCTGTCGTAGCTGGTCTATCTACTATGTACAGTGGAACTTTTAAGGGTGGTCTGGTTTTCGAGGTCGATTCTGCACGAATTTTTACACATTTTTGTTTTGTAAAGCGAAAGTTTCTTTCGAAGCAGATATAATCAGTGTCGCACGAGTTATGTATATTTCTTTGAAGAATATGTTTTCTTTATCGATACGAAACGAAAATTGAAATTATTTATGGATCAGTAATGTAGTTACGATCCGAACCAAAATAAATGAAAAATCTTGATTGTTTCAAATATTTTTCCGGCTTCAACGCGAAAAAAAGTGAAAAAATTAACGGATTTTAAAAATACTGGTTCTTGCGACGACAACGCCAGTTGCATTCTTAAACCGTTTATGGTTACGGTAATATTTCGAATTTGAACTTCAAGAAAATACAAAAAATCGATTTTTTGGAAATGAAAAACCAGAATACCCCTCTCGATTTTTATCGGAGTGGGAGAAACTCACGTATTTCCACCCGAGGGTGGTCTTGCAACACTCGCAGTAAATATCCGCCACAGCATGAAGGCCAGTGAGCAGAACTCGCTCCTCTGCGGGACCACAGCCCACGTTCACCCTGAAATAACGAACGCGCGCTGTAAATTCACTGTAGCGATGATCATTCATTAACCCCTAGTCTTATCGTATTGTCTCGGACTTACGAAAAATCGATTATATTTGTATAGTGTCTAAAATATTCACCTAATTATTTTCTTTATTTATCGTTGTACGAACAAATCTCGCAGAACAAAATTATACTATCGCAAGGGGTATAATCAGTGTCGACTCAAGTCAGGTGGAGGTTCCAAGTGGTAAAAATTTTGGGGCCCTCAAACTCAAGTTAGAAATAGAAGTTGCAAGAAAACTCTCATAAACTTATTAATAGTATAAACAAAATGGAAGAAACATCAGATGAATTAAATATTACTGGCACGTCATATCCCTAGTAGCACAAAAATATTAGTTAAATATTTTTTTCAAATATTGGAAAAATATTTTTTAAGCCACATTTTTTCATATGAGAAAAATATTGGATCTGAATATTGTATACATGTACAAGAAATATAAATTGAATGTTTAAAAAATATAAGCTAAATATTTAGAGAATATAAAGTAAATATTTAAAAAATATAAAGTAAATATTTTTTAAAAATGTGCATTCGTGACAAAGAACAGTATCCCTGGCGGATAATTTTCTCTGGGAAGACCCGTGTTGCGGACAATTATCGATAAAATACTATACTTCTAATACGAAATAAAGATTCATATAATATTCAGAAAAAAATGTTTTTCTCGTAACATGAAATAGATATTTCCTGCATATTTAAAATGAAATATTTGTTACTTAATATAAAATAAATATTGTATGTATATTTAAATATTAAGAAAAGATTGAATCTATTTTTAATATTATATGAATGTGTATATAATATTTTGTGCTACTAGGGATACTAACTGTTCAAATGATTAACAGAAAATATACATTTTTATATATCTCTTATTGACAAAAAAGTGGGGCCCTCAAACTCAAGTTAGAAATAGAAGTTGCAAGAAAACTCTCACAAACTTATTAATAGTATAAACAAAATGGAAGAAACATCAGATGAATTAAATATTACTTGCACTTGATATACTAACTGCTCAAATTATTAACAGAAGAGATAAATTTTTATATCTCTTATTGACAAAAAAGCAGGGCCCCAAGCGGCCGCTTACCGCTTAACGAACATGTTGAAAAGCGAATAAACTTGTACCGCGACTTTTCCTTCGGACAGAAAGAACGAGACCATCGCGTAGAACAAAAGAAGCATCGGTGTTAAATCTCGATACACCGTGTACACCCTGTACAATTCTCCGCGGGTGAAGTGTACGTGTCCTACTTTCCACGCCGATTCTATCTGGGACTGCGAGGGCAGGCATTAGCATACTTACACTGAATTAAAGAGATAGGCACGACCTTGACTGCCCTGGAAGGACTGCAATCAAAAAGGAAACACCGTGTTAGTTAGAGTTGCGTGAACAGAGATAGAGAGGCGGGGGTGTAGATTGGGGGTGGGGGCTGGCAGGCAGACTCTAGGTGTATACAGGATGTTTCTTTTATCTGATAACGGGAATATCTCGCCATGCACTGGAGTTATGAAAATAATTTGTTCACAACAATTGTTCGGTACGAAAAAAACAATCGTACGGTGTAATGTTTTTTTTCAGGATCCAAATGGTAGGAGAAATTTCAAAGTGAAATTAAGTTTTCTAAATTGAAGCATATATTTCGTTTGTCGTAACATGACAGCATTTTCCGAGACGAATTTAACGACATATCAAACATATAAATCATTGGAGTTATATTATAAATTTTTAATAGTAGTATCTTGTTGCCGGCCCTATTAGCTGCACGTTGTAAAGAAAAATCGATTCTCTTGTTATCTGTTCCGAAGATTTAGACGAAATGTTAAGAAATGCCGAGAAGGAAGTTTTCAAACGGGTGGAAAAATGCGTGAACACGAAGGAGGATAATACTTTTTCTTAAATTAAATATTTATAACCGCAGAGAACAATGAAGTTATTCAATTAACTGATACACAGAAAATTTTCTTCAGTACACCTGCATACAAATTATAAATTTCATGTTTATTTACAGTGTTGAATTGCAGTACGAATTTTTACAGTGTGCAGCAAATTACAAGTTTATAATGCAATTTTAATGTTTTGTAACAGTAAACATCATAATTCTTTGAATGTTATTGGCTCGCTGGTACGATCATTCTTGACAATGATCAAGCTATTTTGCAAATTTATCATTTTCAAGCGTTTCCACAAACTCTAAAGAATTTAAATTAATAACTAATTTGGGTTAAGCAAGTGAGTATTCATACAAGTTATAATTTTTTATATTCTTTTTTCTTTCTCTTCTGATTGGGTTTTTAAGATATCGTTTCCTATTTCTAATTAGAAACGAATTCTTACAGACGCAATTACAATGAAATAAGTTTCTTGAAAATGATCCAAACCGTGGATCGAAACGTAGAAATATATTATGTAAATTTGCAAAGTAGCTTAATTATTGTCAAGAATGATCGTACCAGCGCGCCAAAATCGAATGAAAACATTCAAAGATTTATAAATAATTGTCGATCGATAGAAAGGAAAACGTAATTCGTCTGAAAAAATGCTATAACAAAGAAACTATATAATTTCATTAAAAAAAAATAATTTGACTTTGAAATTCTCTTGACCCTCACGACGTTCGAGTCCTGAAAAAATGACACCATATGATTGTTCATGCAAATTTTGTTCGTAACTTCAACGCGTCACGGGATTGTTCAGTCATCAGATAAACAAAACAACTTGCACACGTGTGTGGCGAATGTATATGTACGCGTTCGTGTGTGTGTGTGTGTATGTGTGTGTGCGTGCGTGCGTGCGTGCGCGCGGTTGAGGCAGCACACACAGAAGCGGAAGAGAAGCGAATGCGAGAAGTCTGTTCGTTACCTGATCTATCACGGCTCACCTTAGAGATGAGTTCGTCGTGGTTGGCGAGGTGAGCACGGCAGTGAATGCACGAGTAAGTGCGGTGACACGAGGGCAGGTATGCTTGAAAAGTTTTGACCATGATGGCGTGTCCGAGCAAGCAGAGAGATCTCTCCTCTCTCGCCCTTGTCGGTCTTCTTCCTCTTCTTCTTCGTCTTCTTTGTCGTCGTCGTCGTTCTCCTCGCTCCCTCTCCCGCCAACCCTTGATCGCACGCTTATCTCTCCTCTATTTCTCTCTCTCGTTTCCTATCTTCTCCCTCCCTCCTGTTATCGTTATCAAGTACCGTCGAGACGCTTTTCTCCCGTGTGTGGTGAACGTCTGGCCGTTAACCAGCGACGATTATCGAATTGAATTTCTTCCAATCGCGGGGTGGTTGGTGCAATAGTGGCCCCGTTCACCGCCGCTTCGTACTCCGATCAGCTGTTGAGCTGGTTCAGACAGCGCCGGTTCGGGGACACCTGTGAAACAGAATGTAGAAAAAATAGTCGATATAATATAATTGAATAGAATTTGCTTCATTTTAGCATTACAGCTAAGAAATGTGACTTGGTTTATATTAACCTATCTGTACAAAACTAAATTATTTCACGCATTCAGTCCATACCTTCTCCCATTCTTTTCTTTGTCTCACTCAATCTTTCCCTGTCCTACTATTTTAGTATCCTAATTACCACTAACCTACTTAAGTCTGTTGGATTCCGAGTTTTCGAAATCGAGTACAACACTTTTTACAAATCGAGTAGAGGGTTTATTTAAAAAGATGTACAATAGTGTGTTAAGGTTCAAAACGTGACTTTCTAGTTTGTAGTTCGCAAGGAAAACGAAATCTGAGGATGCTGTTTCGGCACCTCTATTTATATCCTATTTTGGAAAGGAGAAGATGGAAGGGAGTAGGAAAGATGAGTTGTTGAAAGTATGACGTGACAGGACAAGGTGTAAGGGTTGTATAATCTTATCTATTTATGACTTAGGGTTGACGTGTCCGCGGGTTGGTCATCGTAACCTATCGGCGTAACCGGCGGCGAGATAGACTTTCCCCATTCCCTACCCTACTAGCACAAAATATTGTATACACATTCATATAATATTAAAAAGAGATTCAATCTTTTTTTAATATTTAAATATACACGCAATATTTATTTTATATTAAGTAACAAATATTTCTTTTTAAATAAGCACGAAATATCTATTTCATGTTACGAGAAAATATGTTTTTTAAATATCTGGTTCATGTTCCCTGAATATTTACTTTATATTTTTTAAATATCTCGTTTATATTTTTTAAACATGTCGTTTATATTTTCTGAATATTTAGCTTATATTTTTTAAACATTCAATTTATATTTCTTGTACATGTACATATATAATATTCAGATCCAATATTTTTCTCATATGAAAAAATGTGGCTTAAAAAATATAGGATCTGAATATTATATACATGTACAAGAAATATAAATTGAATGTTTAAAAAATATGAGGTAAATATTCAGAGAATATAAACCAGATATTTAAAAAATATAAAGTAAATGTGAATCTAATATTTGAAAAATATAAATTCAATATTTAAATAACATTCAATAAAATTTTCAAATTTAAGAAGAAGTTACAACAAAAATGAATGAATAAATGAAAAAACTATGAATATCTATTACTGTCTGTGCACTGCTTGAAGGAATATTCCATTTTAAAAATATTTTTTTCATAATATAAAATCAATATTATCTGTACATTAGGAAAAAATATTCTATTCCTAATATTAAATAAAGATTCATTTTGTATTTAGAAAAAAATATTTTTCTCGTAATATGAAATACATATTTGCATTCATATTTATATACACTGCATATTTAAAAAGAAATATTTATTACTTAATATAAAATAAATATTGTATGTATATTTAAATATTAAGAAGAGATTGAATCTCTTTTTAATATTATATGAATGTGTATATAATATTTTGTGCTACTGGGGCTCAGGGCTGCGCAGAGAATTTTGGTTTACATTTTTTTCTTTATTATAGAAGATCACATATGAGATTTATTTCAAAATGAATATGAACACAATACAAAAATTACAAACTGAAAATTGAAAGTATAAAAACATGAAAATATAATAAGAAAACATAGCACAGATAATCGCTTGTACATTGGGAGCGCAGCTTTTAAGAAATGAAACCATAAATTGACAACCCCTGACATTTGGTTTGGATATTAAAAAAGAAACGTTCATTAAACGTTAAAGAAACGTTAATTAATATTTTTCTTTCTTAATTACGCAAATCGCATTGCCGCGAAGTTGGTTTACATTTCTTCAGCAGCAGAAATTAGTCGATTGCCAGTTTTCAGGACGCGTCTGATGTTTTTTGAGAAAAAATAGTAGCTGGGGGGATAGGAATGGAGGTATTAAGATTGTTCTCTAAGGCAAAATAACCATCCTAATGGCCACGGTCTCCAGCTGGCTAGTTGTCTCACGCGCAACTTAATCGTCGCCTAGTTGGAACGCCCACGACGATCCCTGACACGCTGCGCGCCGCGCCGTATCGCCGTCGAGCGATCTAACGATCTCGAGCTCAATCTGATCCACGGGCACGCCGACGGAGGTGACGTCAAGACGAGACCGTTGCGACCAAACGACTCAAGAATATACGCGTTGCATTTCGAAATGGAAATCAGTAGTCAACCCTTGCGTGAGCCACTGGGAATCCATTTTCCGTTTCCTTCGACAAGCTTCCTTGCCGAGGTTAATAATAACTAACCTGTGCACAGTGCCATCGTGTACGTTCAATTAATACTACTCATTCGAACGAAGATTCACAGAAACCCTGCTTAAACGTTCATTGATACCGCATTTTTCTAGTCAACACTAATGATCGCTGTACCATTGTTCAAAATAAATATATTTAATTTATTAATTAATATAATATATTTATTTATAATATATATTATATATTTTATTATTAATATATAATATATTATATTATTAATATGCAATATATTATATATTTTAATATATTCATTTGTAACGTTAAATATGTTGCTGCCTAATCAATTACTAAACGTGTAAGTATTGTATGAGGCATTATATCAATTTAATAACCATACAATTTAAAAAATCATATAGAACGGTATTATTCGAGCTAGGAAGAAATGTTTAATTTTTTTCAAGTAGAAGAAAGAATCGATTCGAAGATTTTTTTATATTAATGTTCAATATAGATAGTGTAACGCAATTTGTTAAGACTACAATGTCGACCAGTAAAGGGAACCTTGGTCAAAACGTTTACCAGGATGGTTAAAACTAATTAATAATAACCAACCTATACACAGTACAATCGTGTACGTTCAATTAATGCTATTCATTCGCACGAAACATTTATTAATGTCACACTTCTCGATTAAATTGCTTGAATTCGTCGACGTACGCAATTACGTTTCACTTTGTATTATTTCATTGCGATCGTGAACTCTGTTCTAATAGAAAGGAAAAGACTGTTCGAAAATCTTGTTATATAAAATGTTCAAAGTCGTAACAAAACTTGTAAGACTACGATGTTTGAGCAATAAAGGGAACGTTTTCCAAAATGTTTAAACTAATGATGAATATATGAAGAACGGGTTAAATTAGACTAGATTAGATTAACAAATGGCATAGGATATGGATGGTGATGGATGGAGAATGAGTGATTTCCCTAGTAGCACAAAAATATTGGAAAAATATTTTTTAAGCCACATTTTTTCATATGAGAAAAATATTGGATCTGAATATTGTATACACGTACAAGAAATATAAATTGAATTTTTAAAAAGTATAAGCTAAATATTCAGAGAATATAAACTAGATATTTAAAAAATATAAACTAAATGTTAATCTAATATTTGAAAAATATAAATTCAATATTTAAATAACATTCAATAAAATTTTCAAATTTAAGAAGAAGTTACAACAAAAAGTAGAATTTTATCTTCTAAAGGACCTTATCACAATTAAGAAATTTTTATATTGTATTATATAATTTTATATAATTTCTGATATTATATAAAGATTTATTTTATAATAAGAAAAAAATATTTTTTTTATAATATGAAATAAATATTATCTGTACATTAGGAAAAAATATTCTATTTCTAATATTAAATAAAGATTCATTTTGTATGTAGAAAGAAATATTTTCCTCGTAATATAAAACAGATAATATTTCCTGCATATTTAAAAAGAAATTTTTGTTACTTAACATAAAGTAAATATTGTATGTATATTTAAATATTAAGAAGATGTGTATAGAATATTTTTTGCTACTAGGGTCAGTAGATCTGTAAAACCAAGTTCAATTTCTTGAAATTAAGTAAATTATTACTATTATTATGAAAAATTGCCAGTGACCGTCAGCTAAACGCGAAGAAAAACGTGGAAAAAATTGTGTTATAAGAAGATTGGCGGAGGTTCTCGAGTCGTTCTTGCTGCGCGTCTTCTTGTTATTTGCCGGCTATCGCGTACATATGTATATTTATTCCGCAACTATCAATACCGAGTTATTTATAACGATCTGTTAAATAACGCTCGGCCGAATATCAAACCGGCCGAGCTTTATTATTGCTACGACAAAAGTGAAAAATCGTTGGACGTCCGTTGACCACGCCGAAGACTATACGCATCGAGAGAAAGACTAGATAACACGCACGGATAATACATCTGTAAAAATAAATGGAGGGGGTGGGGGGCACGACGAGACTCCGCACGAACGTTTTGAAGCGCAATAGCATCGATGCACTCTCTCTCCGTATCGAGCGTCGCCACGTGCTGGCGCGTGTTCAAACAAAGAAAAGAGACAAGGTCTCCATTATGATGCGCTTAAGAGATGGCTTCTTCTTTATAAAGATGGAGGAAGCGCGGGCAAGGCTCTTCTCTTTCACGCGTTCCTCCCGTTTGCCCCCACCCGGCTTCGTACTCTGTATATACGCGGATTGCGAGTGACCAGAATCTTCGCGACTATAGATTGCAGAAAGTTATCGTGATTCGAAGTGGGAACGTAAACAAAGAAGTATCCAGGTTCGAACATGAGTCAAAAACGTTTTTCTAAAGCAGGATCTCCCAAACTTTTTCTCTGATGGAGCACTTTAAGGGTCCTTGAATTTTGACGGAGATACTTGAGATTTATGAAGAAATTGGTTGGACGAAATGTAAAACAGTGAAAGATTGAAAAAATACAAGAATCTTTTAACGTTGCTTTCAATGTGACAAAGTTGTTAAGGAATGAAATCAGTTTTGATGTTATTCCTTCTTTCCACAACCAATACATTTATGAATAAATTGGTTGCACGAAATATAAAACAGTGAAAGATTGAAAAAATTCAAGAATATTTTAACGTTGCTTGCAATGTAACAAAATTGTTAAGGGATGAAATCAATTTTTAAGTTATTCCTTCTTCCCACAACCAATGCTTTTTTTTAAAGAAATTGGTTAGACGAGATGTAAAACAGTGAAAGATTAAAAAAATTCAAGAATATTTTAACGTTGCTTTCAATGTGACAAAATTGTTAAGGGATGAAATCAATTTTTATTCTATTCCTGCTTTCCACGATTAATGTAAAAGATTTTTATTTTGCATATAGATCTCCAGTCTAGTAAGGACTGAAGAAATACTTGCTTCTTGTTGCGTGACGTTTTGTGGCGCCAACATGAATATGAAAGAAGAACCGGAAAAAGCTTTGTTATTAATACTTTCGCAAAGCACACAGTTTGGGAAACCCTGGTCTAAAGTATGCTTAAAAATTAGCCGGTGCTTATTTTGGACTTATCGGTTTAAGATGGTTGCTTGGCAAATAAAACGGAATTTCATCTACCTCGAACAGCAACGTTGCCGAAATAACTTTTAAGGAAGTCAACGTGAACAGAGAAGTTCTACAATGATATTCGAACATTTATAAATTAATTTTTCAAACTTGCGACGGAGTGAAGTAGAAAAGAGTCCTAACCGCCGTCGCAGTGATTCGATTTCAAGGACATCCCGCTAAGTGTATCATTCATTAATATGAATGAAGAAGAGACATTTATATTATAATTGTGATCGTCTCGTGTCGAGCGTGATCTGCGCATCCCCGATTCACGTGACGACGTCTTTACACAAACAAAGGAGAGTGACGAGATCTTTGTTTTGGTACGCCGAGGAGGAACGACGGAACGTCGCTAAAAGTCAGAGGTTTAATAAAAGAGATTTAACCGATGAATGTTAATCAATAACGTGGTAAAATCTTTTCTTATTTATCCTTCTCGATAAAAGATTATCAAACAAAAGCAAGAATATTTTATTCTAAAGTTCATTGTTTAAATAAAAAGAATTTGGGCTCTATTTCACCTTAAAATACCGAAATTACTTTCTCGCCAATACATTATTCCTATCACCCGACATCAGGGCGTGTTTGCGAATCTTTACGTTTTTGAAAGAATACAATTTACGCATATAACCTGACATGCTAAACAGCCTGCTAACAACTGATACACAAACCGTAAAACACTGAAAAAATATGTAACTTCTGTAACTCAAACTACTAACGGGTTTCCTTTGTTTCGATCGACAATTGTTGATAAATCTTTGAATGTTATTGGCGCGCTGGTACGATCATTCATGAGGTTAATTAAGCTATTTTGCAAAATTACATAGAGAACTTTCGACGTTTCGATCTCGATTTAGATCATTTTCAAGAAAATTCTTTCATCGTAATTGCGTCTGTAAGAATTTGTTTCTTAATTAGTACATGGTTGTCAAACCAAATGTAGAAAAAAGGAAACACAATCTCAAAAACCAAAAAACACAAAAAGTAGAAAAAGATAAAAGAATAAAATAAACTTTGTGTGAATACTCACTTGCTTAAAACAAAATGGTTATTAAATTAAATTCTTTACAGTTTGTGGAACGCATGTTTCAAACTACTAAATTCTGTAAGTCAAACTATGTAAAATAAAGCGATTTAGGTTCAGCTGTATAGACTCCATTTTTGGGGCCTGGGTAAGCTTAATGAAAAAAATATATTTCAATCCGTTTATTTTGTACTTGTAATAAATCAACAAATGAAATGTTACAGCGGTTTTTAGAGCTTCGTATTATTTTTCCCTAGGAACCATGTGACGCTGGTTTGAACATTGTCTTTTGCACAACAAATAACTGACGAGTTAATTGAGATGGTCGTTCTCCTCGTTTTCCAGTTCCTTTCTAACTTGGATCAATCGGAACAATGATTCGCAGTCGGCCTTGCGATAACGGTACTACTTTACTTTCCAGGCTTACGGCAACGCGGAATTAACACTCCGTGTGACACAACCAACCGCCATGTTTCCTGCGTATTATTTCTGACACGGAGAGGCGAACTATAAAGGGAACACGGAAGCACCGAGCATGAAGCATTGTTCTCGTGCTGCTGTTCCTTTTAATTTCGTGTCTATTTCAGTTTATCCCCGGTAAACATGGCGGCGATAGATGCCCGAGACGGACTTGGAAACGACGTTAACCTCTCGCGGCCCGAATCACCTATTCTTTACCGACCTCTTCCGTCTTTGTTCGGGGAGCTTACACGACTTTAAACGGTTAATTAGAGATTTTGATCTGGATCGCTTTGACGATGCGTTGCCCTCCCCCCGGTCCGTCTGCCAATGCGATACAATGTGCATTTCCCTTGTAAATTATCGTAGCTGTAATCTTTTTACAAGTGGTTATAAAGCTAAAAGAGAGCGATTCAATGCGTCGCGGACGAGATCGTAAAGCCCGAGTGAGTGTGTGTGCCTGTACACGTGATTTTCTGCGCGTAGAAATAAATACACCGGGAAAATAGATTGTCCAGGTTGAGAACCACGGTTTTACCGCCGCCCGGTTCTTGCACGTTTATCTTCCCACGTTAATGTTTATAAACAATGGCGGTTCCGGGGGATTAATTGCATTTAAACATGCGCGAGATAACGATATATGTACGAACCATAAAAGCGCGCTTTCAACGAACATTCGAATTCAAACGTGAACGCGCGTGCGCTAGTTCTACCGCGCATGTTTTATTTATCATCCAGGACTAGCATTATGTGTTAATATCAGCTGATCGCACAAGTTCGTAGCCGATTTGAAAAAAGAAAATTATTAATCGATTATATAGTCACCATTCTTTTATAATTGTGAAAAGTCTGATTCTACAGTTAGGAAAGAATGGTGACTGTAGAATTGGAATTTCTACAACTAGCCCTTTGAACTTCAGTCTAGTGATTCACAAGTTCGTAGCCGATTTGAAAAAAGAAAATTATTAATCGATTATTATATAGTCACTATTCTCTTATAATTGTGAAAAATCTGATTCTACGGTTAGGAAAGAATGGTGATTGTAGAATTGGAATTTCTACAACCAGTCCTTTGAACTTCAGTCTAGTAATTCACAAGTTCGTAGCCGATTTGAAAAAAGAAAATTATTAATCGATTATATAATCACTATTCTCTTATAATTGTGAAAAGTCTGATTCTACAGTTAGGAAAGAATGGTGACTGTAGAATTGGAATTTCTACAACTAGTCCTTTAAACTCTAGTAATTCATACAGTACGCCAATAACTCCAGCACTATATTAGTTACAAGTGTATATACCGGTTGGGCATTTAAATGGGAACACCTTAATATCTCGGTTATTATTAGTCGTGCAAAAAATCTCTATGGGATAAAGTTGTACTGTTTCAAGAGACGAATTTGATGATTGTAAAATTTTTTCAATTTAAGTTTTCGAAATTTTTTTTAAGTGGGATCATATATTTTTTTGTTCATATTCTTATAGAGAATAAAATGACAAATTCAACAACCTTTCATAATGTACGATTTGGCTCATCTGATTTTAAGATATTTACAGTTTACTTACGTGTTCCGAAATCATATGTCGTGTTTAAAACGATGGCCATTGGCATTGGTGCAGTACTGAAGTCTCGTAATAAACGATCTGTCGCGTCTTTTATATCCTGCGGTGTAAGTAAAATACATGCCCTAAATAAAAAATAAATAAAAAAAGTCCAATCAATCATTATGATAGGTTATTGAATTTGTCATTTTATTCTCTATAAGAATATGAACAAAAAAATATATGATTCCATTTAAAAAAATATCGATGGCCTTGAAATCTTGCAAACAATGACCTTTAGAAAAAATTTTGCCATCATCAAATTCGCCCTTTAAAACAGTACAACTTCATTCTGTGGAGATTTTTTGTACCACTAATAATAACCGAGGTATTTAGGTGTTCCCATTTAAATGCCCCACCCGGTATAATAAAGAAACACGGTTGCTGCAATAAAATGAAATATTTATTCTTTGGCTACAGATTATAAAAGAAGTTCGAATTTATAAATCTTCAACGGAATGAAACGACAATGTATTTAGAGTTTGTATTTCTTTTACAAAGGGTTAGAGAAGAATTGTGACGATATAATTATTCTTTTTTTGTTTAAACTCCGCCCTGCGGTATAATTTGCAACAAATGTATATATATATATATATATAATAAAGAAACACGGTTGCTGCAATAAAATGAGATATTTATTCTTTGGCTACATTATATAAAAGAAGTTCAAATTTATAAATTTTTCACGGAATGAAGCGACAGTGAATTTAGAGTACAAAAAATTTCAGAGTGCAAAGGGTTAGAAAAGAATTGTTCTTTTTTTGTTTACACTCTGTTCTGCAGTATAATTTGCGGCATTTATGAAAATGGAATACGAATTTATGCGATTATCCAAGACATATTATTCCAACCGAGCTGTAACGGCCGATTCTAGCCGTGCATCCGAATCGAAAAATTTCCCAGACATCGTTCAACCTTGAGCGAAACACGGACTGTATACTCGAGCAACACCGTGCAAAATCATGGCGGGGTTCGTCGGCCGCGGGCTACCAATCCGCAGAAAGAACTTTCCCGACGGATCGTCGGGGAACAAAGAGATGGAACGTCCGAGTCAATACACGGCCCAAGGTCATTGCTACCCGTCGTCGCCGACGCATCCTCAGTATTTCCGATTTTCTTGTCATCCTTTTTTCACCGCCGCGCCGATGCAGACTGCCCGCGCGCGACTCCACTACTGTAAACATTCGAACATTTTCGAACCTCGCAATCGCACGTTTTCTTCAACTTCCCTAGCCCCCCGGATAAATAAATAGTTTCAAAATAATAGAAGGCGTATCAAGTTTTAACGACCGAGTGGTCGTAGTATATTTCTATTATCGTTACATGCTGTATTAACCCTTCACTGGATGATTGGGATGAAAATATTGAAAGAAGGTCAGTTTTTGTGTTTTATTTGAAAATAAGCATAATTTAAAAAAAGTTAAAAATCAACATAATTTAGAATAGTAAGAAAACACGTTTGTATAATTTACTATATACCAGATTTGTTAATTGTATCAGATATGATACACTAATAAACTAACATTTTATGTATGGAAAAATATGAAAAAAAGTTAAAACAACATTTTCAGAAAAATAAACATAATTTAGAATAGTAAGGAAACACGTTCATATAGTTTACTATATACCAGATTTGTTAACGCACAACAAGACATAATTAGTTTAATAACTTACAGATGCAATTCTTCTATTTTTGTCAAAAATGATCTGAAGTAAGATCGAAACGTCGAAAAAAATTATTGTAATTTGTAAATAGTGTTTAAAATAATAATTGATCGAACCAGTGCGCCGAAAGCATAAAAATATTTTTGGACATTCCATTTAGAAAGAACAAAGGTGACCTCTATATCTTCTTTACACCTCCATTTGCAAGAATACTTCTGTAGGCAACATTTTCTCGCATTGTTTCAAATAACTAAGGTATTCTTACGATACCAGCAACACGGCTTCGATGAAAATATATTTTCTCCCTTAATCATTAACCTTTCACTGCGCGAGTTTTTTTAATGGATGCAAAAAAATTGAAAGACTGTCTTTGTGTTTTATTTAAGGGAAAAATATTTTTAAAAATTAAGACAACATTTTCAGAAAAATAAATAATAATTTAGAATAGTAAGAAAACACGTTCGTATAGTTTACTGTACACCAGATTTGTTAACTGTATCAGATATGATACACTATACAGCGAAGGGTTAATGAGTCTGAAATAATAGAAGAGCACATTCCTTCCGAGGTTTCTCGTCAGAAATGTATAAAATCCGAAGTCTAGTTACAGCGTTTCCATAAAGCTCCGAAAGACCAATGTTTATGTAACATTTTTTCTTATTTAGACAGACGGAATACACTGACAGTATTCGGCTGTTAAAACCTGAGACACCGTGTATATTAATAGACAGCTCTTTGGTACGATGCTTTTTTCACTACGACAGCCAGCAAACAAGAATACAACATGGTCGATCGCCGATTTTAATCGACAGACCTCGTATTTCTGTACGAGTATACATATCACATACTTGCAGCAATAAAATCATTATTTACTCAGCTTTAATTCTAAGACATAATGACAAACAATATCTTTATGTAGAAATAGTATCGTGCAATGATTGATTTATTGCATTTAAAGTGTTAGGTATTCAATTAACCCTCATACGTTGCTAAAAAATAGCTGGATAGAAGAGACTAGGATAACAATTCGCCCATTTTTATTTTACACATTAATTCAACGCGTTTCATTTATAGCGTGACATTTTAAAGAAATACATCTGACGACGGAGACATAAAAGGATGAATAATTTTACAGTATGTGAAAATACTGAATGGGTGAATTTTCACCCTGAGGAACATACAGTGGGTGTTCTAAGTGTTCTTTTAAAATAGGATATATTTTTATAATTGTATCAAACAACCTGATCTTTTATAATTAATTAGAAACATTGGTTTACGAAATGATATGCAAAAAAGAGTTTCCAAGAATTATACTTCACAAGGTTACATGCAAAAATAAGTATGCATTGTTTAAAACTTTTCTATTTTGGGCCTGTAAAGAATATTTATAATATATGTTTTGCAGATCTATAGTAGTTATACACACGCTGAAAATTTCATTGAAGTCGATTAACATAGTCGTTTTGTCCTGTGTCAACTGATTTCGTTGAAATTTTCAATAAGTGTATATCTAATATGCATCTGCAAAAAATATTTTAAATTTTCATTAAGAGTCCAAATAAAAAAGTTTTAAAAAATGCCTTTTTTATTTTTGCATGTAACCTTCTAAATTATAATTTTTGGAAAATCTTGTTTCCATATCATTTCGTAAACCAATGCTTCCAATTGATTATAAAAAAATCAGGTGGTTTGGTACAATTATAAAAAAGATATTCAATTTTAAAAAGTGTACGAATACTTCGTACACTTTTTGCAAAACTGACTGTGTTTCTAATTGGTCATTAACGCTTTTCTAATAAATACGACCGAATGGTTCTATTCTCTTACACAGTAGCGTATAAGCTGCGACCCTACTACAATATTCAAATGCACGTCGATCAAATGCATCTATCGATTGATCGTATTCTGAGGTTAACGCGTACATCGGGTTTCCTCTTTCAAACTGGAACGCTTGTAGAGAACCAATGTTTCCTCTCCGATAAGAATAACGTTCGAATAGTTATGGATAACTGATACTATTTGAGGTCCGAATGTTATCTAGAGTCCGAGTATGCGTGTACAGCCCGAATGAATAAGACAGGAGGAATTCAACAAGATCCGTGCACTCTCCGTATGTCTCCTGCGCACGTGTACGCTTTGTTTTCCCACCTGGTGAACGGCACACGTTTTCCTACATGCTGGCCGACAAGACGGCAGTTGGGAGACAAATTCCAGGGTGATTCTTCGGGAAAAGATACACGAGACTCTCTTAGTATCCAGACGAACTTATAAAGCACGCGGAAGTCACAAACATGACGAAACTTTTCAATTGCGTAGCGCGAATGCACCGTCTACGAAGTTAAGACACGTTTCGCACCGCGTGAGTGATTCACCACCGGTAACTCGTTTATTTTTATACATCGTGCGACACGTTTTCTTTCCGACAATGAACCTACGTAATTTTTACCCACTGTCGTATCCCGGGCGAGGGATTAATAAACGTTGTAGATGTTTATGATAAATAAACAGGACTCGCTCTAGCGGCTACGACACCCCGGACAAAAAGACAAATTGCCGTCCCTTAAGGAAAGTCCCTTTATTAAATTTATATTGGATTTATATGATTTTTATTGAAAATAAAAAATATGTACCGTTATTTAAACAATAAATATGTATATATGATGAATGAATTTATATGATTTATATTGGATTTATATGATTTTTATTGAAAATAAAAAACATGTACCTTTATTTAAACAATAAATATGTATATATGATGAATGAATTTATATGATTTATATTGGATTTATATGATTTTTATTGAAAATAAAAGACATGTACCTTTATTTAAACAATAAATATACATATGTATATATATATATTATATAATATAATAATTTATAATATATATATATTTATTGTTTAAATAAAGGTACATATTTTTTATCTTCAATAAAAATCATATAAATTCATTCATCATACATACATATCTATTGTTTAAATAAAGGTACATATTTTTTATTTTCAATAAAAATCATATAAATTCAATAAACTTTTAGACATAAACAATTTTGACAGACGACGAATTTGATCGACAACGAATCGGAAATCGTTGTCGATCACATTCGTTTTCGGTAAAATTTAAAATTTACATGTGATGAAGAATGTGGAAGAACCTCAAATATAAAATTTTAAGTTCGGGAATTTATTAGTTTTTGAGATGTTTGCAGAATACTGCAGTTACTACACATTAAATTTTACAGTGGTGCTTTATTTCACGTAATTTGATTTATATTTAATTTTTTCATGTAAAGAACAATATTAACCTCGCGGATCGGATTGAAAACAGTCGATGGGCCGTAGTTTGCCAACTCCTGGACCACAATGATGTGTCATAGTGCTGATTTTTATGTGACTAAGGTTGAGATTCACTGTCGAAAACATCTTACTCACTATTTATTATAAATTAAATAGTTGGTCGTTAAACGCTACCTTCGATCAACGGATAGGACACGGCCAGGAAGATTGCCAGGACACTTTGACGAAGCGACACCGGTTTTGGTTTGTCTCTCTGACGAGGATTCAACGGGAATGGGAGCCGAGATTTTCTCACGACCCTGAACCTGTCGAGTCAGGAGGAAAAATGAATGCGTGTTCGGTGCACCGATAAGATAGCCGCGGTCGTGGCTCATCGACGTCCATTCGACGTCACGGGAAGAAATATCGACAGTGTCAATTCGACACCCTTGTTTTGTGGCGACTAGGATACTCCCCCGAGGCACCTGAGATAACGCGGGAGAGGATTAGATATGCCGTCTCGGGAGACGAACCATTCTGTTGGATAAAATAATAAAGACGCAGCAGGAGTTACATGGAAATTGTTTAACGCAAGACCTATTCAGCATTAATCGTAACTGTGGTACGTGTTCCCTTGTGAAAATGACAAAACTGATTTTGTTTAGACTCTGTGGACTCCTATTAACTAATACTAAAGATGTTTATACAATCAATTCTTATAAAATCAGTTTTACTATTTGAATAATTTATAAAATAATAAATCTGGAGATGGTAGGTTCAGTGTTAACCTTTCTCTAGATTGCACTCTAAATAAGGTATTTTTAAGCAAATTTTTTAAAGAAAAAATCAAATTAAATGTAAGCTAAGAAATTGAAAGTTTTATTTATTTAAAAGATGTACATACTAGAATACTTATTTAACAGTAATTACTAGTCTGCGGATCTCCATTCATTCATAGAAAAATTAATGATATTCAATATTGTTGGAGAATTTTCAAAATTGAAGATATCACATCATTAAATTATATTTGCAAAAGGGTGGAATTGATTTGAGATTATGAGATTGATACTATAATATTTCTGAACCGTTCTAATTAGGTTAACAAAACGACATAGGGGGGATGCAACGTTGTACATAAATACATAATAAGTTCTGTAAGAATTTGGGAGGAGTTGTTTTAGGTGTAGGGGGGACTTGTTTTAAGTGTACTCATCCTAAACATGGCAGGTGTTTTGAAAACAATGCTCCGAAGTGAAATCGAGCCGAGGATTACCGAGTGTCGTACATGCGGGAAGATAAGGCGTAATCAATGAAAATATAAGCCGTGGAACGGTAAACAACGTTGCGTTAGAGTTAGGCGAATGCAATCAGATATGCGGCCGTCGCGTACGGAATAACATTTTTCGCCGACGAGGTTAACGGTTAACGGCAGATTAAAGCGATCGTTTACTATCTTATCGATTTTTCCGAAGCTTGGGGAACGACTCTTTTGTCTCGTACCGACCACAACGGTGGTATCAATGTCACGTGTCGGAAGAAGATTCTCGCGCGTATGTTCGTATGTATATCGACGACGATCGAATAGAGTAAGGTTATTAATTGCTCAATCGAGTTCGCTAGGAAGGGACAACTTCCGATTCGATATAAATAACGAAGATAAAACGTCGCCGAGCCGCGGGTGCGCAGCGTAACGACGTTCTATGCGCTCTATCGACCGTTATTGCACAATCTTCCCGCGGAGAATTGAATCGGCGTCGAAGGTAACGACGTTTACACGAAAACTTCGTTATCCCTCGTTTTTCCCCCCATCGATAATTTCACGTTTGCGCGGCCGAACCTGATCGTTCTTAACCTGTCCAGGGACCCGTATCAACAACGGCGCCGTTTAAACGACCCGATTCCTCGCACACACCGGCCAACTTTTTCGATTAACCTGCTCCCAACGGCCAGGACGTGTTAACTCGTCGTTACTATTCATCGGCACCTGATTATTTTTCGTGTCTCCTCCGCTTACCTGAAAAGTCTTTTAGCCTTGAGATAGCGACCGATCGTTATCCTGCTATTTAGCCAGTTATGTTGTACTCTATGTTGACATTATTGTATATACCGTGATGTTCGAATATTTGTATTCTTACAACGTCAATGAAGGTTACCTCTTCTTGTTGATCACGAATCTTGTTATTTATGTACCATTTTCAAGCTTTTTCAAACAATTACCTTTGCAAGAATGAATTGTTGATATTCTTATCAAATCTAAATGTAATCTTTATAATAGGATCATTTGCTCTGCGTTCGACGTGTATACTCGTCATTGGTTGATTTGAAAGGACTATTTAATTCACGAATCTTTTCATTTATTTACCATTTTCAAGATTTTTAAAACAATAACCTTTTCAAGAATGAATTGTTGATATTCTTATCAAATCGAAATGTAATCTTTATAATAGGACCATTTGCTCTGCGTTCGACGTATATACTCGTCATTGGTTGATTTGAAAGGACTATTTAATTCACGAATCTTGTTATTTATTTACCAGTTTCAAGCTTTTTAAAACAATAACCTTTTCAAGAATGAACTGTTGATATTCTTATCAAATCGAAATGTAATCTTTATAATAGGACCATTTGCTCTGCGTTCGACGTGTACACTCGTCATTGGTTGATTTGAAAGGACTATTTAATTAACGAATCTTGTTATTTATTTACCAGTTTCAAGCTTTTTAAAACAATAACCTTTTCAAGAATGAATTGTTGATATTCTTATCAAATCGAAATGTAATCCTTTTCTCGTAAAATTTATAATAGGGCCATTTGCTCTGAGTTCGACTTGTATACTCGTTATTGATTGATTTGAAAGATCTGTTTAATTTTCATAAGCGCAGTGGCGGATCTAATGATAAGTGGACTAAGCGGCCGTGTGGAGCCCTGGGATACCATAGGGCACCGAATTTCAAGGAAATTTATTTAATGTGTAACAATATGAAATAGTTTCATTACTTTTCTTTTTTGTTAATATGTTTAGGAGAGTTTTCTTGCAACTTCTATTTCTAACGCGAGTTTGAGGACCTCGAAATTTTTATCGCTTTGGACCTACACTGGGTCCTGAATTCACAGCATTAATTTTTTTCACAAAGAAATTCAATTTAATTATGAAAAATTAAATTTAGGAGATTTTCTTGCAACTTCTATTTCTAACTTGAGTTTGAGGGCCTCAAAATTTTTACCACTTGGGACCTCCACTTGACTCGAAACTCCACTGCATAATAAGCGGCCTACAATAGGACGAAACACATCCTGTCTTTTCCTCGTATTAAAACATTTTAATAGCTAACGTGGTTCTTGAACCGGAAGATTCAAATCCGAATTCAGCGTTCAGTATTCCTACAAAAATAGCTATTTGTTGTGTAGAAGAAATGATCGAACCGTTGCGCCGAGAATAAAATTCATAATATCCGAAAGATAAATTACGATCGATAAATAAATTAATTATTTGGCCTACAATATCGCCATACATTTCTCGCGATATGTACTTATCAGTCTCTCTTTCTCTTTTCTACAATAATAATCTGTAAATTCCTCCGCAGTGAGTTCTGCTGGACACATGAAATCGATTTTCTCTCGGTAAGTAAAATCGAGTGTGGAAGTTTTAATCGGTGTTATTGTTCGAGCACGTTCCCGAGTGTTTGTTAATGGTCTCCAAGGAGGGTTTTAACGATAGGTTGAATGTTTGTATTCGCGTTCGTTCACGTGTTTTCGTCGGTGGCGAAGTAACAGTTATCCTCCAACGTGAGTGTTGATTCATTTGACAGGTCTTTGTCTACGGTCGCTGTAACATCGACTACCATACGCCGAGTGGCACCGGACAGGCTACTCGGTCAGAATTGTGAATTGAACCGATCGTAAAGATTCATGAAGCGTCGTTAAATAACACTTATGTTAATGATGGCGCACACGTGCATACGGAGAACAGTTTGAATCGCAGAAACGCGACCGTTACACACCGACGCTAGATATGGCCGGCGGCCAACGATTCAAAAATTTCATGTTAAATCTAATTCGGGCCGAAGGCGGCACGCGGAAAATCTTCCGTGTCCAAAGTAATCGGTGTCCTTCCATTGAACGCGTCTCCTCGTCGTGGCCCCGTCCTCCACTTGAACTTCACCCAATCGACTATACCTCACGCTATAGATACTATAAAACACCCAGCCGAGTGGCAACTCGATATAAACAAACGGCCTCCCTGATTCGTTCGAGTGCTTCGATTGCGAATTCAATTCGAGCACGAGCTCGCCGGCAACATTTTTTCAAAATTCTACCGAACATACCCCTAGCGGCACAAAAATACTGGATAAATATTTTTGTTCAAATATTGGAAAAATATTTTTTAAGTCACATTTTTTCATATGAGAAAAATATTGGATCTGAATATTGTATACATGCACAAGAAATATAAATTGAATGTTTAAAAAATATGAGATAAATATTCAGAGAATATAAACTAGATATTTAAAAAATATAAACTAAATGTGAATCTAATATTTGAAAAATATAAATTCAATATTTAAATAACATTCAATAAAATTTTCAAATTTAAGAAAAAGGTACAACAAAAAGTAGAAACTATGAATATCTATTACTTGCTGTGCACTGCTTGAGCGAATATTCCATTTTATCTTCGAAAGGACCTTATTACAATTAAGAAATTTTTATATTATATTATATACTTTTATATAATTTCTAATATTACATAAAGATTTATTTTGTATTTAGAAAAAAGTATTTTTCTCGTAACATGAAATAGATATTTCCTGCATATTTAAAAAGAAATATTTGTTACCTAATATAAAATAAATATTGTATGTATATTTAAATATGAAGAAGAGATTGAATCTCTTTTTAATATTATGTGAAAATGTATACAATATTTTGTGCTACTAGGGACACTTCAACGATTTATTATTGTTAAATATAATTACGACAAGTCTGTCGATAATGAAGAACAACCTGCCTATGCTGACACATACTGTGTACTTCTATGTAATTAGATTATTTGTTGACGCAGTCAGAACGTCCTGAGACTTGAACCGTGTGTGTACGTCCAGTCGTATAGAACCTCTTTATACTCTTCGTATATTATAATAAATCAGTTTACAAGTGTTCAATAACTATAGCTCGTTTTTCCCATAAGCGAACCTCATACCTCAACAATTATTGATGCTCCCGGCGGACTGGTTCGATCAATTTTTACTTAGTGACAATTCTGCAATTTATCAACTTGAAGTTTCGTTGCACAGTACGCTTGTACAGTAACATGATAACAGCACGTGTTTTATCTGTTCTAAGGAATTAAAATTATTTTCATAAAGCAAGTGAGTAACTTATTTCATAATTAGATATTCAATGCTTAATCAACTGATGTCAATAGCCAATATAATATAATTTTGTTTAATAATTTGCAAGTATAATGAATCAATTTTTATGTACCGGAACGTGAACTGAGAAAAAGAGCGGCTTTTCAAACACTTACAGCGAAATCTAATTATGGATTAATTAATCCATTAAATCGCATTATTGCAAATTCTTGCACTATTTATAATCGTGTTGATTTTGTTCACCAATTTTTTTAATAAATTTTCAAATACAACTACGCAGGATTGTATGATGGTACCTTGTCGATTATGCATGTCCCTTCTTTGTTGTTGTTAAACGAATTGTCTTGTATTTTTTTCTTCTTCTTTGTTATTGGTAACAGTTCTGTAAAAGGATCACATTCCGTTTATAATAAATAAATAATAATAATAAATTGCAGAATTGCCTCTAAGTAAAGATTGATCGAACCAGAGTATCCATACATCTTTTATAAACAAATACATGATCGATAATAAAGAACATTTATACACTTCAACATCTTGAATATTGGCATGTTCAATGTGCGTCTCGGTCATTATTAATAGCTGGGAGAAATGTCGGAAGATAAGGTGATTAGTAGATTGAGGATTTGATGCGTTTATAGCAAACATGAATAGATACCATTTAAAACAGTGAGATGTACACTGCTTTAAATTGTATGTACCCAGTTTTGTAATAAACGCATAGAGATCCGCTGTCTATTAGGCTTGGAAGCATAAACAATGTGGCAGAGTTGAAAAATCTTATTTAATCTTCGGAGATGTGTTTCTTGAAAATGTGACGCTATAAATTAAACATATTGCGGTGATTTAACGTGTAAAATAAAAATGGGTGAATTGTTATTCTAGTCTCTTTTATGCATATATTTTTGTGGAGCGTATCCTCCACAAAAATGTATCATACGCTCCACAAAAATATATACATAAAAGAGACTAAAATAATAATACACTCATTTTTATTTTACACGTTAAATCAACGCAATATGTTTCATTTATAGCGTCACATTTTCAAGAAACACATCTCCGAACGTAGACATAAAAGGATGAATAATAATTTTACAGTATGTGAAAATATTGAATGTTAAATAAAAATTGTTGCCCGGCTCTGCAATGTAGCAGAAAGATAAATTTTCTCAAGAACATGTAGCACATACATATTTAAGGTAAGGATTATTATTAATCCTTATATTATATATATTATTATTATTATTATATATATATTATTATTATATATATATTATAATATATATTACTACAATATTATTAATATTATTATATATATATTATAATATATATTACTACAATAATATAATATTATAATATATATCACTACAATAATAATAAGGATTATATGATGATATTCGTCTTGATCTTGATCATTACGATGATAATAAAAATATATATGTAGACATAATCCTATATACAAAAAAAGACATGGATGACCTGGAAATTTTGAAAAATAATGCGACTTTGAAAGAACTGTACGCTCGCCGCAACGTTTGTGCTTTTAGACCTTATCGTGTTGAACAGTCTTTGTCAAATTCATGTGGTGGTAGACAACTGTTATTGAGAATGTTATTAATGAATATGCAGTGGGTAAAATGCTGAGTCGAAGCTATGGAAAACGCAGTACAGCAATGGCAACGAACGCGATAGTGGTGCACAGTCCCCCGACACGATTTATAATATTTTATGGTCGACGCGATATTTTTAATCTGTATTCGAACTCTCTCCGTGCGCTACGAGTTTTCATGGTGATAATACACCATGAGATAAGTGTGTTCAGAGGAGATAGGAACTCCTTGAACTTTCGACGCCCTACGCGTATGCAACCGATAAGAAGGTTGTAAACTTAGAACTACCGGCGAGTATGTATTTCTGTCGGAGGGATCGCAATCGGTCGCTTTTATAAAATGTAACGAGCCGTTCAAGAGAAAACACCCGTTGTTTCCATACGTATTGCAATATTTATTTCAATAGAATTATCTGTAACGTAATCGCGCATTAACCAATCGCGTGTAATCAGGTTTTTAAATAACAGCGAATGTAACGATATATCTAGACTAGTAAGAAAACAACACCTCTTTGCGCGTGTTATCGAATACATTTCTTACAGAAACTTATTGGCACTGTATCCGCCGCAGAACACGTTTATTACGTGTACCACAAATAAAAGAAGAGCTGCGTGATTGGATTACGGGATGTTGAATGATTGAGCGAACGGTACGCACCAATGCGTTATTACTATTTTCGTGCTGTAAGGAAATCCTCTGGCTAATTCAGCTTGTTCGAAAACGGCGCGACTGCTCCAAAACTTTGTTTCACCGAAAGTATCTTCTGAATTTAATGGTCCTTACACTAACGACCCTTTTTCGAAGATAATTATCCACCGTCCACGAAAGATCACTTTACTCATATATTTATTTCTTCTACTGAAATATATTATACTGTTCTGAATATTAATGTTAACTCGAAAATGAAACATTCCCTGTGATTTGCTAAATTTCATGGATATGAAATTGGTAGATCATAAACACTTGAATGTTTATTAATGGTGCAACCATTTTTAAGTGCTAAGGGGGTTAAAGATCTGTTTTATAAAAAAAAAAAATTCCAAAAACTCGCACTAATTTCGCTAATATACTCCAGAATCCGTCCCTGGAGCATTTGAAACGGGCCAGAGCCTGGTCGAGTACGATTGGAAAACAAACGGAAGAATTTCGCGCGAATCTAGCAGGCAATTTCCATCGCACTCGAAGGCGGAAGTTAACGAAGGCTTGTTTAAATGATCGTTATAGTTCTCAAGGAGCGTCCGACGGCGATTCGTTCCCGTTTCAACCGGCTCTCTCGTTCGCCATGTTCACGTGACGAGTAAATTTGTAATATAATTTTCGTGCCGACTCTAAGTGTCTTCGGGTCTCTCTCTTCTATTTCATAACGCGAGCGGAGAAGAAACAAAAAACAAAAGGAAGCCGCATGCAAAACAGCCGTTGCGGCGCCTATGTATAACGGAGCGGCGCTGAATGAGCCTTTAATTGCACGGATAAAAAAAATATTACCCAAGGTCCTCGGCACGGTATGCACGGCACACGCGAAACCCACGAAAAGATAGCTCCGCCCGACAAAGTGTACGTTATGCATCGATAAGACTATTTCCGTGACACGGAATAATCAAGCATCGGCTAGATGCACCGGTGATACTCGGCATGCAAACTATTGCAAACTCGCTAGACCTTCTACGAACCAAACCGACGCGTCGCGTCGATTCCTCAAACGAGAAATTTTTCTTCGCCGAGCACGATTGTCGGAAATACGCGGAGCAATGCCTCGATATCTAGTCCTACTCGTCTTCCTACAATTTTCAAACGATTCTTCTTTATTTTAATCGATTCTTACTCTCTTTTCAACGATTTTCCAACAACTCTTCTGTATTTCAATCGATTCTTATTTGTTTTGAACAATTTTTAAACAACTCTTCTGTATTTTAATCGAAACTTGCTTCGAAACACTAGAAGTGTAGTCCTATTTGTCTCCCAATAATTTTTTTAAACGTTCTTATTTCTTTTAATTTATTCTTGCTTGGTTTGAACAATTTTTAAACAACTCTTCTGTATTTTAATCGAAACTTGCTTTGAACTACTAGAAGTGTAGTCCTATTTGTCTCCCAACAATTTTTTTAAACGTTCTTATTTATTTTAATTTATTCTTGCTTGGTTTCAACAATTTTTAAACAACTCTTCTGTATTTTAATCGAAACTTGCTTTGAACCACTAGAAGTGTAGTCGTATTTGTCTCCCAACAATTTTTTTAAACGTTCTTATTTCTTTTAATCGATTCTCACTTGCTTTGAACAATTTTCAAGCGATTCTTTTGTATTTTAATCGATTCTCACTTGCTTTGAACCATTTTCAAACATCTCTTCTGTATTTTAATCGAAACTTGCTTCGAACCACTACAAATGTAGTCCTATGTGTCTCCCAACAATTTTCTCAAACGATTCTTCTGTATTTTAATCGATTCTCACTTGCTTTCAACAATTTTCAAACACACAACTCTTTTGTATTTTTACAAGAACCATACTGCGACCGGTCAAATGACTGCTTTCACATTATTTATTTCTTAATCATTGAAATTATAAAGATGTGCTTCCCCTTTAAAAATTATTCAATAAATTTCTTTATTCCAGCAAGTATTATTATAAAACTGAAAAATCTAAATAATGTATATCCGACGCATTTTACAGTACAATTAGTGCCAAGGAGCACTGTTAGAAAATTGCCAGTATATAACATGTTCTTATTTGCTTTGAGACACTACAAGTTTAGTCCTATTCGTTTTCGAACAATTTTCAATAACAAAGCTTTCCGATTACAAAGCGAGAGAAATCCAAAATTTGGGTTACCACAACAATTTATTTAAATTGGTCCAGTAGTCTTAAACATATTCCTAGAAAAAATATTGGTGATTTTTAAACGAAATACGATCGAAAACTTCAATAACATATTCCTAGAAAATTTCGAAAATCGCCATCGTTACGTGACAGCTGCACGAATAAATATTTCAGAAATATTGCACATCTTTTTCACAGAATATATGGACGCGGTATTTCCAATGCATCGGGAACTATAAGTTAAGTGTTATGCATCGACTATACTCGGTGCGCGTCATACAAACAGAGGGATGATGATTTTCCATGAAAAAATAATTCGAAAGCATGTTATTAAGTTAGTCCGCGTGAGACTATATTTTCGAGATAATCGACTTGGCGAGTGTCGATGACGCGCGTCGTGCATTAGCATCGAGAATATTGTTAGTTCGACGAGATATATTTTTAGCTAAGAAAATTGATAAGATTCTATCTAGGTAAAAAAATCTATCGTAAGTCACAGATACAAATTTCTTCTTCTCTTCAAAAGTTTCATGGAGCTAAACATATAATAATGTTCTCTCTCGACTTGTTGCCAATTGTACCTTCTCATATTCTCTATAAATGCATTAAGTTCGTAGCTCTACTAATGACCCTTTTAAACGTATGTACACATACTCCAGCGTTCATTAATTCGAAGAGCAATTTTCAACCCATTTAACCTAACCCCTTATCTGTCCACATTTTTTTTCAACCGCAATTAACTGGCACACGAAGTATCGTTTGCAACGATTTTTTACTGCGTTTCCAACTTGTCACAGAAAGCTAATTAATAGGCTTTTTAATGACTTTACTGGATACGGAAAGCAGTTTAATCATTATTCTTTTAGACGATCATTTCGGAAGATGTTGCTGGACTATGTCCCTAGTAGCACAAAATATTATATACACATTCATATATACATACAATATTTATTTTATATTAAGTAAAAAATATTTCTATTTAAATATGCAGGAAATATTTATTTCATATTACGAGAAAAATATTCTTTTCTAAATACAAAATGAATCTTTATTTAATATCAGAAATAGAATATTTTTTCCTAATGTACAGATAATATTTATTTCATATTACAAAAAAATATTTTTTCTTATTATAAAATAAATCTTTATGTAATATCAGAAATTATGTAAAGTTATATAATATAATATAAAAATTTCTTAATTGTGATAAGGTCCTTTAGAAGATAATATGGAATATTCGCTCAAGCAGTGCACAGAAAGTAATAGATATTCATAGTTTCTACTTTTCGTTGTAACTTTTTCTTAAATTTGAAAATTTTATTGAATGTTATTTAAATATTGAATTTATATTTTTCAAATATTGGATTCACATTTAGTTTATATTTTTTAAATATCTAGTTTGTATTCTCTGAATATTTAGCTTATATTTTTAAACATTCAATTTATATTTCTTGTACATCTATACAATATTCAGATCCAATATTTTTCTCATATGAAAAAATGTGGCTTAAAAAATATTTTTCCAATATTTGAAGAAAATATTTATCCAATATTTTTGTGCTACTAGGAGTTGCTCCGAATAATTTGCCAATAGATCTAATCAATTTTAGAACAGACAAAATTCATTAAGAGGCAGTCAATTAATCTTCGATTTTTCAAATATTTTCATTTCGAATTTCAAAATCATCGATACTCCTACATTCTTTCAATTTTTCTCATAAACGTATAAAATTCATAGTCTACTGAAACTAGTTCTACTACTTGCATTACTAAGAAATAAATGTCTACGCAGTTTCTGTGTCTTCTAATCAATGTAGAATATTTTACAATCGTTTTGCATCCTTTTGCATAAACACCGACGGACTATGAATGACACACGTGTTCAATAAATTATATTTAAAAGCATCACCACGTGGCTGACGCGACACGATAAGTCAAGGGGTTAAACCGCTGACAGGAATCATGAAAAATGACGTAAGGGGGTGGGCAAGAATGGGGGGAGGAGAATTTTCTATCGAATGGAACGATATTTCCGAGTCGCTCTCTCGGGCTCGGAAGCATGCACCACCGTGCAGAATCGATTATCTGGTTCTACAAAGTCATACATAAGAGAGGGGTCGAACGTGACCCGGCATCGGCGGGTCGAGGGTTAAAGTCGTTGCAGAGCCGACAGCTCGATGATCGCGTGTAGGAAGCGTTTCCTGTGTTTTTCACAAGGGAAAGGCCAACTTCGGAAGGTCAGCACGCATAGACACGGACTCATACACAGAAACAAACACAACGGTTCGTTGCGAAAATTCTTCTCGAGGGGGTGGGACATACGAACGTTCTTTTGGCTGCGTTCAAAAATTGCGATGGCCATTACTCAAGAAATGGCTTCTCTCATTCGAGAAGGCTGAAACACATAAATTGTTTCGATCATGAAGTGCTTATTACAGACTATAGTTTGATTATGGATAAAACTTTGAGGTGCGAAGCTACTAACCCCTAACACTAAACGATAATGAAATTATAAAGTTGATTTCGTAAGAAATCTTCTATATAAATAAAAATGAAATGCTTTTCGTTGGTAAGCGCATCACTTGAGAACGGCTGAACCGATTTAGCTAAGTTTCTTTTAAAAAAAGTGTTCACAATAGGCCGAATAAGATTTTTGTAGAGAAAGAAAAATTGAAAAAGCTGCCTGGAAAAATAGAAAATTCGAGAAAACATGAAAGCGCTTTTTTCTATGGGATTCTTGTATGAGCTCGAGACCATAGCGCTGGATATTCGTAATTCTTGTTGTGTTTTGTTCGTTACGACTAAACTGCGGATGTTTATGCATTTATAGAAAAATTGAGTTAATGAAATTCAAAATTATTAAAAAGTTTCAAAATATTCAAGATATCAATACATGATTTCTCCTCTTTTCAAATCAGTGATTTAATAAATATCTTTATTAGAGCACGTGTTATAATAAGAATGGCGAGAAGTTTAAATAAATTAATTCTTGACATTTTTGTAAGACTACCACGTTTGTTTTATAGTTTTATATTTATCGTATAAATTTACTTTTGAATTTAATTTTCATACGTCAACCAACGAGACTGTCGCGTGTTCCTTTGTATGTCTCGAGAAATAACAGATTAACGATAGCATTATATGTTTCTTAGTGAAAATGTGGTGGTTAATGAACGTGTACTAGTCGTTGATGGTAAAAACAACTACAAAATCAAGATAACAATCTTGTAAATGAAAAACGTGAATGAGAATGTCTTATTTTTACCTTAATACAATGAAGAAACTTATAATTTCTAGATAGAATACATCGGGTATACAAAATTGAGTTTGTTGCATGTCACTGAACAAACTCAAACCCTTCAGAAGCAACAACTTAATACATTCCTCAGACAAAAAAAAAGAAACACCCCGAAATTCTATCGATACTCCGTATTGTTTACGTTCGCACGCGAGGGGCCGTGTTTTCAAGCGAATACAGTGACTCTCACTAATATTCGGGCATGCTTAAAAAGACGATACCTTTTTTAATATTGTACTATACGAGTTGAACTTTTTTTGGGAAGTTAGATCAATGAGTTTGCTGCAGGATGTGGAAAAGAATTTTGTCAAAAATTGCAATTGATCGGAATAGTAGAACAAATACTAAAAATTTCATTTTACAACTCTTTTATGTGGACCTATATTGAAAATTTAAAAACTACGTTTTATAGATCTTTGTCGATTAAACATATTCAGAAAATTTATTCAAAATCGGGCGACGTTGCAATGAGCTGCAAACGTTTAAAGATGGTAAAAATTGCAGATTATCACGATTTTCGGCCTGTAACTGCAGTCAATCTAAGGATTCTTATATCTACAAAACGTAGTTTTTAAATTTTCAATATAGGCCTGCATAAACAAAGTTTGTAAAATGCAATTTTTAGTATTTTTTCTACGATTCCGATCAAGTGCAATGTTTGACAAATATTTTTTCACATTTTGTAGGAAAATAATTGCTCTAGTAAAATAATAAAAAAAGTTGTCGTCTTTTTAAGAGTGTCCGAATATTAGTGGGAATCACTGTATTCGCGAGAGCATGAGAGCGAGAGAGAGACAGAGAGCTCACTTTAAACGCATCTGCGAGATAAAGAAAGAAATGGCGCAACCGGCCGAAGCTGGGTGCCACGTCTCCTCGTTATCGCAAATATTTGTGTTTACAGTGCACTTCGTATCCGAAGTGCGTATGTATTTGTTGTTTACACTCGCTTGAAGAGGGATCCGCGACGCAATTTCGACAGAAACCGCGACATGCAGGCGTTGCGACAGGATCTGGCGATTCTCTGTCAATTTTCTGTCGATCGTTCGCTATGTATCATTCATTCGTCGTGAAAAAACAGAATTGTGCAGAATTACAATTGAATTACTCCATAATTATAATTACAAAATAATTGAATTACATTGCAATTCAGCTATATTGTAATTTATAATTCAGATCTTCATTCAATTAAATTACAATGTAATTGGTAATTGCAATGGGGTACAATTATAAAATACATTGTAATTGAATTATGGAAAATGAAGTAATAGACAAGAAGAGGTTGAAAACTCCATGTGAAGGTTTCAAACAGAAGAAATTTATTATTCATAAATTTACTAGCTGCTCGTGACGTGCCTACGGCACACCTTCAATTATATTGAATTTCAATTATTGTATTTCAATAATATTGTACTTCAGTTACACATTTGATTAAAATACTTTGTAATTGAATTATGGAAAATGAAGTAATAGACAAGAAGAGGTTGAAAACTCCATGTGAAGGTTTCAAACAGAAGAAATTTATTATTCATAAATTTACTAGCTGCTCGTGACGTGCCTACGGCACACCTTCAATTATATTGAATTTCAATTATATTGTATTTCAATTACACATCTGATTAAAATACTTGCATAAAAAATGTATGATTTCGTTTAAAAAGTCGAAATGGACCAAAGGATATGTAACCCAGTAAAGTACACCATTTAAACAGACGGTGTTCCTTCCAGACGGAAGGGACAGTGATCGTAGAGATCCTCAGGGAGCTAGATCGCGACTTTACTATAGTTTTGGCTTCGAGATTCACGAGTGTACGATGTACGGCGAACGATACGAGCACGATGAAACCGGCGAATCTCAAGCAAGGAATAAATTTTATCGCGACTTTTTCAGTCTGCTAAAATAATCGACGACCTCCTAGACGTGTTGCGGGGCCAAACGAGTCATGATAATATTTATCCGTTGCTCGAGATTTGCCGGTTACATCGTACGAAGCTGTAATACCCAACTTGACATCATGTAACATCCGTTGATATCATTTTTTTGTACGACGCATAATTTAGAAATGATTCGCGACAATAATATTAATCATAATTAATTAATTGGTTATCGATCGTAATTTATCTTCAGGATATTACAAATTTTTATTCGCGGCGCAAAGGTTCGATCATTTACAACAACAATTAGCCTAATTTTTGAGATACTAAACGCTGGATTCGGATTTGAATCTTCAGGTTCGAGAACCACGTTAGCTATTAAAATTTTTGAAAACGAGGAAAAGAAAGATGTTTCGTCCAATATTATTAATCACCCTGTAGAGCGGGTTTGCCCAGGGCCAGCGGAGCTAGTGGTTTTGGCCCCGAGGGCCACGAACGGGATATTACAGCTCCGTACGATGGAAACGGCGAATCTCGGGCAAGGGATAAATATTATCGTGACTCGTTCAGTCTGCTAAAATAATCGACGGCTTCCTAGACGTGTTGCGGGGCCGATAAAGCGGTAAACGGAACGCGATCCAGATATCATTCGGACGGTTATTTGCGTGGAACGTGCTCGCCGATATTTGTTTCTCTATTCCGTGAACCGAACGGCGAACTCGATCCCAAGCCTGTACGCGAGTCGAACGAACCAGCTCTGAGCGGCTCGTGTGCTACACGGTGAATTTGAAATCGAGCTGCGGCAAGATGTGTGTTGTTTCTTAGTCTGTGGAAACCTGAAAATATTCGGGGATTATTCCGTGCACGCGGTAACCGAGAAATCTCTCTCCACATATCCGCCGCTACGATTAACCGTGTGGGCATGGTGCATGTGTGAGATGCATCGTGTCCTAAACACGAACCAGGAACAATGACTCCGAGGAAGTCGACGATTTTCCTCGCAACATGTTTTGTATTATAGGAACGTAGGGGATAAGACCTCATTGAAACTGTATTTTCTATTTTAGATTCAATTCAAAATGGATAGGAATTATTTGCGAAAATGATTTTAACCATTTACACACCGAGGCGCCAGTATAAACTGCCATAGCATTATTCGGTAGTTTATAACAAGAAGTATTGACGATCTCGGCGCAAAGGTTCGATCAGAAATTAAATTAAAGCAATTGTGCTAGTTTGATTAAACATTCTACGTTTCGATCCTAATATGAATCCTTTTCAAGAAAGAGGAAACAACTGTGTCTGTAAATTTTTTAAAGAGTTTGCAATATTAATGTACCGAAACTCAGATTTAAATACAAAATTCAAAATAACGGTAATGAATTGCCAACCTAGTACCAACAAAGTTTTGATATCATTAGATTTGTCTGTATTGTACATATTGTCAAACGCTCGACTGTTGTATGAGAAATTTGGTCGGATTCGATGTGCACAATGTAAAAAGAATTACAATAGAATAAAAATTATCTGGGTTGAAAGAGATGTCTTGATTTTAGAATTAAAATTGCTTCAAGTCCAAAGGGTTAAAGTCAAAGATGTAAGATCGTATGTTTCTATCATTCATGTTTGAGTATTCTCTAGTTTCTAGTACAATATAATTAATTCTTTAATTTAGAATAAAAATGATCTAGCTTGAGAGAAATGTCTTGATTTTAGAATTAAAAATGCTTCGAGTCGAAAGGGTTAAAATGAAAGATATAAGATCGTATGTTCTTGTCATTCGTGTTCGAGTATTCTCTAGATTCTACTACAATATAATTAATTCTTTAATTTAGAATAAAAATGATCTAGCTTGAGAGAAATGTCTTGATTTTAGAATTAAATTGTTTCAAGTCCAAAATGGAAGATATAAGATCGTATGTTTCTGTCATTCATGTTTGAGTATTCTCTAGTTTCTAGTACAGTATAATTAATTTTTTAATCTCAACTAGACTATATTCTTTGTTTTAACGACCTGGAAATCTATACTAGTTTCGCTATTCGTCAATAAAAGTATTAAAGAAGGTATGAACGGAAATTTTTTGTAGCAGATACTCGATTATATTATCGACATAGTTAAATTGAATTCTCTTGGTTCTGTCTGTTGTAAGGAAACGGGATTAGCAGGTTTGTTCGCAATATTTAGATATCGTCCAACCAAAGAGAGCAGTGTTCGGAACACATTGTACGGTAGAATCGAGCCCAGTCGAGCCGTGTCGAGCGGTGTTCACTTAGCATGCAGATAACTCGTTAAGGTGCAGCCGTTTTATAAATAATTCGCGGCCAGTTCTAAAACGGCCAAGATTGTTGAACCACCGTCGTGCACCGGTAAGAGAGAGAGAGAGAGAGATTGCGAGCATGCACACAAACTAATTACAAGCTAGACGGAAAAACGAAGCGGTTGGTGCGCGCAACGAACCACCGGCGGAAAGAGAAAGAAACGAAAGAAAAAAGGAAACCAACCGCGATAAGGATACGTTATGTTCGCGGGAACGTGTTCGACGGTCACGTGGGACGCGCCGATCGAAGAAGCCATACTTTGAACGTGAAACAATAAATATTTAGCTTTCCTAGTAGAATCGTCAACGATCCGACCGCAAACTGGCACGTTTTATCTGTTAGCCGTGTTGAACACCTTGTTTCAATATGGGCCTACGTAAAAGAACTAGTAAACTTTCTTTTATAATAATTCCAATTGCAGGTTTTTCACATTTCTTTTTTTTCCACGTCATGTTCAACATTTTAAAGTATCCGAATACTACTGGGCTCATCACCTTTCTTGAAACTGGTATGCAGAGGACTTTTTATTTCGCACAAATATTTGCACAAATAGATTGTAAGTTAAAAAGAATTTGACTACGAATTATTTTTCAATTTTCTTGGCAACAGCTCCCTACCATTATTTCAACTTGACTTCGAAGAATAGTTCTTTGACTGTTACTTATCTCAAACAATTTCGTTTACTAGTTATTACACTGCGGATGTTTATGCAATTTTCAATGTTTGCTGGCAAATCTCAAGAAAGCGGGAACAAATAAAATGTTATTTTCAGTGGTAGTAACCTTTGTAATCCTGGGATAAATAAAAATCGTACTAAATTCTATGCAATTCGATACTCCGTAAATTTTTGAAAATTTTTAGTGCATGAAGATCCGGCGTCTACTAATTATATTAGACATATACTCAAACTTTGTTGTAATTTACACGTGTTCTCCACTGAAAACTAAGACTATAACACCGTTTTATGTACATTTCCCAAATGAGTGCCAAGGGTGAATAAAGTACCGTGTAAACACGAGCAATTAGAAAAGAAAGCAGTCGTTTTCACGAGAGGCTTCTAATGGGACAGAGGCAACGCCGATTCGCGGGGATACGGTTACGTTTTTCTTTTTTTTCACGGAACGCTAATTATAAAGACAAGAGTTTAAGTTCGAGTGTCCTGTTCTTATCATTGCTATCTGGTTTCGTCGAAACCCACCGGCAACTCGCGGCACGCTAATTACACACGCGCGCGCGTTTGTGTGTGTGTGTGTCGTCTGAACGCGGCGCAATGTAAATCCGCGTGGCAAAAAAACCGACAGCTGGGTTATTGTATCCTCGTTCCGCGTATCGCCTGAGAAGCATGATTCATTCGCTGGCGCATGAAACACCGAGGTACTACGCAATTCATGGCAGTCACGAATTCGAATGTTTTCTGGTTGCATTGTCCTTTTGATTGTGAGTCACGCCGCCAGTTGGAAATTCAATTTTCACCCGCGAAACCCGTACGAAAGTTGCACAAGTGCTGCGCCGTCTGTATTTCAAATGAAAAGTCTGTCTAATTCGAAGCGGAAAGATATCTCATCGAAATTGCATTGCAACGGAACGGTGAAACCACCGTCTTCTCTGTGTGCTAATTTAAAAAAATATAACTAATCTTTTTATCCTTCCAACGATTTACAACTGGACTGCGGATTTCACGTATTCGCGACAAAAATGAGCAGGTGTAATCCGAAACGATAATAAGATTAAAAGAGTTTAACACTGTCGAGATACCATCTCGACGATATCAAAATGATTATGAGCAAAATACAGTTTTACCTGACTCCTGTATGATTAATAGAGTGAAAGTGATATATGTAATGGAAATGGGTATTAATAAGAGAGAAAAATTCACGCGTTAGAATCCAATACTGTTCTTTATTATGACCAAGGAAACAAGTCAGAAGACGTCTGTATGGTTTGCGATCCAAAACTGAAGTGACGCTAAAAAGAGAAAGTTTGGGGGCGGAAAAACCCTGTTGGGTCCACTCGGAAAATTAATAAAACATACGGACCCTAAGTTTATTGCTCAGACCCTCTTAGAAGGGAAAGACTGCAGGCCTTCCACTTCTGACCTGAGAACCGTCAAAATATACACGGACACTTTTAGTATCCTTCAACACTAGACTTTCTTTTTGCAGATGTTCTAACAATATGTAACAGTATTTTTTTCAATTCTTCTAATGTTACTACTAGACTGCGGATCATCATGTATTTATAGGAAAATTGAGAAAATGAATGTATATGGATTTCTTCTCTATTAAAATTAAGAAATAATGTTCACCTTTTCATGACTGATTACTAGACTGCAGAACTTCATGCATTTATAGAAAAATTGAGAAAATGAATATATATGATTTCTTCTCTATTAAAATTAAGAAGTAATGTTCAACTTTTCATGACTGATCATTAAACTGTGGAACTTTATGCATTTATATAAAAATTGAAAAGATGTCAATATATAATTTCTCCTTTATTAAAATCATGTAGGGAAGAAATAACATTCAACTTGGTTTCTATTTTTCGCAACAAAATTATTAACGAGCAAAATAGATTGTTACTTAACTCCTGTAGATTGCAATGGACGTATCAAAATTTCATTTTGCTTAAACGATTCGCAGTCTATTTCTGTGCTCGTAAGGAAGAACACCGCATGTCACACACTTTCACTTCCGAGATATTGCCATTTAACGTTTCGATCACTAATTCTTTGACATGGAATATCGGTGTTAAATTGCGTTATGTATTTCAGCCTTTCGTATTCGTTTTCGCGACTATTTTTAGTAAATAGGTAAATCGTATACTGTAAATCCTCAATTAATGCAT
Source organism: Lasioglossum vierecki (assembly GCA_028455595.1). Classification (NCBI taxonomy): domain Eukaryota; kingdom Metazoa; phylum Arthropoda; class Insecta; order Hymenoptera; family Halictidae; genus Lasioglossum; species Lasioglossum vierecki. Next base: position 2,546,453 of record CM052342.1, on the reverse strand, counting down.
CAAGTGAATTTTTTTGAAATTTTGATATGCTGCGCTTTTCCTTACAATCACAGATTTACGACTTTCAAAATGCAAATGTGGCCGAGGACGACTAAGTTCATTGAAATGACCTGTAGCCGATAGAGCTCGGAAGTATTGTATATGTTTGAATTAATTTTTAACCCTCATACGTTCCTTAGGGTGAAAATTCACTCATTTACTATTTTTACTTGATATAAAATGATTGTTTCCTCTTTATCTATATTCTGAGACCTATTCCTCTTAAATGTGACGTTGATAAAGGAAGCAATGTTTATTAGGTTAAAGTGTGAAGCAAAAATGGGTAGAATCTTTTATGCAACTATTTCCGACGAGCGTACTAAAGGGTTAATGAATAGTATCTGGACTTTATAGTCTTAACTTCTCTCTAACTAAAATCAATGTATAAATAACCCTGGTTGCTCATGTGGACATGAGGCACAAGATATTGATTATACCTTATGGCAATGTCCTATCCATGACACCCACAGATTGAAAATACATAACCTAGGATTACGGGTTTTTCTTCTTTCCATGTCATGTAATGTTCTACTCCACAGACCTACAAACACTATATGTAAGATGTTATGTTCCTTCCTGAAAGATTGTGAAAATTCCTTCAACATCCGGAAATGGAAGGTTCCTGAGTTCATTCGCAAGAACATTTTCCTTTGCAAAAATGACTTTGTTAAGAAGTTATTAACGAAAAAGAGACGGACCAATCAGAGCGCGGGTATAGTGACGTCGCCGTTGGGTAATCCAGAATCAATCCGCTGTTGCCGCGCTCTGATTGGTCCGTGTTTTTCGTTAATAACTTCTTAACAAAGCCGCAGACGCCATTTTTACGAAGGAAAATGTTGCTTCAAATTAACTCAGGAACCCCCTACTTCCGAATGTTGAAGGAATTTTGAGACACCCTGTATAACGTCACTAATGTCCAGTAGCAGTCAACCGTTTCGACTTTTGCATTGAACAGCTGGAATGTTCTAGCCGGAAAAAATTAAGAGTCGACTCCCAACCAAATATGTTAGTGCTGTATTCGAAAATGTTCATTATATTGTCTCGATCTTAGTTTATAAGTTATACTGTCCAAAAAACTTCAACTTTTTTCATATTTCCATATTGGGTAGATCTTATAGAGTTTTTCGCGTTGATTCCGAATCTGGTCCTAATTTTTCTCATACACGCACAGCTTTTAAGAAATTTTAATTTAAAAAAAGCGTATTTTTCGAATCTTGAACAAATATTGTGATGTTATTATGTAATTGTTCAAACATGTTTAAACAATCACAACGTTATTATTATTATTGCACATCACTGTATTCGGGAAAGTCTAGAGAATCATAATGCGTCTTTGCACTCACTCAGTGAAAATACTAAAATGGTAAATCACATTTTATTGACATTGAATTATAACTGAAATCAATCTTTCCTACAACGTGTTGTTTATTTATTCTGGTTAACCAGTGAAGACACAAAAAAAGAAAAATTTTATAAAGAAAACTATATTATTGTATTGGAGAAGAGTATGGTTTGAATTCGCCCGATTGGTCCTTATCATTAAGCGCTGATTAATAGATTGAAACGGAACACTGTATACGTATACACCATGTGTTCCAGACTCGGGTAAACACACACGGGCAACCGCGGTTTGATATGTACATGTTCGTTCGTGTGTGCGGATATATTTCCGTACAGAACGTACGGCTTCGATTATTGGTTCGTCAACTGCGAGTGAAATCAAACAAAAACACATAGAACACATACACGGTTTGCGTCGTTCGAGCTCGACTGCCGACGCACAGATTGGAAAACACTTTTTCCCACCCGTTACCGTGTGTTCCACGTCTTATCCAAACACTACACTCCCACGGATAACGCGATTTCAATAAGCGAATTCTCTTTCGCCTGAAAAATGTCGACGCTACTTTCGAATATATCTTCATAATTTACATTACGATTTTCTTTGTCGCGACAAACGAGGATATTAAAATTGAACGCGACCCACTTACAGTTGTACAATACACGGCGGAAAGTATGCGATTTATTAGACCGCGGATTTTATGCGTTCACGGTTGAATCGAGTAGATGCAGTTTCGAAAGGTAGACAGATCAAAACAATGAATCAGCCTCTGGTTTTTATAATTCGAACATTTTTATTCTTCGGAGAAATCAGAGAGGTCAAGTAATCGTTTTGATTGAAGCGCGAGGGATAATATCGAATGAGTCATAAATTTGTAGAAAAAGTTTTCATAAATGCACATTGTTCGTCGTCGTTATGAGAGTTCGTAACTATCGTAAGATCCAGGATTAGGTATTATAGCCGCCATTACTTTGTACAGTCCACAGTGCACGCGGTATACTGTGGACACATTGTAATGAAGTCATCGTCAAACTGTGAAGTTTTATACGCTTGCAGCTTACGCGAGTCTTTGTAATCTAGTAACTACATACATTGTCCAACAAGAAAAATGTTTCTATATAATTGTTGCGTGGATCTTATAAAGTTTTTCGGGCTGATTCCGAGTCTGGTCTTAATTTTTCTCCCTACAAGCACAGTTTTTGAGAAATTTGAATTTGAAAAAA
>CM052342.1:2510067-2531769 GCA_028455595.1 Lasioglossum vierecki | reverse complement strand
AAATTAATGTTGCGAATTCGGGGCCCAATGGTATCGCGGGGTCCAGTGGTCGTTTAACTGAAGTAGAGGCCCCGAGCGGTAAAAATTTCGGGGTCCTCGAACTCAAAGTAGAAAAAGAAGTAAAAGGAAAATAGTGAAAATATTTCATGCCGTTACACATTAAATAAATTCTTTTAAAAATTCGGGGCCCCACGCGGCCGCTTAGTCCGCTTACCAGTAGATTAGCCATTGCCGTAGTCGTGTGTGACTTGCCATTAGGGTGGTCCTTATTTATCGAGCATGTTCCGCCGCTGCTCGAACACCAGGGGAGAAGCGGCGAAAAACTTTTGACACATTAAATTCGTACGTATTCGAGAGCGACGTCGGCCTTTCAGTTCTTCGCGTCTTGCCTCTCGTTTGGTTCGCAAAACATTCGCGCACGCCAAACGAGCATGTTGGGAAAACGTGAATAGCTGCGCGTTATCCGCGTCGTTTAAACGTCCCGCGTTATTTTTCTTTTCTTAATTAGTGAAGACGACGTGTCGGGCACAGTCGAACGCTCCTCGCGCCAATAGCGACGAAAGGCGTCGATTCTTCGCGCAGCAGTTTCCCGGGTCGCGTTCACATTATAAAGACTGCTCGTTACCGGAAGTGTGAAACGTTCCTTTGATTCAAGTATACCATATTCAGTGTAGCGTCGCATCTTTCATATTAACGGAGGTGCGGGATCATTTTGCTGGAAGTGGACGAAGGTTTGAATCTGCAGCATCCGAAAGCACCTTTCTCTTCAGAAGCAGACTCGTCGAAGTTGAACATTGCGGTGAATGTTGGATAAATTTTTGTGGGGGCACGTGCCGTGTTCAACGATTTCAACGGACGCACAGCGATCGATTCCTCGATAACAGCTTCTCCCGGACTCGGCCGGACGTCGTCCTTTGATAGCTTTGAAGAATACTTATTTCAAAATGCTTATACCAAATATCGCTTGCCCGTTTTTGCCCGTAGGTCATTTGTATCATTTTTTAGAAAAGACTTGGAGTATGCCGATGTTTGAAAAACCTGTTGTTCAACAAGTTCTAAAGATAAAAAATCCAAAGTCGATGCAACAATAGAGCTGATTCTAAACTTTTTGACATCGAAGCTGTTAACGATTCAGCAAAAAATATTTAAAAAAAAGCTTTTACAAATGAGTGCAAGAGAAATGACAGAAATGCAACCTAAGATGCAATATGAAATGACATAATTCTTTTAAGTTCATGTAGTTTTAAAATAAAGCGTTGCTACTACAAGAGAACACACAAATTTGAATTTTGTCCTCCTAGAAACGAGGAATCCGTCATTGTGAGACGTTTAGAATGTTCGCGTTAAAATTCGTAGTGGGACAATGGTATCGCGACTTCAGAATTTGGAGGTGTAACGATAGAGAATTTAAACAACGCAGGTTCATTCTGCTGGCAGTAGATGATTTGAGCCTGCAGCACCATCAATGAGCTCCGACGTTGAAGTTGAGGACAATTGCAGTTAATGTCAAACACATTGTTGTGTATAGACACGTGCCGTATAAACGGTTTCGAATATCTCGTTAGAATTCGTATTGTGACAATGAATACAGGAATACAAGATTCCGAGGTGTAACGATAGAGAGTTTAAACGACGCGGGTTATTTTGCTGGCAGTAGATGATCATTTGAGCCTGCAGCATCATCAATGAGCTCCGATGTTGAAGTTGAGGACAATTGCAGTTAATGTCAAACACATTGTTGTGTATAGACACGTGCCGTGTAAACGGTTTCGAATATCTCGTTAAAATTCGTAGTGGGACAATGGTATCACGACTTGAGGATTTCGAGAAGTAACGGTAAAGAATTTAAACAACGCGGGTTATTCCACTGGCAGTAGATGATCATTTGAGCCTGCAGCATCATCAATGAGCTCCGATGTTGAAGTTGAGGAAAATTGCAGTTAATGTCAAACACATTGTTGTGTATAGACACGTGCCGTGTAAACGGTTTCGAATATCTCGTTAGAATTCGTATTGTGACAATGAATACAGGAATACAAGATTCCGAGGTGTAACGATAGAGAGTTTAAACGACGCGGGTTATTCTGCTGGCAGTAGATGATCATTTGAGCCTGTAGTATCGTCAAGTCCGACGGGAAGCACCTTTCTCTTCAGGAGCAGACTCGTCGTTGTCGAAGAAAATTGTGGTGAGCGTCGGATACGTTTTTGTGTAAAGACACAATTGTTTAGTTTGAACAGAAGCTTCGAATCTTCGCGTTACAACTCGTACCGAGACAATGGTATCACGAATCCAGGATTTGGAGGTGTAACGGAAGAGAATTTAAACGGCGCGCATACGGTCTCGACGAACTAGAACGCCGTCCAATTTCGAGTCTTCCTCTAATGACAGCGTTGAGTGTTGCACCGTGGCCCGAATTCTATCTGCGAAATTTGAAGTTGTTCCGGCGCTGCGAGACGCGACTTCGAACTGCTCCGTAACTTTGAAACGTCGCCATGAATCCGCTGTATCGCGTTTCGCCGTTCATTCGAACGCAGACACCGTTCCTCCTTGGTTATCGTTTATTCCAAGTCGACGTTTCATCAGCGCTGGTGACGTTTGGATAAACTAGAACTCGGCGTCTGGCCCATCCCGAAGAAATCATTTGCACGTCTCCCCCGGCCGTTCACGGAACGAACTTTAAAAGATACACCTGATCCAACACACCGGAGGAACGTGCAGTTTCCAATTCACGTGCGGTGAGAGTCGCTCGAAAGACGCCGGGCGCAAAATGAAAAAGCGGCAGCGCGGCCGCTGCCCTAACGAGAAAGGTGTCGGGAAATGTTCGAGTTCCCGGCGGATGCTAATTCGGCGACGTTGCTGACACGGTGGGCTGGTCACGTGACGCGGAAATGTTGCAGAGAGAGGCGGCTTGTGCACTGTACACCGAGGAAACTCAGAAAAATCAACATGACGTTGATGGACGCCCGACGAGCCGTGCTCCGCCGATCGCCTCCGTGCATCGCTGCTGGTTTTTCCTCCTCTGGAAAAGAAAAAAGAACGACGAAAAAATTAACCGTCCCCCGGGCTGGAAAAACAGCTGATGTTTATGATGAAAACTGAAAGATGCCCGTGCGTATGTTGACGGGTCAACACGAATATATGAAAAAATTGTCTTTCGAACGGAAAGGGATTAGTTTTTTCGGATGCGTGTGGCTTTATTGGAAATTCGACGATGGCGGACGGTTCTCCTATTCGGCGGAGATGTTTTGATGAATTGATGACCGAATGCGACAAGATAAAATAGGATGTACAGTGGCGCGTTACAACTAGTCGGGTCTTTCGGCAAAATAAAATTTCGAGGCCCTTGAGAGGGTAGGGTACAGGCAGAATATTACTAGAATATTACTAGAAAAACAAGTGAAACAGTGTTAGCGGGATCGAGTTGCTTAACATCATAGAGCATGTTACGAGCTGTGTGAAAGCTCATTGTAAAGGTGGAATCTCCTTTACGCGTCCGAATGCAGCGTTTTGCGTCCCATACTCCATTCGTCGTAGCTGTTTTTGTGCCTCTGGACGCACAGATTTGCGTTGCTATGATGCAATTTGGTATGTCTTTCCTTGCGTTTCACTTGCGAAGAAAAGCGAAGGAGCATCGTCCAAACTCAAATACGTGCATCGATCGATTTACGATATGCGTTCGGCACACACGTTCGCGTATGTTTTTTTGCTTCAAGACCTCTGAATGTTGCACTAGATTCAAACGCACGCGTAAAGGTGGGATTTCCTTTACGCGTCCGAATGCAGCGTTCTGCGTTCCATGTGCAAATTATACTCTATTCGTCATACTTCACATCAGAACTGCGTCTAGGTGTGAACCACTGCGTCTAGACACGTGCGTCTACGGCATGAAACAATATCCCATAGGAATATTCTAGAATGTTCCATGATTATCAATCGTGGTCTCCAGAACGCATTTTTAGTACGTCGTTGATTAAAATTTATAAAATTTCTAGAATATATAGAATTTCTAGAATAAAATTTCACAATTGTGTTTTGTCAATCGTATCTGTGTTCAAGCAAGTTTGTACCGGGCGACGTAAATACCCTTACAATAGAGTCATTTGACGCGACAAGTAATGAAAAAAAGTATGAAATAATTTCTATTTAATTTATATGAAAACACACCAACTATTAATAAAATTAATTTTGTGATTTGTATGAATACATACCAACTGTATTTTAACTTTATTTTAAGGCAACAAAATTGAAACGTTCCATTAAAAAATGATTACAAAAAATATATATTTATTACTATAACTATCGGAATATAAAAATCAGTTTTTAATGAATTTTATTTGAAATTTCATCCCGATTTCAAGAGTTATTGTAAAATGTCACGATCCAGCCCACTGTGTTCTTCGGCCGTCCGAGATTGTGTATCGTGGTGTAAAACAGATTGGTAAAGGGTACACTTTTGGCTATATCCTCATTTTTTCCATTTTTTAAAAAGTGATCCACTGTGAAAACGGTAAAAAACATTGTTTTCAAATAACAACATTTTGCTAATTCTGCTGTTATAATAGTATTCTGAAGCATGGGTCAATAGGACGCATGGCTCAGCTTCCGTACTGCCTCGGACAGCAGTGGGTCAAATAACGCGTGCGTTTGAATCTAGTGCAACATTCAGAGGCCTCGACGCGAAAAAACAAACGCGAACGTGTGTGCCGAACACATATCGTAAATTGATCGATGTACGTGTTTGAGTTTCGGCGATGCTCTTTCCCTTTTCTTTGAAAATGAAAAGCAAGGAAAGACATAACAAATCGCATCATAGCAACGCAAACCTGTGCGTCCAGAGGCACAGTAAAGAGGTACGACGAATGGAATATGGGACGCAAAATCACACCTTTATTAGACCCACTGCTTTCCGTGGCAGTACGGACGCTGAGCCATGCGTCCTGTTCACCCACGCTTCAGAATACTATTATAACAGCAGAACTATCAAACCAAGAAAAATTGGTTTTGAAGAGCTTGTAGTGAAAACATAAGAGTATCCACTCAAAATGTTATTTGAAAAAAATTTTTTGTATACCATTTATTTTTAATACAAGTGTTTTTCACAGTGGGTCACTTAAAAAAAATGGAAGAATGAGGATATAGCCCCAAGTGTGCCAATTACGAACCTGTTTTTATACAACTGTACATTTGAACATTGACGAAATTAAAATTATTTCAAGTAAACGCTGCACCACCATATACAATCTCGGACGGCCGAAGAACACAGTGGGCTGGATCGTGATATTTACAATAACTCTTGAAATCGGGATGAAATTTCCAATAAAATTCATTAAAAACTGATGTTTATGTTGTGATAATTATATTAATAAATATATATTTTTTATAATCATTTTTTAATTGAACGTTTCAATTTTGTTGTCTTATTATAAAATTTTTAATTTTTTATTTGTTACTTATTTAGCACCAATGCACACCAACTGGTAATAAAATAAAATAAAATAAAATATTAAATACTAATTACCATATTAAATACAACACACTCTTTTCGGAGGCGGCGCAAAATTGAAATAATGTATCTGATTTCCAAGTCCACTATATTCCAATGAAATCATAATCAGCAACATCTGTCATTTGGAAAATTTTCAATTTTGCACCGTATCCAACAAGATTGTATTGTATTCAATATGATATTTAATATTTTATTTCAATCAATTTTATTTTAGTTAATTTTATTAACAGTTGGTGTGTATTCATACAAATCAAAATTAATTTTTTAGAGTCAAATGACTCTATTGTAAGGGATTTACGTTACCCGGTACAAACTTGCTTGAACACAGGTACGATTGACAAGACACAATCGTGAAATTCTATATATTCTAGAAATTTTATAAATTTTATATGTGCAAATGTTTTTGATTCGATAATCAACGACGTACTAAAAATGCGTTCTGGAGACCACGATTGACAATCGTGGAACATTCTAGAATATTCGTATGGGATATTGTTCCATGGCGTAGACACACGTGTCTAGACGCAGTGATTCACGCCTAGACGCAGTTCTGATATGAAGTATGACGAATGAAGTATAATTGGCGCATGGATCGCAAAACGTTGCATTCAGACGCGTAGAGGAGATCCCACCTTAAAGAGGAAGGTTGATTGTTCTAAGGTGCACTCATAATTTAACGAGATCATGTTTATATTTAATAATATCAGCGTCTAAAGTAGGGGGAAAAATAGAGAAAACCACCATCAGGTTCCGATGTATTTTTCTAATACAAAATGATTTTGATTACTGAAATCATGAGTGCAGCTTAGAACAATCAACCTTCCTCTTCATAATGAAGCTGTTTTGCTGACGAAAACCCTGTTTACGGGGTTGGGTTATTTTTCCTTATACGAGCATAATAGGAGCTGTGTTAGGGCTCATTATGAAGAGGAACGTTGATTGTAGCTTGTTTTCATCGTGATTTAACGAGATTATGTTTATAATTAATAATATGAGTGTCTAAAATAGGGGGTAAATCGAGACAACCACCATCAGGTTCCGGTGTATTTTTCTAATACAAAATGATTTTGATTACTGAAATCATGAGTGCACCTTAGAACAATCAACCTTCCTCTTCATAATGAGCCCTCACACAGCTCCTATTATGCTCGTATAAGGAAATGGAACCCAAAGGCTTAAACGCTGTTTTACTGATGTTGCTAACCTCTAAGTTGAAAAGCGGATGTTTTCATCAGTAAAACAGCGTTTAAGCCTTTGGGTTCCATTTCCTTATATGAGCATAATAGGAGCTGTGTGAGGGCTCATTATGAAGAGGAAGGTTGATTGTTCTAAGGTGCACTCATGATTTCAGTAAACAAAATCGTTTTGTATTAGAAAAATATATGGGAACCTGATGTTGGTTGTCTCGATGTTTCCCCCTACTTTAGACACTCATATTATTAATTATAAACATAATCCCGTTATAAACTACAATTAATGTTATCGGCGCACTGGTCCGATTCATTGGAACATAAGCAAATTTGCAAAAATATCACATGAAATTTAATTCAACGTTTCAGTCTCAATCTAGATCATTTTCAAGAATAGAAAATTTCATTATTACGTCTGTAAGAATTAATCAAAGATATTTTTTTGTATAAATTATAGAACGGTTAGGCAAACGGTTTTCACACAAACAGAGAATAAAAAAGGATTTGGACTAATAACTTTTACCTTTGAAGAAATAAAACAATTGTAAAAACATCTACGTGTCTATTATTGCGTAAAAAGTGAAATAAATTCTCCCTCATTCGTGAAAACCTGTTACATAATAGCAGTGCCGGATTAACCCTAGTATTTAGCAGGCGCATGATCCCCGCGCTTACAGCAGAAAAACGTATAATTTGAATCTTAAATCTTGGTTTGTGTTCGGGGCCCCCTTTTGCTTGGGACCCTGGGGCATTTGCCCAAGTTGCTCATAGGGAAACGCGCCACTGAGGAAAAAAGATAGTGGAAAGACATCGAAAAAGGTGAAGATAGTAGACACGGAAGTAAATAATTCGTTGACGCAGAGAATATAAAACATTATTGCATTGTGTGTCTCGAATTAATGAATGAACAATGGACTGCAACGATGCACACGGAGAAATGCACTGTTCCACACTATTTTATAAAAATACTACTCATTAAATGATACTGCTCTCGCAATTGATATTCACTAAATTTTGATTAGATACGTTTGCCTCGTTATTATCATAATGAAATATCAACAATTAGACACTCAGCTTCATTATTGGAGCTGGGTGCGTATTGATAATTATGTTTACGGCAATACGATTCGCAATTAGGTTACAGTGAACTTTACAGTTAATTCTAAAAAAGATATTCGATGAACGGGACATTAATATTTGCGTGATAAATGTATTTTATAAAAAGAAACAGTATTAATTGATCCCTATTAGCTTTGTCGTTGCAGATCATTTCATGGAGCTTTACTTTTATTCGCGGCGCAAAGGTTCGATCATTTACAACAACAATTAGCCATATTTCTGAGATAATAAACGCTGGATTCGGATTTGAATCTTCAGGTTCGAGAACCACGTTAGCTATTAAAAATGTTTTAATAAGAGGAAAAGAAAGGAAGTGTTTAAAATGATTGTTGTTGTAACTGATCGAACCTTTGCGCCGCGAATAAAAATTTGTAATATCTTGAAGATAAATTACGATTGATAACCAATTAATTATTTCATGAAGCAGTGAGTAAACATATTGAGAAGTACTTGCTTTCGTGTGTATACTACTGTATACCTGACAGGAAGGAGTGAGGGTCGAAAGTGCAAATTAATCATTGGTTTTGGTTCACTAACCCTCAATCACGTGGATCATGATGTAGGCAGGCTTGGCGTTGCTTGGCACGCAAGTGTAATTGGCGGCGTGGGAAAGCTTCACTTTGTCAACCGTCAGGATGGAGCCGTTTTTCGTTGCCTCAACCGTGACACCCGGCTCATTGTCGTAATTGATCATGTGACCCTGTCGGTACCAAAAAATGAAGCTGGGCGCTTCCGCCGAGGCCATTAGCTGGCATTCCAGGCGGAGGCTGGATCCTTGTTTTACGTGCAGATTAGGCCCGCCAGGGATCGTCGAGTACGCGTCGGTGATGTTCAGTTGAATCAATCGTTTCTGGATCGGGTTCGTTTGTATCTAAACAGACGAAAAATTCCTTCGGTCCCAGGGAACAGAATCAGGATCTCCACAAACAAAATCATCTAATTATATCCGTGGCCGTAAAGAAAAACGCCGCATGTCACAATTTCAAAAAATTTTAGTTTATTCATCGTGTCACGTCCGGTGGTTCTGCCATGAACAGGAATTAATAAGAACAATCACATATACATTATATAATCTCGGAATTTCTTTTCGTAATTGTTCTATTAATGTTGCACGATAACTATGACATCGAATATTATAATTAATAATTAATATTGAATTATCGCATGTTATACTACATTGTGAGCGATAGAATTAAAGAAAATCTATAAGATATATTTCACAGTGGACTACATGGGATTGCTAATTCATGTGATTTATTTCAAATCCAAACTTATCTTTAATTTAGAACAAAGCGAAACCTATTTAATTAAATACTAGTTTTCCCCGCGGCTTCGCTCGCACAGGAAACTGTTTAATGCCCTCGAAAATTGATATTGTTTCTCCATAAAACCTTTTAAGCCCTCATTGACCCCATTCAGATTGTATCAATGAGCATCAAGACCAAGTATGATGTAAATCCAACCACGAACAAAATATTCCTCATACAAACGTTGCTATCCCTTTTCGCCCCATTAGGGGATGAATTTTTTAAATTGCCGAATTAGGTGTTTGATTAATTATATCAGAGAGCATTAAGACCAAGTTTCATGCAAATCCGACCATGAACAAAATATTCCTCATACAAACGTTGCAATTCCTTTTCACCCACTTAGGAGTTGAATTTCGAAATATTCTTTCTTATCCCTTGTATAGATTATAAAGAAAACTGTGTGCAAAATTTCAGCTTTATATGGCCAACGATTTAGCCTGGACTTTGATGAGTGGAGTCAATCAGGACTTCATTTCTATACTTATATATTATTTGTATATATGTATAGATATAATGATAGCGTATATATATATAAAATTCAATGAATCCGTTGCAGTTTGTTCATCACTGAAGAATGTAAAAGATAATCCAGGAGAAATTACAATAAACACTGGACAGAAGATCTTTATGTAAAATAAAAATTGTCTGCATCGATTACAAGAAACAGAAAATAAATTGAACGTCCTTTCTTCCCTCAATGACTTTACTCAAGCAGAAATCATATATTTGCATGATCAATTTAAAAAATTGTCCAACAATTTTGCATTTCATCTACTCAATTTTTAAACGGTAATAACTCGAAAGTGAAAATATGTGACACATGCAATGTTCTTTCTGACAACCACAGATATTCACTTCGTGTTAGATTTACGTCAATATAGACAGCGGATCTTTATGCAAAATAAAAATGTTATAATGTTTAATGTTAAATACTTTGAAATTCTTCAAATGTTTTCACTGTTTAAAATTGCACCGACTCAGTTTTTGTTATAAATGCATAAAAATTCGCAGTCTAGTCATAAGAAGTGGAATACAGTTCTTTGTCTATCTTGATAATTTCTCGTTCGTTATTTCACGACTGTTAACACGTTTACTTCACCCAACAATGGCGTAGAATAGTGTCTCTGCAGTGTTCGGTATATCCGGCCGTCACACAAGTCACCCGTAATTTTATGTTACCGTTTGTTCCTCTTTTAGTGGCTGTACGACATTTTAAGACACTATTCTACGCATTACCTGACACTCGTAGAGTCCAGCATCCTCTTTCTTCACGTTCTTGATCATTAGGTTCCAGTCCGGGTCATTCAGGACAACCATGAACCGCGTGTCGATGGAATGTGTGCCTCTGCCCACTGTCAGCAGCTGTCTATCTTTCCGTCTGCTCCAGGTCACCTAGAACAAGAATATTTATACCTTTATTACTATTGAAGCTATTTAAGGGTGTTAGTTTTTCATTAATTTCCTATCAATTATTTATATCCTGACAAAGCCAAAGAATTTCATTACGAGGCTGTAGAAAAGGAAGAAAATAGTTCGGATTTATTTGTACCGGCTATTGTATTTTGATTGTTCGATCTTGTTGTGTTGTTTGGTGTATCTCTACATCTCTTTTTCTTTAATTTAATTATCAATAGTATTGTATCTCTATATCATTGTTTCTTAAACTATCGGTATATAGTATCATTTTCCTCTCTATATGTGAGGATATGATTTGCTATAATCATTTTCTAGTTATAAATGAAAGAAAATGGTTCGGACTTATTTGTACAGTATATTACATTTTGGTTGTTCTATCTTGTTGTATTGTTTTTTTTTGGTGTAACTCTATATCATATCTTCTTAAGTTATCAGTAGTATCATTTACCCTTCTTACCTATAAGAATACGATTTGCTCTTACATCATTTTGCAGTTGTAAATGAAAGAAAATGGTTCGGACTTATTTGTACAGGATATTGCATTTTGGTTGTTCTATCTTGTTGTATTGTTGTTTTGGTGTAACTCTATATCATATCTTCTTAAGTTATCAGTAGTGTCATTTACCCTTCTTACCTATAAGAATATGATTTGCTTACATCATTTCGCAGTTGTAAATGAAAGAAAATGGTTCGGACTTATTTGTACAGGATATTGCATTTTGTTTGTTCTATCTTGCTGTATTGTTTTTCTATCTCTATATCTTTTCTTCTTAAGTTATCATTAGTATCATTTTTCTTTCTACCTATGAGAATATAATTTGCTTACATCGTTCCGCAGTTAGCGAAACGTTACCTTTCGGAAGCGAAAGAGAGGAAACAGGTTGTGCCGCGTAGGGTCAATACCGAAGCGGAAGAAACCTCAAAGGACGTATCAATGTTTGAGAGGTACCCACCAAGGCGATTATTTACGGAGCGTTTTCTTTCTCCGCGGAATTACGACTCCGCGCCAATTACACGGAGAGCGTGTTTCAAGCAGATAGAGGAAAGCCGAGGCTCTTCTTTCAGGGGCTCTCACGAGTCACATAAATGTTGCAGAAACGTCGTTCGCGAGAGTACCGCTCGCACGAATTGCGAGTTTAAATGGTGAACGGGGATAGGGGTCGCGAAGGACGAAGGTTCGGCCGGAAACGCAATTTGACGAGGCTGTACGGACAAATGGATCGCGAGAGCCCCGGCTCCGTGATTCCGGAGCGTCGCACTTGAAAACGCCCCTTGCACTTCCGCCGGCGCCACATCGCGCGCCGCCCCTTTTTTTTAATTCACTAGTGACACTCGCCGGGAAAAGTTGCTGCACACGCGCGTCATTATCGCGAAAGGAGAGAGAGTACACGTTGCGCGCTTAACAGAGAGCATACACAGGGCCCCGAGTACGTTCCTAAATTCCAGTCTAAAATTCCGAGATTCGAGAAGATTAGGCGAACGTCTTTTGAAAATTTCTGGAGGTTGTTCCCTGTGCGAGCACTGCAACGGCAACTATTTCTAACGGATGGTGTTTTATCCCTGTAACAGTGAGATCGCATTGAACAAATACACCCCGTGGCAGAATGTTTCCGATCGGAGGCATTGAAAAGGATTTTAGAGAAAATATTCACAATTCATTTTATATAATTTATAGTAAATATCTTGGCCCGACCAGTTGTCACAAGTGCCATGGTGTATCTTGCCGTATCTGATGGCAACTCATGCTCTCGGGCGAAGATATTTTGCTTTCGGTTTCGAAAAAAACGTCGACTTGTTAATTTGAAAGGTTTAGTCTCAAGATAAAAGTCTGCTCTATCGCGTGATATAATTCGATTTTTCGCTGCACCCTCATTTTGTAAGATAAACGTAAACGTATCCTCAGAAATTGGTGTAAAAAGGTTGTGTCTCCATATTTAACGATTGTTTAAACATGTTTAAAGATTCATAATGTATTAATATTGGATATCACTGTATTCGGAAAAGTCTACAGAATCTATTTCTGCAAAGAACAGTGCAATATCTTGTATAATAACACGACAATATTTGTTTAAAATTGAAATTGAAATTAAATTTGAATTAAATTAAAATTGAATTGTGCGTCTAGGGGAAAATTGAGGGCAGATTCGGATTTAACGCAAAATACTCTACAAGAATCATCCAACTGCAATTGTTTAACAAATTTGGTGTTGGACAGTGTAAATCGAATCGGAAACTTTTTTCCAGCAGTTGCATGAATCGGAAACTTTTTTCCCAGTAACAATTTGTTCATTTGTTCGTTTCTTTACCATAATAAATGTAAGCTTATGTTATTTTGTTGGTTTTCATTCGTTAAAAAGTCCCTTTTCATTTCCCATCAGTTTCAACTCCGTAAAGTAATATTTTACACTTATAAATTGTGAATGTTTTCTCTAAAATCCGTTTCAATGACTCGGATCGGAAACATTCTGCCACGGGGTGTAGTATACATGCATAAGTGGGCTACCTAGGAACTTTGTCACTTTTGCCAATAGATACCGTTCTAACCAGTATAGTTGAAACGCTTCGTTAGTCGGCGTAAAATTTATTATAGACAGTACTTGTGAGTGTGGTGCTGGATCAACAGTCCATCCCCTTTCAAAGGGGCACATCATCCTTGGTGTAGGACCAAATAAATAGCTCTCCGAAGGCGTCGGAGGTCATCTTTTCACTAAAAGTTACCTTCGGTCAAAATCGCGGTATTCCGTTCGTTGTACCGATATTAAGAGGCAAGAGGCACCACGTGACATACCTAGAAAGTAACTAGAATCTTACTAGATTTTGTATCGAAACATGGGTTTGCGGGCTGTCGCTTTTATACCTTATACGAGCATATTTTGAGCTGCACAAGGGTTCATTTGATAGAGGAAGGTTAACTCCACCACGCTGTGCCCAATCATATCAGTCAAAAATGTCTATCTATGACAGAAAAATAAGCCCAAAGTTGAGCAAACATCGAGAAAAACACCAGCAGATTCCGATGTATTTTTCTGTCACAAATAGACATTTTTGACTGATATGATGGGTCACAGCGTGTTGCAATTAACCTTCCTCTATCAACTGAACCCTTGCGCAGCTCAAAATATGCTCGTATAAGGTAAAAAAACGACAGCCGGTGATTGCATTCAATTTCCCCATATTCCATTCATGATACCAGTCTAAAGCAAGTCTAGAGCCAATTTTAGTTCAGCTAGTTAGACCAGAGGGCGTCTAGTCAAGACTGTCAACGTGGAATCGCAACAGCAAAAATATATATGGGGCTTGATTAGTGTCTTTTAATAAAGACTTTAATAAAAAACGGGAAAAACGTGGAATCGTAGTAAAATTAAAGCGTTAGACTGATACATATGTATGTTTATCAGTGTTACCACAAAAAAAACTTTCTCCGAGCAGACGTTGGTAATACGGATAAATACCATAGAATAGGTGTGTCACGTGGTGCCCCTTGCCTCTTAAGTCGCAAGTTTAATATAATATTCATTTGTAAGTGTGTGTGTGTGTGTAATGAAAGGAAGTGATTCTTGAGAATATATTGATCTCCGGGTATAGGATTGCCTTCATACCTAATAACTTCTGTACATTACCGCGGATTGTATGCGAGGTTAATCCCCCTATCGTGAGTTTTAATTTTTCACGAGTCCCTCCTCTAAGAAGTTTCGCATTTTTAATAACGGCACCGCGGCTCTATCCGCTGTATCCTCCAGACGGTAAATATTATACTCTTTCGAGAGATTGCCTCCTTTGCATTATTTATGGCCCATCCGAACTGAAGGAAAGTAACTCTAATAATAAATCCATTCCTCTTCCGTAAGTAGGAAACATCGTCATCCGGCTTAGCCATCCGTAATACTGTTTTCATTTCTTGGCTAGCGTTATTCTTACGGCCGCGGTAAAGACGATTTGCGCGAGAAACGCTGGGGTTCGGTTTCTCCCCCCTTATTTCGTCACGCATAAACAGCGGATTAAAGTCGCGGTGCCAGCTCAAATACCTTTCTCTGAACACGCGATCTTTTTTCGTGGCTCAAGAGATAAAAAAATTAACGATTTCTGACGGTACCTTCTGCCTTTTAGCTTCATAGGTGCCATAACTAATTTACATAACTACATAATTTTTAATATTTATCCTATTACTTAAGTTAGTCTCTTTTTCGATTGTTTTAGCTTTGTCAAAGTCAAAACGATGATCAAACTCTATCTATCAAACCCTGTACCACAGTAACTTATGTACCGGCACTGAAACAACATGTGCTTATACATATATTCCTGCCTCTAATTTTTTCATAAAGCAGGTTGGTAATTCATTACCGTTATTTTGAATATTGTATTTAAATCTATTTTTCAGTACTTTCATATTGAAAACTCTTTCAAAAATCTTACAGACGCAGTTATTTCTTCTTTCTTGAAAAGGATCTGATCGAACCTTTGCGCCGATATCATCTAGACTCCTTGTTATAAACTACACTACGATCGATAATCAACAAACGCTTTTTTTAGTATTGCAAGAGGTATTTCTAAGCGAACAAACTTGCTCGTATTTTGTTTGATCTCACAATTTTTTACGGCTATAGAGAACTTGATATCTATCCTGTGTACAGAATATTTTTAGTTAGGATTTCAATCATTTTTGTTGAAATTTTATCAATTATCAAATAGGTATTACTCTTATCCCTGATTCATTAAATCCGAAATATTTTTTCACCGTTCCCAAGATACCGCCATTTTTTTTTTAAATTCAAAAGATTACATACGTCATATGGTTAGTCATACCGTACATGCTGTGTAGTTTTTTAGGTGTAAAATTGCAAACTTTGATAATTATTCCTTTGATGGTATGTTATGGTGGACCTATGTACCAAGTTTCAAGCTTGTAGGTCAATGGGAGTATCCAAAAGGTTTTGATGATCTGTCAGTCAGTCAATCAGTGTCAAATTTAGCGATATTTGAGGTCCTATATCTTGGAACCTACTAATGTTGGGAGATTAATGAGTGTACATTTAACAAGTGTACAAAATTATATCTGCCTCCAGTTCCGAGTTAAAAGCCTCTAAAAAACGGCTAACTTGTTTTATATAAAAGAAGGCAGTGCGAGAACTTGTCTGGTACTCTACCATGCACCTAGATCAATACATCAGTATGTATTGGCGAAAATTGAGCTGGAACTGACCGTACATCAACTTCTAGTAGGCATCGACGGTCTCAGATATGTATATGCATCTCTTCTGAAACAAAAGTTAGAGTGTAACTTATGTATTGATCTACGTATTTAGCACATAGATCTGCAATCTGGTTGTATCAGTGAACGCTCTGAAAGGCTGGTGCTAGAATTTCCAGTATAATTTTGCAGGTCTCCGGAAGTTGTCATTGACAAACGTACAAAGATCGTTTGTTCTGAACGACTAGGAAAAGGAGACCGGACCACTTGCGTGGCTTAATTGTCTTTGTCGAGCGTCCTCGACGTTCGCGGCAAGTAGGTTTCGCGATTTTCTGATGCAGGCCCCGAGGATCGACAAGTGCCGTCACGACGAGTGCACTCGAGCATAAACGAGCTGAATAATGAACTGCCGTGACGTATTACGAGTCAGCGTCTACCTTTCCCGTTGTCCGTTAATGCAATCACCGCGCCACTCAATCTTTTTTCGCTCCCTTGAACCACGCGATTTCGTTCCTCGCGAATCCCCAGGACAGCTCGCTTCCGTAAAGTCGATCGCGATCGTGTTCCCGAACCATTTCGGTCTTCGGAAGATATCCCGACGAGCAACGCGGAGAAGCCTGGCTCCGCGAAACGGGATTTTTTTGCGCGGCGTTTGCACAAAGTTCGTTCCCGCGAGCAAAGAAACGAAAATAATTCTTCTACCGCCCGGCCGAGCTCCATTAATCAGTCTTTTCTTTGCACGCGTGGTCTCGGTCGCCATTTAATTAACGTCTCCCATCGAAAAAATCCATTCGGAAATCCATTCACATTCGGCCCGAGCTATATATACCACGATCAGGAAAAAGCTATCACGAAATTATCGACGCGAGAAAAATCCGAGAGAAATGGCTGCGGAAGGATTGAAAATATTTCTTCGAATTTAATCTCGTCCTTTCTCCTTGTCCAGAATTTTTAAGCGCGCCCGGAGCACAGTGGATCGAAAAATTGCGGGACATTGGTGCATAACTTATGAACCGTTTGAGATATTGAAATAAGGTTTGAACTAAAAAAATATTATAAAATAATCTCTTTCGAATAATACGTGTTAGAATATATTTTTTGTTTAATTTGTTAGTTAGTTATTTTTATAAATTTTTATGTAGTTGTTGAATCAGATGCTTCCCTTAAGAAAAGAAATAATTTTTTATAATCTTAAGAGTTCTTAGGTTGCCTCGCCACAGCGACCGTACTCGCCGCGACATTGTCCGCTTTAAACAACTATATTGGTTGTTAGTCGGATGATGTCGGAAATGATTCTTGTACGGTTATTTAAAGGAAGTTTTACCGAAAATATTCCTCTTTGTTAGAGCCTGGGAAGTTTTCGGAAAAAAGATATCCTTTTTAATCTGTCATGTATCGTTCAGCATTATTTTTTAAATGTATTATTATGAGTTATTACTAAAAAAAATATATGATTTCTTATTGGGAAGGGATGCTCTATATCATACAAAAAAAAACTGAGTGAAAATATGGGACGAAACGATGAGGAAATCGCAAAGAACTTGAGCAATTCTGTCTGGTAAAATATGCTACTTTCAAAACGCTCAACTTAAATTTTTTTTTATTTTGCAATTAGAATCTCAAAGTAGAGATTATTTTACCATACGATATTTTTCAATACATTGTTATACATTAAATAATACAATACAATTACATAAAAATAATCGTTGGGTGGTAAACAAGTAGTTTTCAAACCTATACAGTTTTCCTAAATATTTAATTTACAGGCAATCAGAAACGAGTAATTTATTTTATATATTTTCACCGTAGGTCTGGATAGTAAGGTATTGCATGAGAGCGCTCAACTTTAAATGATCATTGTAACTAAAATATTTATTCGATTTCATTGATTTCTTCATTTTCGAGGTCCATAGATCCTTATAAAGCAATACAAATTCATTAGTTTGCAATTTCGAAAAGTCGACTTTTTGTTCGAATGTCCCTAAATTTTTCGATCCGGCCCACGATAAAAAGCACGAAGTTATTCTTCGTCAGATGGAAAAAGATCTGCCAGAATTCTGTTTTGTGATTTCGGAAATAAGCGGAAATGAGGATCGAACTCCTATTATTGTATCATAAAATTCTTGTATAAGATAGTAAAATGTGTGGTAACCTCGCAGAAGATGAAGCTCGAATCGATGGTGCGTTAATTAAAAAAAAAATTGTCGGAGCAGGCTCGACCGCGGCGGATATACAGTTATTTTTGAAAATTGAATTTACAGAATCGAAGTTGCATTTATCGCAAATATATCGAAGCCGGGTGGAGCGTGGCAGAAGCGGGGCGTGTATCATTTTGTTCGTAATCGCGATGTGTACTCGCGTCGGGCCGAGCTCGTATAAAAATAACTTTTAATTATCATGCGCGGGAACGGCTCTTTAATTGAAAAGTAACGCGCGCGGAAGTTATTAATTCGACGGGTTAACGAATTCCCGCGGCCCGCAATTTTTTTAGAATCAATTCCCGTCGGCTTATGAGCATTTGATACGTCGAGGATCACGCGGATTAGGCACTGTTTCGATGAAGTTGCGGCTTAGGGCACGCACGGGAACAGCGAAGATCAATCGACAGCTACTTGTCGAGACGATATCGCAACATGAAACAGATTAAATTTCAATTATGTGCTTATGATGTCTAGGAATGATGGATTAAGCGACGCGTCGCCGGGAGAAGATCGATGCCTAACGCGAGGCCAGATTTTTCGTTTCGTTTCGTTTCGTTTCATTTCAGCGTGGATTCGTTGTCGGCCAATCTCCTAATGGACACGGGATTAATTAGCACGCCTTTGATGACATAATTGAATAAATCAACGCTACATACTGCAGACGCGCAACCTGATCACAAAGAAATGCATTAGCTTGATGTATATTTTAGCGTTTACTATTTTCTCTCGCAATTAAAAGATTATTCCGCATAGGAAATGTATGAATGATTCACTTCATTCGAATTCCAGGATTTTGTATAATAGAAATTAGTTTATGTTATCGGCGCACAGGTTCGATTGAAAAGTCTATACAAAGCAATTTTATAAATTTTGCAATGTGCGTCGATAATATAAACTAATTTCTATTAATTCGTTTCAAGCCTGCCTCGACCTAAGGCGCAAGGTTGAGGGGACGGCGTCACGTAAATGCAAGGGGGGAGATTAATCTCAATCTGGTATTTTACTATCACTTTTCAACCACAAAAGATATCGGGATTCCACTAAAATTCATAAAAAATTATTCCTACCCACTGTCGGAATATTTTTTCTAATCATTTTTTAATTGATTTCGTTAAATTTCGTTGTCTAGAAATAAAATCTCTATCTGAGACCACCTTGGTGACTAGGAATTTAATGAATGTAATAATCAAACAGGATTTGTTATTGCACATTAACAAAGTCGCGGGTACAGCTAGTATTACATATAGTTGCAATCTGCCCAACATATGTTGCCTTATACAAATGACAAGATTTAATTTATTTAGACTTTGTTCAGTTGTTATGACATAATATGTGCTCTGATGAAGATATGTGTTGTGTGTCAGTAAAAGAAGGTTGAGATTAGGAAAACCAAGATGAAGATTTGTGTGATCGGGATAAAATAAATAAGCGATTATGTTCAAGATGCGTCGATTTGGTTCCGTCAAATGGGGAACTTTATCATTTCATGTGTATGTCTGGTCGAACGACGTTGCTCTACTTCGTCTTACGACGTACGTGCGACAGGTTATAACCAGGAGGGAATTTATAGCTACTAAAATGGCTATTCCGTCGCAAAGTGCTGCCATTGCAAAGCAGTTGCCTTTAATTGCGCTCGCGACTCGGAAACGTATTCTCTCTGAACGAAGTATATACCGGCCACTGATGTTCCTCATTAATATCATTAACTAGTCTGCTTAATCCATGGTAATGAACCAATATGGCGCACCGTATCCTTCCTGGTGGTAAAACGGGCGCAGAGTGTGGTGCGTGTCTGCTCGTAAAACTCGACAAGTCTCGTAAAGCTAAACGATTATTATGGACCTGCAGCCTAACTTAAGGGAGTCTAAAAGGTGCTGGGAACTGGTCCATTGAAATGTAAACAACCATGGTCATAACAGACCATGCGTGATGTTAAGTACAAGTAATAATTCGAGAAGCTCGAGGGGTTACCAATTTTTGAATGATGGAGAAATTACAGAAATCCAACAACTATGTGTTCTTATAAAATTAATCTATTCATTTTATTATACAGGGTGCGATACCTAAAACAGGTTGGGTGCTTTGAGACACTTTATTTTCTATTGCAGTTGACCTTGCGTGACCTTGAATGACCTTCATAATAGGTCATTGTATTCGTCTTGAAATACACTATCAGAATGTAAATAAAAAACCATACCGTTCCATTTAAAAAAACAGAGTTGACCTTCATATCTCGTTGACGTCTCCACCTATAAAAAAATTAATGACATCAGATTATGAGCCCCTCGATATCAAGTAAGTTTGGTCTGATTCTTTTTTCTATCTTCAAAAGCAAGCGATTTATTCAGGTAACCTGTTTTAGGTGCCACACCCTGTATATGTATAAAATATTCTACGAGTACTGTATAAAAGGTTTAGGCCTATCTTGTAATTTTCCTCTAATCAGGTCGTTAAGTATGAAACTTGACAAATGAAACACATTTGTCAAGTTTCATATTTAACGACCTGCTATTTATACGCGACAGAAGATATAATCCACGACTGTTACTAGCCCAAAATAATTATTGAAAACCAATTATCTCCATCGCGAAGTTCATTAGATCGGAAAGGACATGAAGTCCGAGATAGGTCGAGGACCTTTGGTATTTGATATAATTCGCTAATTTTAGTGCTTTAACACGAAATTCTGATTCAGGTCAATTGGGCAAATCTGGTTTGAATTCGAAAGACAGACAAAGGGCAAGATCGTTGATCCAAAATTTCATTTAATTATACACATTCAGTTGGCCGATTCTCCTATTCATAAAGGGAAACAACAGAGTACATTATAATCAGCGGTTAGCTACGCAACAACAGGCCAGCCAGCAATCTTCGTTCTCCAATATAATTGTAGTATTTATAAGAACAATACAACAGATTTAGTACAGTGCAATATTACTTGTTCAATTATATTCTAGCTGATCATTTCGTAATTCTTTGATGCTATTCACGTGCTAAACGTGCGTAATGTTAAGCTGTTCCGTAATTGGCTACTATTAGCTGAAAGCCGGATTTTAGAGGAGAATGGCGAGTGTGTTGTGTAATGTATCAGGCTACACCAATTTCAAAAAATTGCTTTTAAAGGAAGAATGGAAATATAAATTTTTAAAACCAGCGGTGTAATTATTTTCCAAAATTTTCATGAGAAGCTCTTTCGAATGTTAACATAATTCTACGGTGTACGCAGCTGGTACTTAAAACGATTCCGAGCCGATTTGCAGAAAGTTGACCGAAACGATGTCCCAGGGATTGTTTTGCAACAGCGACACGGCCAAATATGTTTCACCCTCGGCGCCTGATTGTTCGAGTGACAGAAAGGGGTTGAAATTCCTCCACCGTTCCCCATCGGAACGTGTAGGGGCGGCCAAGTTGCCGAGGAACACGTGATTCCCCATTCATTACACTGCAGGCTCGTATTGAGTGGATCTTCGAGGGCTCTCTACGCTCACCGAGGGACAAGATGCGGCGTTATTCGCGTCGGGAGCACGCGACGTTGCGGCTCGCAGTTTCCCGCGTGTCTGGTCTCTCTCTTCTCGGCTCGGTTTCACTCGGTTTCCCGATCTTTCCCGGCACGCAGGAAGAAGGATGTCACGGGAGAAAGCCGAGCGACGGGAATTCGCCATGAATAAAAGATCTTGGGAAGGATCGCGAGTTTCCGCGTGGCTCGGCACCCAGCCCGACTCGGCACGACTTGGTCCAGCTAGCGATGGGAGTGATCCAATTCTTTCTCCC
>CM052342.1:2490459-2509967 GCA_028455595.1 Lasioglossum vierecki | reverse complement strand
GATGATGATTATTGGATAATCTGCAAAATTGTTTTTGATTTAGTAGTTAATGATCGAAACCGTAGCGCCGAGAACATTCAACATTTGTTATAATACGGTTCTGTTTTACAGAGTTATTCAGCTGGTTCGAGTAGTTTTTGAGGCGAGGTAGTGTATTGTGCGGTAGGAAAATAAATTCGATTGGTCCATCAACAACGGAATAATTCAAGGTGATCCCGTTAGGAGATTCAGCGTGTATGTGGGGACTCAGTTGTACGGAGCTATCTCCCTTGTGTACCTCATCTAGAACGCATATATTTGCCCGTACGCAGGTATATATGTACTCACTATTCCGGGGCCAGTGAATCTGCAGGGTAGCATAGCGTTGCCTCCGGTCTGAGCCAGGACATTCTTGGCAGGTGCAGCCACCGAAGAAAGGACATTATTCTGGCTCCGAGTCTCCTCGGCGGCCGGCTTCTCGTTTCGAGTAGCGCCATCTGGAAATATTGAAAAGCACCGTGTGTAGTACATGTCCCGATCTGTATACGTCAATGGATCTGGGTTACACGGGAAATAGACGGAGGAAATTAGTGGGACGGTATCGCAACCCGTGTAAAAAGAGCCCGCCCGCCAAGTGGAAGCTGTCGTTCTCCGACGACTGCGTACGCCATTCTACGATCGGCTATTATGCTTCCCCGTTGGCTGACACTAATGCAGACCGGCCGTTTGTTCGCCGTCTGCCGTGCAACAAGAATGCCGAGACCGCGGACATTTCTACAACCTAATTTCCGATAGACTTTTTAAGCATCGAGCGCTATCGAACACGCTGTGAAATATCGCCGAGAGAAACTCCGAAGAACGGTGGCTTATGGGAGGATGATCTCTCCTAGAGGCGCTATAAAAGTGATATAGTGCCACGCCAGTCGGAAAGAATGATATCCTGCACGATTATCTCGGTTTTATACTTTCAAAACTTTCCTATATACGATTCTTCGGTTCCGTGTCGTACGCATGTATATTCTTCAAGTATCTTTTAAACTCGTTCGTCTTATGTCGTATCTGCCTTTTATTTATCGTATTCAAAGGCAAAGCTGTAAACGATTTCGGTGAAAACATTTGGCATGCACAGGCTGACACGAATTAAAATCATATTGTCTCGAACGTCACCTTTCTTTAATGCTTTCAGCATTGTACATATAGCTGCAGAGATTTTTAAATGTCAAACGAGCTGGATAAATTCATTTTCCAGGAGGGAGTTATTTATTCATTCGAGCTCTGAAATGTTAAAAAATTTCTACGGGAATACGTTCTAAAATCAACTTGAAAATCGTGTGATTTCTGTCTGCGCTGACAGCCAGGTTTTATCGAAATTTCGGCAGGGTATCGCGTTTTTTTTTTAAACGTGAAGACGTATCCCTATTGTGAAATGCAATATTCCATCTTTAATTCAAACCTTGAAAAGTTCGAAAATTCCTGTACGAATACATTTTAAAAAGAAGCCGACAAATCCTCTTAAAACCGGTTCTGTCGAATTTTCGACATGCTGTCAGATTTTCTTTTAATAAGTAACAGTTGAGATTTATGATTTTTCTATTATACATATGCGTTAAATCGAAATCTATTTTAAATGGGTATCGCATTAATTTCATCAGCAACCATCATTTTATAACCTCCTCCTATCTTTCAACTAACTTTGATATGTCGAATTGAATTGTCAATACTGAATCTACATCATTATATTAATCATAGCAAACACAGTTTCTAAGAATTATTTTTATAAAATATAAAGTTGTTCTGCAACGACAGAAATTTTTGTATTTGTTAAATCGCATGCAATGCAACGTCAAACAGTCTCGTCTTTTATTTGAGATAAAAATTGCTTCGGTAAAAAAGCAGAGGAAATGGTCTATTTAGAAAAAAAACAACCTACTGTTTCTCTTCTCGTGGCTGAACAGCTTGACGGTTATTGGCGAGGACATTTAATGAGACGAAGTTCAATGTAACGACAGCTTTTGGCGGCCCGCTGGAAAAGTTGCACGTTATCGGACCCGGAAACTCTCTGACCTGGATTTACAGTGCCAAACAAAAGCATTGGCACGGTCCGGATGTTCGTATAAAATTCTTTGTAAATCTGTGGCGCAGGTGATTCAATACTTTTCTCAAATATTACTTGAATCCTTAAAGTATACCACAAATCACGAATTTCAGAGATAATTATTAGACTGCG
This sequence comes from Lasioglossum vierecki, assembly GCA_028455595.1. Classification (NCBI taxonomy): domain Eukaryota; kingdom Metazoa; phylum Arthropoda; class Insecta; order Hymenoptera; family Halictidae; genus Lasioglossum; species Lasioglossum vierecki. The sequence continues at coordinate 2,507,761 of CM052342.1, read as the reverse complement.
GAGACGCTCGAGCAATTTTTAAGAAAGCCGAAACAAATATAATCTTATTTTCAGTAGAAATATCCTTTACAGATCTTAAATAAATAAATATCGTATTAAATTCGATGGGATTTTATATTAACCCTTCGCTGCATAAGGTATCATATCTGATACAGTTAACAAATCTGGTATATAGAAAACTAAGAATGTATTTTTTTACTATTCTAAATTATGTTTACTTTTCTGAAAATGTTGTTTTATTTTTTTTCAATATTTGCCCCTTAAATAAAACACAAAATTGGCCATCTTTAAATTTTTTCAACCCAATTAAAAAAAATCATGCAGTGAAGGGTTAAAGTTAAAATTTACTAAAGATCCGCAGTTTAATGAGCATAATAAAAAGAAAAAATTTGTTACTACATGTGTTCTACCTAAATACTCTCAATGTTGGCACACTCGTTACATCACGGGAATAATTGAATCATTTGTAATGGAGGTTTTCGGCAATCGAGCTTCTTCGCTGCTCAAACAGTAAGATCCATAGTAACATGAATAAATATCTTGCGCACCTCTTTCGCACAGTAATAAACAAAGTCCCGGAACAGTTTGAACAAACGTTGCATTCGTCCGTTCCCGGCGTGACGAAGCCGGGGTCGTTACAAGTTTATCTTGCTCTTGCTTTTGCCAGGGTTTTTACAGTATCCAGTTGAGACCGGGTGTCTCGATTTGCAGAGGAGCGTCGCTGGCTCCTCCAGTTTAAGGGCAACGATGGTCGTTCCGACGTGTATCCCGTGCCGAGTTTTCGTTGGTCGGTCGCGGGAGGAGCGCCGCCGGCGATTCCCCGTGTACCTGAAAGTCTCCGGCATCGAGTAACGTACGTGTAACGACTTGGAGCTCGGCCGAAAACTCAAGAAATTGCATTACCCGAGAATATCGTCGGACGATCACCGGGGACCGCAGAAGTCGTTGCTCCCGATGCTGATTGAACCAAGCCGGGGGAGAGACCGGTGCCAAGTCGGGGGGTCGACGACGTCGACGACGACGTTCAACTTCGTCTCCGCTTTATTAAATGCATTTATCGTCGACGAATTCCGCCGGCGCGGCTCTACAAATCGGTTCTTCCTGTCTTTCGATGGGAATTGCTCCGACTTACCCGAGATGCAAGCCGGAAACGTCTTCCCCTTTACCGACTATTGTTTGCTGGCTAGCACTCGAAAAGTTCTCGTTCTTCGAAACGGTGGGCGCCGGATCAGAAGCGATCGTGAACCGGTCAGACCCGAAATGTAAACCCGGTATCACGGTCGCAACTAGGTCGCCGGTAATTACCGAAGTTATTCACTCAGCTATGCAGACGGAAGCAAGCCAGTTGCGGCTGCTACAGAATTTAAGATTCACACTACGTACACCACTCAACTGCTGCTGGTTATCTCGGTTGCTACCCCTCCCCTCCTCTCTCGTTCGCTCTCTCTCTCTCTCCGTCTCTCCTCACTGTACCAAGCCGACAGCCATCTGCCTACGGTCCCTGCTGCCATCCAGGGTTGACGAGCTTCTTAAATTGCATTACCTATTAGAGCGAGTGCCTTAAAATTGTACCCTCCTCTACTTGCTCCCGGCCATGCCTGCCTGCTAATTTGCACCAGCAAAGAGAGGGCCCGGTAATTCGGGGTAGCTCGGCTTATCTGGCCAGCTGCAATATTCGCAAAGGGGCTGCGAATCTCGCCTACCGCACCACCTACCCTTCGCTCGCTGTCTCCTGCTCCCTGCGTTGCTGTCTCTTCTTGATTAATGGCACGATTTTTTGACTCCGCCAAGACGGAATTATGCCGGCTACTTCACCTGTACCCCGTCAATCCGAGGGCATCCTTCTGCGCGGCAGTTTCGAGACCCGGCTTCTGGCATCGATTCGGTGTCGGCGAACCGTACTGCAAATTGGACGCACGTTACCGGCGATAAGAGATTTTTCTAAATACAGAGATGCAGCGAAATGTCTCTGCCGGAATCAAGACGCGGAAATGTCCGGCATGAAAATTCCACGGTTCCGTAAGATGCTTGAAATTACGCTTTTGGATCTAGTTTCGACCAATTAGTACACTGCTTTATTTGTTCACGATCGCCAATTTTGAATAAAATTGAAATAAATTACGGCGCACAGGTTCGATCCTAAGTTAATATCCAAGATATGTTACAAATTTATATTACTTTATTTCGACGTTTCGGTCCGTCTTGGGACCATTTTTCAGAAAATATAAATTGCTGTTAAATGAGAACAACAAAAACCAACTGTTATTTTCTTTTTTAAGAAACAAAACTTACTTGCTTAGTGTAAAACATAATATTTTTGGTCGTTAAAGAAACACACACGTGTTGACTAAGTGCCGGCAAGATACATAGTAAGGTGACAAACGATGTAAGTATGTAAGAGACGACAAACGTCGTAGTTTGAACATAAGGATCTATCATTGCATGATCGATATATGGAGGTTTATTTGAACCGAAAAATCAATAACACGCATTAGACACAGTATAACTTTTATATCAACCAGTGATGGTTCGTCAATTAACATTCAATATGCTCTTGAAGTGGTGCAAGCTGTTTTAGGATTTCTTTAATGGTTATAAAAATTCATCATAAAACATTACTGATTCAGTAATATTCATGTATTGTATTGGAGATATTTATATTTTTCTAATTATTTTCACTTTCTCTTCGTTACCAGAAAACAACGTTTAACTTTTCGAATAGTTTTCCGTTTCGCTCTTTGTTATTGGAAAAATTAGAATAACTCCTCATTATTGGAATAACAATATTTTTATTTCGCATTATTCGGAGAACAGCTTTACCTTTTTGTGATGCTTTCCTTTTTGCTGTCGGTTATTAAAAAGCTATGTTTAATTTGTCGAATAATTCCCTCTTCGCATTTCGTTATTCGATAAATGACGAATGAAAGAAGGAATTTGCATAACTACCCGCAAGTTTCATTATAACCCTTGGATCTACACTTTCGGTCGGCCTGTAGAATGTAAATTGAAACGTAATGAAATATCGATTGAATCGAGACTAAATTGCGCCCTTTAATTAATCCTCAGCTTTCCGGGTGTGTTGACTTTGTTGGTAAAACGTCGATTCAAACACGAGATAGGTTTGGTTTTGTGAGCGGTGCTATTGTCACGATCGAGGTATCGGAGATCACGTAAACTGACCTCTAAATCAATCCGATTCATGATCATTCGCCGAGGGCAATATCTGCGCGTGATCGTACGCAATAATAATACGGTTCGTTTTAATGTTTTCACGGCTACTGAAACGAGCACATAAACAAAATGGATTTCGCGCCGGTCACTTTGCGAATTCATGCCAAATTGATCGTTATAAAATCCTCTTTAATAGTTTTGTTTTTCAAAGATTTATTCAAAGCGTGCTTAATCTGCGATTCCGTTGGGTATCAATCGGCCTCGTTATCACGGTTACCAAATGTTCGAAATAAATTTCATTGCATTTCGAAATGCAAATTCTTTCGTTCCAAAATGTTGTCAACGTTTAGCTGTGTCGAAATCATGCCGTACTCGAATTCATTCTCATCGAAACGAAATATATATATAGATATTATAGCGATGGTCCAGATGTGCGGTTCTAAAGGATTCAAAGTAAATCTGAAATTCAAAGCAAAACATACTACAGTTTTGTGTGTGTAACATATTCGCATGTCCGCGAAATGAACTTTTTAGAGAGATATGCAAAATATTCGCCACACGGAGAGATCATATATTTCATTAATATTTCACATACATGGGAATTTATGTTATACGTAAGGTATTTCTGTATTCATCGAAATTGCTCGTTCAGGAAATTACGAATACTGTGTCTCGTGTAAACACGATCGAGGTGTTGACTATTATTGTGATTGCGCAGGAATAAATTAATTTAGTTAACGATTATTCCAGTGAATCATAATACTGGAATTTTGATATGCCATGCGAAAATATCGTAGAGAAAACGTGCACTGGGTCTGCTTTATAACTCTGTCCAGATTTAACGTTGTACCGTTGTTTTTCAGGAAATTGTTACAGCTCCTAGACAATTTCTCGAGACTTGTGGATTTCGTGTTCGAACAGTTTTTGGATCCACTGTACATTCGTGCTGTCTCCTGGTTCTCTTAGGTAAATAATCAAACGGCCGTACGATGACATTTCCGGCCTCGTGTAGCATGCCTTTCCGGGAACAGATATTACTACGTGTTATGTGGGATGACACAGAAGACAGAGGAGCTTACACCGACAGAGGCCTTACTACCACAAAGGCATTGCTGCCGCTGCTATGGGATCACAAGCCGTCACGGTATAGTGTGGTTTACTTTGTGGATCAAGACTGTGTAACCAGCGCGAACGTTTCGCGACGTCATCGTCGACGTTACTATTGAAGATTACCAACAGGTTTATGCATTCGACTTGTTAGAAGCAGCGCATATAAGCGAAGCCCATTTCTCTCCCAGAAAATATAGTTCTCTTGCAACATGGCATTTAACCTCGAAATATGTACGAGGATCCAGCGAAATCAGATTTCCTCAGGATTCACGACGATCGACGCCGTGATTGGGAAAGACGATCATTAATCGTATAGGACCCAGGATTAGTTAGGTGATTGTTTTGGCCTTTATCAAGTATCCGTAAAGTTAATTATTTTTTAATTAAATCTTCCCAATCTAGCGAACTCTCTCGTTTCGTGACATGCAAATAATTTTCATAATAAATCTGGTGCTTATGTTATGTATAAGTTTAGAAAATTACTTAAATACGGATCGAAAGTATAAATTTGAATTCTGCTTGAAGAACAGTGACGATAGAATTAGAGATCGACATTTGACATCGGAGGAAGGAAAATGTAAAGGAAACGTGTTTTTATGTTTATGTGGTTCATCCTTTATTTATTTAAGTCGTACCTGTTAGATAAAAACAGATATAAATTACAACAAAGTCTGAGAGCTATATTTTAATATAAATAGTAAACAATCTTGCTTAAAATAAATAGCAGTCTAAGAAATGTCCTTTAAAGTAACTCTCAAATAAAACACTTATCATACTAGGGAGTTGTTGACAAACAAAATTGAAAAGTAATTCGGAGTACAGATGGTTAATTGGAACAGGACCACCCTAACCACAGAGCTAAATGGGCTAAACCCCGGGGCGCAATCCTTTTGGGGCGGCAATTTTTTTGTTATTATTAGTTATTTAGTTATTTTTATTCAAATTCTTTTCACGACAAAAATAACCCGTTCTAAATGAAATAGAAAATATTCTATGTAAGCATATCTTTTCTGAATTGGAAGCCATTGTTACTGGAACCATATATTATTTAAAAGCCTGCGGTATTACCGAATGCTCAGTAAATGAAATTTTAGAAAATCACTAAAATACAGATCGAAAGCATACATTTCAATTCTGCTTGAAGAACAGTGACAATGGAATCAGAAATAATGAAACAAGACAGAGAGACGACTGCAGTGTATTAATTGGAAGCCATTGTTACTGGAACCATATATTATTTGAAAGCCTGTGGTATTACCGAATGCTCGGTAAATGAAATTTTAGAAAATCACTAAAATACAGATCGAAAGCATACATTTCAATTCTGCTTGAAGAACAGTGACGATTGAATTAGAGACAATGAAACAAGACAGAGAGACGACTGTAGTGTATTAATTGGAAGCCACCGTTACTGAAACCGTATATTATTTGAAAGCCTGCGGCATTACCGAATCCTTGGCAAATGATTTTATAATGGGATGGTAAGACCCCGAGGAGCTGAAAATACCAGGTACGCTTTGATGACGTTGCGTAGGGGTCCCGCGAAGTTGATCGTCGTCCGTAAGAAAATAAGGTCCGTGAAATATTCAGCCGCGTGTACACTTGCCACGCCTGGCGAGCAGCGCACTTTGAATTAGAGACACCTTTACCGCAGGAAATCTTCCCTTTATTCCGTGGCGTTCATAGCTCCTCATAAAAGGAAACCGTTGCTGGCCGGAAGAACAAAACGCCGGGAACCGTCGCAACTTAGAACTGGAGGATACTCGCCACCCCATTCCCGGCAGTCTTCGCCGTTTCTTCCGCGCAAGAAAATTTCTCTTTAATGGAAACGACCGCGCTACGGAGCATCTTCTTTGTTACATCGCCCGCGAACAAGACGAGGGAAGGTGATGCAGGAGTAATGGTTGGGGATCGCAACGAGGAGAATATATTTGGTCTTGTACACTCGCAAACTAAGTTTGCTCATCATTACCGTACCGGCGGAATTTTCGTTAAGGAACACTGTGAGTACTCCTCCTTCTACCCCGTTCCCCTCCCGCCCCCGCTCTTTACTCACCCCCCACCCGAATTGCATACTCCGCGTTCCCGGAACCACTCGCAACTTCTTTGCCAATTTCGTTTCGGCGATGCGGCTCGGTTAAAAAGGGTGTGTGCTTCGCAGTAACGATGTCAATCGTCTGCATACCTTTAACGGGCCTCCTTGTTTTAAAGGGGTAGACCACTTCGGCTATATGAAGATGTGCTACGTTCTCGGGAATTTTCTCAAAGGCAATTAATTAGTGAAAAACTCTGGGGTTTTACAGCGACATTAGCCTGCGTAACTCTCAACTTTATTCGCCATTTTCTTTCCACAAGACAATGTTATAAAATGCTGTTCGGCGTGTTCGCGTACGTACAGAATATCTACTGTCCAATAATACGGTGTAGAGTGACGGAGCTTGATAACATTTTTGAAAATCCCCTATTCTGAATATTTGCGATAAAATTGTGTATTTTTGTTATCAATATTTGAATATTCACCCTTTGCTCTCCCTTGGCGTGTGCCACTCGACATAAGAGAAAGAGAAATGTAAATAAAACGGGTTTTCATATCTTCATTTATTTAATTGTCTTAATTTTTGGTTAAGGACGAATACAAGTTCCACAAATATAAACTACAACAAAGCTGCAGAGTTATTTTTAATACAATTAACGTCCTTTGATGTAAATTGCAAATAAAATACTTAAAATAGCAGCGAGTTCTTGGCAACAAAATTGAGAAATTATTCGGAGCGCAAAGGGTTATGGCAATAAATATAAATTTTATGTGTCTCGCAATGTTCCTGTGGTTTTGAATTACACGCGTCCATTTCCGTCACGTGTGCGCTGGTACGTAAAGTCTACTCTGTCCAATAATAAGGTAGAGGAAGTGAAACGCCTACGGTGCGGTGTGCAGCGAAATTGTGCATCAAATAAATATCGATAAGATCGTTCGGCGTGTAACTTCTCTTTGAAGGAAAAATTATGCCGCGGAATCGACGTTAACGTCTGCCAGAATTGGCGGACAGATAACGTCAGAAAGGAGTTCGAGACGCGCAGAAGAAATTTCTCGGAAAAAGTCGACGCTGCGAACTACTCGTTATCCCTTATCGGAAAGAAATAGTTTCTTATTTCCTGCGCCGAGGTCCAAGCAAACTTGTTTGCATCGTTATTGGCTACTTTCGAACACCCGAGCGAGACCCGTGCTCTCTCCTGCATCCCTAAGAATGACTCAATTTCCGCGTGTTTTCCTAGGACCCTCGGAGTCCTACAGGATCCTGCAGTAGTCCGAAGGGAAAAACTGGACGAGCGTGTTCAACTGTTCTCGCGATGTTCGAACTTTTCTTGAAATTCATCTTTGCAAATTGTCCAATTACGCGACAATGGTAGACCCGTCCCTTTTTCAAACTTTCGTTATCCACAGCTCTTCCTCAGGGATGCTCCGACTATTCCATCAGTCACGTAAGATTTCGTCCAATAAATTCCAATTGCTTTCGTGCTTTTCGTTACTTTTATACAAACTACGCTACACGATTTATTTAACCGGAGTTTACTTGAACACTGTGCTATGTATGAACAACGGTTCGTATTTCGATTCGAATTATCACAACGAGACACAACGGGATAACCTTCCTAAAACACTAATATTCTTATCAATGTTTGTGTCTACGTTTCTCATTATGCTCGTTCTCCTTTCGCATTGTTTCATTAGAACTTATACAGGGTGTCCCAAAATTCGTGTACTTCCCGGAAATGGGAGGTTCCTTGGGTCATTTGAAGCGACATTTTCCTTTACAAAAATGACGCCAGCGGCTTTGTTTAGGAGTTATTAACAAAAAACACAGACCAATCAGAGCGCGGCTGCAGCGGATTGATTCTGGCTCAGCCAATGGCGCCGCCACGCTAAGCGGGACCTGTCGCTGGGTCGGACTCCGTTTGCTCTAGCCGCGCTCTGATTGGTCTGTGTTTTTTGTTAATAACTCCTAAACAAAGCCGCTGGCGTCATTTTTGTAAAGGAAAATGTCGCTTCAAATGACCCAAGGAACCTCCCATTTCCGGGAAGTACACGAATTTTGGGACACCCTGTATAAGAATCACTTATCGAACTTATTATACGTGTACTCTGAGATCCGTATTTATCTTCTTTATATTCAAATTGGATTGATGCGTACATATTCCGAAATGAATGAACAAAGTAGAGAGAAATAACAAAATATATAAAAAAAACTTTTTAAGAATCACGCTTATATTAGAATGCACTAAAACGGGGAAAATAATATTTCTACATATCAGTGACTATAAATAAAAGCGTGAAGCGCTAAACTATATTAACGTAATCTTTGTGGGCGCTTCACGCTTTTATTTGTAATCACTGATATCTCAAAATATTATTTCCTCCCTTTTAGTGCATTCTAATATAAGCGTGGTTTTTAAAAAGTTTTTTTTACATATGTTTTGTATTTTCTACTTTTTAGTCTTTAGTATCGAGCGTATTTAATAGGGTCTGCTTACTTGCTTACTGCTTGTCGCCCCGCCCCCTCCCGCCCCACCTAATCCAAAACAACCCAGTAAGTAAACTATCTCCTTGTGAAGTGGGCCAGTGGAGTAGGGTCGTAGTCAGAGTGGGAACGCGTAGTGGAGTAAGGAACGCGCAGAGTGAGGATCGCTGCACGCAATGACGTACTACCGAACGTCACACGGTGAGGAGCGAAGGGGAATATTTAAAAATATTGTTTAAATCCTAAACGCAGTCTTTTAAAGAAATTTTTTCTTGAATATTGCATTTGCATCCAGGATTGAGCTATGTTGAAAATTTCAAGTCTCTAGCTAATCTGGAAGTGGTTTAAAATTCAATTTCAAGATTTGACGCATACAACAACGACAATAACGACAACGAAGACGACAACGACAACGACAACTCGGCAAGCTAATATAAGCATGGGAAAAAAAGGATTTCAATCTCGTCAGGAAGCGCGAGGAAAGTGGATTTCAAGAGAATCGGGAACCAGTACAGAATTGAATTTCAGTGCCATCAAGAAACAGCAATGCATGGGATTTGAACGACGCCGCGGAACTGTCTAACAGAATTTTAATGGAAGAAGAAGTTCGACAGTGATGGGGACGTTAAACGTACGAAAATGATCATCTTTTACAACGTCTTTGAAAGCATCTTTACAATTCCAATAATCGTGAAACAAGTGCATTATCATAGACACTAATAACAACGAGTGATTAAAACATCGACAACCAGTGTATCGGTGAGACAATACTAAATTGTAACCAATGATAAAATTCTGTTGTTTTCAATGAAACTGTCACCAATATATTTTTGCCATTTTTCATTAATTTTCATCATGTTTGCATATTTAATTCACGATACAGTAGATCCTCAAATATCCGAACTAATCAGTGGAACGTGGGTGTTCGAATAATAAAACAGTTAGTTATCTACAGATTAAATCGTTCTTGATTTGTACAATAAATAATTTCGCTTTGGAATTATACTGGATAGAACCGAAGTCGGGGAAATAAATGTGCTCCGAATTGTGTCACATTGTGTCTCATTTTAATCAGAAAAATTTCCGAAATGTGATCGTAAAAGTTTTATAGAAACAAAATTTATATCATTGAATTATTATTGTCCTCGTCCCTCGAGAGGTATACACTGCGATCGTGGAAATATATGTTTCAGAATTTCATGCACATATATTTATAGCGAGGCGTCACTGCGATCTGAAATCGATCATTTGACCGACCATGGTAGGTTGAGTGTAGAAAGAACTGTAAGGATTTATGAGACACGTTAAAAAGCTTTCGCAACGACGATCGTTAACAGTAGCACCGAGCAGTTTGATATTTACGCGTATTGGTAACCTAGGTTGGATCCCGGCACGATAGTACATCATTCCTGAACCGTAATTCACAATGGTCGCGGTTATAAAACGATAATCACCCCGGTCAGTAGCACCATCGAGCTGGTCGATAGAACGAAACCATAACGGCTAAGTGGTCCTCAAAACCTTGATTAGGCAGTCTAGTCTAGTATCGCGAAGTAGAATTTCAACAATTACAGAAGCTGACAATTCGAACAAGCAGAAATGAGACGCGAGTTTGTTACGCAATAAGCGACGCCACTCTAAACAGTTACCTAACGAAATTTGGTGGTGGTCTGGTTAGATGTCATTCGTAGTTTGAGAATCTACGGTAATTCAATTGGCAGCGATACAGATCAGTAATGGTCACCCTATTCAACAATTTTATGAATCGCGTTGATAAACCTTACTCGATTAAAATCCACGAGTGTCTCTTCCGTTCTCTTAATTAATTGTCAATAATTATTTATCCCTTTTCCAAGTAGATAATTTAGATGTCTTAGCAACAAGAATTTTTTACATGCCAAAAATCCAAGTTTCAATCCTAGGAGATCAGTGGTTCAATAGTTATGTGTGTTTAAACTTGAGCGACATTCAGCGTTTTTGTCCTTACAAGTTTCAACACTCATAACTTTTGAAACATTGATTTCCTATGATTGAAATTTGGATTTCTGCCATTTTCTTGTCCAATTTTACAGGATTATAACAACAATTTTCTTTGGTATAAAGAATTTTGCGGCAAGTTCTTTTACATGTCCACCGATCCAGAGATGAAGACGGATCCCTAGGGATGGATGACTTTTTCTAGTGTACATTTAAACTGATTCTCTGAGATGTGCTATCGTTTTGTCAGAGACTGTAGACCGCAGACAATTTCGAACGCGAGGAATGGAAAGTTCAACTAGACCTTTATCCGGTGGTCAAAGCCCTTTAGACGCATCGATCGTGCTCACTCTAACGTGGATAGTTGAAACTTGCGCCAACGAGCTGACGATATAGCGTACACTAGTGGTCACGGTGCCTGTACGCGGCCAAGTACACGCGCCCATATGTCACGTATGGCCGCATTGATACAGCGTTCAAGGTATATTTACGTTCTCCATCTGCACACTGCTTTTGTCGGCTACGTTGATCTACCAGTATCGAATGGCCACTGTTCCAACTGTACAATGTTACCAACTGCAACAGGATTGGTAACGAGAAAATTGATCCGTGTTGCTTGATTCGGCGGGAACGGTTGGCCCTCACCCCTTGGGCACTGGTCGGTTTTCTGTTTAATAATTCAGCATCATGCTAGAAAATTGGTCGGTTCGTCCGTGGATCGATGAAACTGATCAGGCTGCGGACGTCTATGTAGATATTCGATGCTCGATAGTGCTCTAAGAGAGCCATTCGTTTTCTTAATTGATTAAGAGAAACTCATATCTCGTGTCTACATGAAATTTATTTCCCGTCCTAATCATTTTAATATCTCAATAACAACAATACCCTCACTGCTTTTGGATCATCATATCTTTCATCGTCGAATTTTCACGTTTTCCATTTCGTGAAAAAAACAAACCTATTTATTTTTATACTAGCTGATCCGACAGACGTGGCCTGTTCAAATTTCAATAAATTTAAAATCCCATAGAAAAAAGCACTTTCATTTTTTTTGCCGGGTAACTTTTCCAATTTCTTTTTCCCTAAAAACTTTATTCGGACTATTACGAACAGTTTTTTTTTTAATTAGCCAAATTGGTCCAGGCATTCTCGAGTAATGCACTTACCAACGAACAGCATTTAATTTTTATTTATATTAGATTAATATGTTTGTTTCAATCGTTTTAGGGTTGACGTCGCGTTGTTAATGCAGACTGTACATTTGCTTGATTGAATACTTTTTTGCGAAAGTGTATGCAAGATCCACTAGAAAGTGCAACTAATTAATTGTACTTCTGATAAATTTCGAGAAAAATTGAATATCTACGTCCGTAAATTTATGTATCGCCTAGAGAGATGGCAAACGTAAACATATATGGCTTCTGAATATAAATTGGCGCATGTCAGAAATTATTATAAATAACTCCATGAGGAAATTTTATAAATTAATATACGATTGTATTCCCAAGAATCGAATTTCATGTTTGGAAGATTGATGAGCGTAGTACATTTCAGGAAATAAAATCCATGATATGCATATCAGAGAACGGGTTATATCATTTTCAGTTGATACGAGTTATTATACAGAGTGGTTCACCAGATATTTTCATCTCGATTTACATCGTTATTATTATTCGAGAAATGTTTGGATGGAGTGGAATTATGTTTTTCTAGGTGGACATGGATCTTTATAAAAAAATAAAAATAACGATCTATTTCTTCTTTCGATCATTTTAATAAGTCGAACATAATAATGTAATGATTTAGTCGCACTACTAAAAGAGGAATCAACTACAAGAACACAGTAGTCATTCTCTTTATAAGAGACATTTCTTTTGATATATGTAGATTATTCAGGAAAGTTGGGATTCACACAATCTTGAATTTAAATAGAATTTTCTAAATCAGTAATGTTTTTATGATGAAGTTTCTAATTTTATGTAGTTTTCTGTATATAGTACTTACTATAATATTGATTCTGATTTAATTATGGTTGTCTAACAAATGCTATTGAATGTTGACTTACTTTTATTACCACGACATTGTTGAGGTATATTACTTTGCTTTTTGATGTTGAGACGAATCATACTAATATTTGAATTTACCGCCTTTATCGATCTGACGTACATAGATCGGTTTTCCAAATGGTCGAGTTTCTATACTATGTTCATATTTACCACTGTTTACGTCGTAACCTTTTACAAGGGTCAGTTTAGTATTTACCAGCATGAAATAACGTATTTTTCATCAACGTTATTTTTACTCCTTATAACAAGTGAGAAAAATATTTTATTGTCTAGTTTAAAACATATTTTTTAAATTACGGTATTACTTAAAGTTACTTTTGTTACAGACGCAAAAATCTCTTGAGAATGATCCCCATCGAGATCGAAACGTTGAGTTCTTAGTTGCAAAATTGTTATAAATTAGATTGTTTTTCATTGATCGAACCTGTGCGCCGAAATCATCCTACTCATATTATTAATTTTTCGATCGCAAAACTACATAAATATATAATAATGTATTCTAGAGATCTTGTAATATCTGCACAGTTTCGTATTTCGCGCAGTCATTTTTCCCATGAACGCATAAAGATCGTTATCGTTTTGTCGTGGAGTGTACCGGGTCGGTTCAGATAGTTTCATTAGTCCATTCTTGTGAACTTCAACCGACCGTTCCTATTAATTCTGATTTCTCCATTAATTCCTAAGTTTCGACGTAATGGAAGAAAATTAATCCAGAAGTGGCGAGACGAGGGGGAATTTTCAAGGAGCGGGATGAATCGAAGGGGAAGAAAGTTTCCAGGAGCGCGTTCTCTTGCGTGTTCCGGAGAGGTTCGCGTTTGCGTTCGTTGTCGACACCCCCGTCGGGAGGGATCCTTTTATTTCGTCGAGGTTCGAAAACTCGACAAAAACCGGTTGTTCCGCGTTAACGTGCTGCCCGGGAAATAATTTCGCAAGATTTATCTGCGTCGTTACACCGGGGAATAAGCTCCGCTTCTTAGCCGGGCCCAGCAACTTGTACCGGGACAAGCGATACCTTTATCTTCGTTAAGCGTATTTCGCGCGGCGCCGTTTCGGCCCCGACATATTTTACCGCTTGTATCTACTCCCGTACGTCGCCTCGGTCTACCTGCTAGTATATCAGGAATCTGTTGTTGGCTGGATGCTAAAGGTTTATAAGCATTAATGGTGACAGTTACGGCGTAATAAAAGCTGAACGCGAATCGTTCCTCCAGCCTCCACTGCATTGTTTACGTACCCACTCGGGGCTATTAATTGAAGAGGAGATGGTCGAATATGAAATAGGGCGGAGATACGAGACCCTAAGGTACTGCCCTTAGTCTGTACTGTATATCATGCACTATGACGACAGGATCATTCACCTATTCCAACTGTTCTCGACAGAAATGGCTCTTTTGTTTAACCCCTTAACAGGGGTTGGCAAACTTCTTTTGGAAAGGGATAGATTGCAAAATGTTAAGGCCTGATGGGCCATACAGCAACAAAAAACCACAGGTTCCGAATATTTTTTAATAGAAAGTGATACTTTTACACAAGTTCTTTATTTCACGTAATTTAATTTATCTTTCGGATATTATGAATTTTATTCTCGCCGCCACGGTTCGATCATTTTTTCTACACAACAAATAGCTATTTTAATTAATTTTGGTTTTCGATCGCAATTTATTTAAAGATAGTATAAATATTTATTCGCGGTGCATTCGATTATTACTACAATGGAAAAGAAAAGGAAAGAGGTGTTTCGTCCTGGACCCGCTAGAGGACTCATCAGTAAGGCTATCTAGCGGGCCTTGCATTATACACGACGGGATGCTAGAAGGCAATTTGGAAATCGTATTTATACTGAAAGGTGACATATCAGTAACTATTGTCTACAGATCAAATGTCTTCCTTTGAATGTGTAAATTTATTCGCCATGGGTTTGATAATTAATTTTGGTTTTCGATGGTAATTTATCTAAAGATAGTAGTAAAGAGGAAACACCTCTTTCCTTTTCTTTTCCATTGTAGTAAAATGATCGAATGCGCCGCGAATAAATATTTATATGTACTATCTTTAAATAGCTATTTTGTTTGTATTCCTACAAAAATGCGATGCGCCGAGAATAAAATTCATAATATCCGAAAGGTAAATTACGATCGATAAACTAATTAATTATTTCATTTGATTTATATTTAATATTTTCGTAACCTCGCGGATCGGATTCAAAATAGGCGGCAGGCCGGATTTGGCTCTCGAGCCCTCGTTTTCCAACCCCTGCGCTATAATATCGAATCAGATCAAAAATTTTAAACAGAATGTTAAGACTTCACTGCATGATTTTTTTTAATTGGGATGAAAAAATTTAAAGTAGGTCAGTTTTTCTGTTTTATTTGAGGGGAAAATATTGAACAAAATTCAAACAACATTTTCAGAAAAATAAATATAATTTAGAATACTTATGAATGAATGTTTTCGGCTAACACGATTTAAATTAAATCAGTACAATGTTTAAATTACATTAGGAAATTTGATAGCAAGTATGTATTAATATTTTCTTCTTTTTCAATCCATTTACATTACATACCTATCAACATATACATTTTCTTTTTCAAACGAGAACCGAAATGTTAGGCATATTTGCATAACAGCTATTTATTTAAAAATTGTTCGAAACCGTTGCGCCGAAAATATTAATACATAAGTATTAAATACAATTTACGATCGATACAATTGATTATTTATAATTTAGGATAGTAAGAAAACACATTCTTAGTTTGCTAACTGTATCAGGTATGATACACTATGCAGCGAAGGGTTAAATTGAATTGTTAAGGAATTATTTATGAAAAACACGGACCAATCAGAATTCGACCATAATATCCGCGCTCCGATTGACCCATCTTTTTCGATAATATCTATTTAACAGATCCGCGGAGAACATTTTCGCAAATGAGAAAGTTGCTTCAAATGACCTCAGGAATATCTGTACATTTATATTATTAATTTCCCTTAAAATCAAATCAAATTCTACTTCGGCGTTATCGATACGCCTTCTACAGGCCAAATCGATTAATCCTTTCCGGTTCTATATCGAGCCTGACTCGGAATTGGAATATTTCTCTTCCATTATCGTGTAATATATTACTTTCCGAATCTACTGCGCAGTTTTGTAGACTGATACAACGTACGTGATTTATCTGGAAACATATAAATATCCCGGAAACAATGACAGATATAAAAAAAAACATTTTCAGACGGACGTTGCATTGATTTGCTCCATTTGGGTTTAATCACCCAGTATATAACTTCTAGTTTTTTTATAAGAATAATAGCGAATCGTTTCTCCGCGAGAAATATCGATTTATCAAGCCAGCGTATTCTCACACTTCCAAAGTATAATATTTCTTCTATTACAATTGTGTTCGTAATAAATAACTTTTGTTAAATAATCTTTGGGTTACTTGACTTAAAGTATATTTAATATCTCTCACAATTGTTGTTGGATTTGACGAAGCATACGCGATGCGCGCTCTAATATTCGTTCGACTTTGCGACGAATGCAACTGTTCAAACAGAAACCTGGCCACAATCTTGCAAAAATCTTTATAAACGATCGTGCGCGTTCAGTAATTAATGTTTCGAAATCCTTCAAAGTTTAAAGAGATGATTGAAAGCTCTTTCGGCCCGCCCCTCGGTTACAGGTGCGCGGGAAAAGCATCCGCAACGGTTCGAGGATATCGGCGATCGAACCCCTCACTGATTCAAACGAACGACAGTAATTAAAAGCTGCGATTCCAATCGGCCCCTCGTCCACGCTCCTCCGGCGCTTTTAGACGGCGACGTCCGTCTTTGTCCACGACGAAACTCCCCGGGAAGAAAGTCAAGCGAAAGAGAGTAGACCCGGGCGGAAAAGAGGGGTAACAGCGGAGAAAGTGTCGAGAGAGAGAGAGAGGGTTGACAGAGGGGTGAGTACAGAGCGGAAGACACAGCCTATCGGTCTACTCCATCTACGGTCGCAGGTTCATCGTGAATACGAATGAGCTCCTGGTCGATCGGGCTCTCGAGCACTAATTGAGAAAGTTCCACGGTCGGCGGTGCGCTGCTAGTGTTTCCTCAGGATGAAGATAGCCAACCACCTCCGGGGGTAACTCTTCCTCGTCCATTCCTCTTCTTCGTGATTAAGGCCTGTTTCTTTAGGCGGTTTCCCGCTGGCGGGTAACCGCCGGGGAAACCGGCGATCCTTGCTGGATTCTAGCGGCTCGTAAGTGACGTATCTTGGGATCGGACCGCGCGGATGTTTAGAATGAAAGGGATACTCTAAGAGAGAGTTTTATTCGACGCCACAACAGCCTTTATAACCCTCTGCCGAGACTTTCTCGAGACTGACGGCTCGCTTCCTCTCAGATTACACTGTCCAACAAATTTCAACTTTTTTCACGTTTCCATATAACTGTTGCGGGGATCTTATAGAGTATTTTTTTT